>CAJNDS010002234.1:0-7500 GCA_905221605.1 Symbiodinium natans | reverse complement strand
TATTTCTTCTTCAAATGGTCTTCATTTCCTCGATCATCCTTTCGTGTAGTCTTTGCACGATATCTCCCAATGATCTCGTCTGTAATTGCCGCTTCTTCGGCCATCCTTTCGTGGAGGTATTTTGCGAGATTTCCCCCAGGGCTTCCTGCGCCACTACCACTTCCTTGTTCAGAATTTCCCCCATTGGGTTCCTATCTAATTGCCGCAATTGCCGCTTCGTCCATCTGCTACTGCCGCTTCCTCGACCATGGCTTCGTATAATTTTTGCGGGATTCCCCCCCCCCCCCCCCCCCTAATAGCATCCTGTGCCACTGCCGCTTACTTGGCGACCCTTTCGTATCTTTTGCGGACGATCCTCTGATCTTTGTAGGATTTTTCTCAATGACTCTCCTGGATTATTATTGTTTCTTTAGCCTTTCGTTCGTGTAGCCTTTACGGGACCCGTGGCCTCGACCATCCTTTCTCCCAATGGCTTCCTGGCGCTATTATTACGTCTTTTGCTTCTAGCGTAGGCCAACCCTCAAATTCCCCTCCTAGACTTCGACTTTCGGCCTTTAGCTGGAGGTTTGGGATCTCGTCATAATCGCCAACCACATACCGCGCCTTCCCGTAGGTTCGGACCTTGCCGTGCCAATTGCCAGATCCCGATTCGTGGCCTGGAACAGAGGTCTGGGATGCCAGATAAAGGACCACAATTATGTTTGTAAGACTCCTCTCGGGCCAGTCGTCATTCTTGGATCTAGTGCCAGTGCCGTGCGCCTAGGATTCCCGGATTTTTGAATAGGCTTTCTCCCATTATCCCATACGTTTTTTCCGCGAGGCCTGAATTTTACGTATCCCTTGCCCTACGTATCCTCCTGATAATTTCGTTTTTGCTTTGCTTCTCTTATGTGCTAGATTCCATTTCTCAGCCTTCAAACTGGGCTCTGGGATGCCGTGTAGGCTAGAGGCACGCCATACTACTCCTCTCGTCCATCAGATTGTTTCTCGAGGCCTCGAGTGAGACCGCCGATTCAGAGTTGAGGTCCGTCTTTTATTCTCGTAGATCCTTGAGACTTATTAATTATAAATCATATTCGCCCAACCATTTATCTTGCCTTTCTGGGGCGTTTCTCTCTGGTCAGTCCCCGCTTCTGTGCCCACGCGTGGGGGGGACTGGGGGGAGGGTTAAGAACGTCATTCATATTGCATGTATGCCCAACACACTGATATTTATAGTGTTTTCGTTTCTTTGTCGAATATACTGCACAAGGATGTGGTTCGTTACAAGCATCCAACTTGTCACGACCATGCCCAAAACACGTCCCACAAAAACCATGAAAATCCTAGAATTTTACAAATACGTTTTCGGAGTTGCAAACTTCCAAAAAACACAGCTGCAGAGGGTATGAAAACATCGTAAATAATAGTGTTTGCCGCGCACACACACACATCAGGCAGCCAGCCATATAAATGCTGCCTGACGGTAAACGTGGCGTCAAATAGCACCAGGATTTGCTTAAAAATCAACAAAAACTCATGGGACATGGCATCAAATACGCACTGAAACTTGGGGGCATGTGGTTGAAGTCTATGCACAAACAGTTCCTGGACAAACCGCGACTCCCTTTCGAAGGCGACAGTGTGACGGGAACTGCGGCCAGAGATCCCTGGAACTCCTTGAAATCCGGACAGTGTCATGTTTTCGCTGGCGAGCGGTGGTTGGAAGGGTGGTTTGTGGTCTGGCGCTTCCCAGTGATGCTTCCTTCAGATGTACGATTGTGGGAAGCAAAAGCACCACCGCCGCAGGCCCGCAATTTTCCCCGGAACACAATCATTTGCAACCGCGAGGAAGACACGGTGACCAAGGCTTCTGGTGGTGACACGGATGGGGATGGCCTTTGCTTGACGAATGACCCGCGTATGGTCGATTTGGTCAGAACAACTCCTGATGGGCATGAACGAGTGGAAGCGTCCATCGCCCGCCCAGGCATCCTCGACTCTCGTGCGCGAGGAGGACTACATCAAGTACATCTCCCAGGTGTCTACGGTGGACGTCAAGTCCTTCGTTTGTGTCCAAGCAGAGAAGGCAATTTTCGCGAGTTGCACCTGCATCTCAGCTGACTAGAAACGGGCGAGGGGCAAGTGACGAACTGCACGATTAAGATGTTGTCACATTTTTGAAATCATAACAGTATTCTCTCATAGCGTGCCAGCGGTACTGAGGTGATTCAGAGAGAGTCCGCCATGGGTTAATGGACTTGGCCTTCGACATGTGCCATTTGGAGCACGCGGCCACTGACTGTCCTAAAAAATGGGAAGCCTCTGAGGTCATGCAGGTGGCTGCGAAGCATCTCAAGAAAGGGGGAGTCGTTGCAAAGACTCCACGAGCTTCGGAACACCTCTCAAGCATGTTGTCCCGCGACCCATTGCCTTTGGACGTGGACAGCAAGGCTCCGTGGAAGGATTTTATATCCAAGCACGACATTGTTCCACGGGTCTGGGTCCCCGCCGAAGAAGTCTGGCTTAGCGCGGAAGCTGGCCGACTGGGACAGCGGTTGCTTTTCCAGCCCCACACAGTCACCTTCGAGGGGGTCGTGACCAGGACATTGCTGTTTTGTCGTGTCTTTTGTGTTTCGGGGCAAGGGTTTAGGTTCCGATGGTGCAGGACCCCTTTGGTGGAGATGGTGAAGTTCCTGGAGCAGCAACTGCAGCTGAGCAAGGATGACCAAGATGTGCAGCGTGTAATTCGGCTTTACGCTCTTGGTCGCTTCCCTGCGGCTGTCACATCCCCGTGGCAGCTTCTGTCGTCGAAGCAATTGTAAAGTGGTCACAATTATTTTGCCCATTTTTGCTGTGCGCAGCGTTCGTTGATCCCAAAGGGATGACGTCCGAGTCAACTCCTGCATGTGCTAGCAGCGTACGCTAAAGGGGTGACGGTAGCACAGTGCCAAAAAAACATCCAATAAAATTGATCATCATGAGGTGCCTCTCACCCCATAAAAACCAATGAAAAACAATGCGCGACGGAAAACCTCATGTCTTATTCATAATATTACCAATCCCAAGAGTCAGTATCTATAATATATCCCCTAAATAGAGAACCCAATTCCATAAAACCATGAAATATAGACCTTGCAGAGTAACTATATATATAATCCTCCAACATCATATCATCATTTATAGCACGGGGTTGGTGGGCGATTTTTTATACAAGATCATTTCCCAAAGCAGAAGAGGCATACAAGTGCAAGTGGGGGCAGATATAGGATCATATCCAAATCCTCCATGAGAAAGATGAATTCTATCTTTCCTAATATCGTTCCATCGATGTCATCGTCCCTTATTATACAATCATAGAATTTTTTCTCCAAAAAACTCATCCCGACAAATACCAAGACTACACATGCGACGACGATCTTTGCGTCGTTCATTCCTTCTACGAACTGGTCGTTCTCCATATAACAAAGATAATATCTGAAGTCCGCGCAAGACACCAAAGCCCTACGAAAGCAAGGAGATGGAGATATCTGTTCATCGCCGTCCCACCCCTCCCATTTTCGCCCACCTGCAACCCTGGACAACAGAACCCCTCGAATATCATAATATTCTTTTCCCGATTAAATCATTATCTAGAGAAGATAGAAATGAAAATTCTTTTACTTCTTAAGGAAAAATAGAAGGAAAAATGATTAAGAGGATAGATAAATGAAATCTAGGAATCCTTCCCAATACGAATAATACGGCAAATTTCGTATTCTCCGAGACGTTCCATCATATAAAAATCCGCACACACCCCCAATTATAGGATTGATTATCCAGAAAGATGAAAAAGTGACGAAAGAAAAAAGATTCTCAAAAGGAGAAATAGATCTCTTATCATGAATTTCTCGATGAAGAAAGGACATCAAACATTCATTAAGGAGCATTGACTTATAGAATTTCAATTCATTCATCTCGCCTCCAAAGATTTCCCGATAATTAATGAACACTTCTACACGAGGGAGAAATAAACCGATTAGAATGGAGGATTGTGTTTTTTGTAAGATGAATTCCTATCGGCTCATCTATAATAAATCTTAATGTTCCGAAATATCAAAAGAAGATAATTTTTATTCTAAGATATGATAATGACGGGTTTTCAAGAGATAGAATAAATCAATTGAAAATTTGAAATCAAGGGGTAAGGATAATAAGATTGTATTTATATACAGAATTCTTATAATATCTTCAAAATTTTTGATCGTACTTGATACTTGCGAATATAGATTTAATTTATTTCGCATATTTCATCATGATTGAAGATTTTCATTCTTCTTTATTCCATTTTATATATCCAAAATAAGACTTCTTAGAAAGGAAATGGATGAATTGAATCTACGACGAATTATAATATCATTATCAGATTTATAAGGCTTGATGTGCCGAATATTCTATTTAGAAATCTATACGAATGAATTTTGCGAATTCAATATTTTCTTTTTTTTTTCATGAAAACACTACTAAGATTTATTTTGAGTTTGTAGACATCTAGAAGGAATATTCATCTTAATATTTCTAATATTGGGTGATATTTCTGATATATTTATTGAATTCTAGATTTGATCATTTTTGATTTCTAATCAATGATCTATATCATATCATCTATGAGTTTTTGTAATCTCCATTTTAGAATAATAAAAAAAATCGCAGTCCAGAGAATCATAATTTACTCTAAATGCTCGGAGAAATATAAATAATGGAGAAAATCTTGGTTCTGGCCGCCACTAAGATTATCATCAATGTATTCCGGCTCAAAAGGAAGGGAATTCCCAATTGCCGCCCGAACTTCTTCGGCAAAACGTCTCCGCACCGAGCAAAACAAGGTCATCATGAATGGATAACCTTGTTGTCCTCGAGAATTGGAATACAATTCATCTTCGTTCACTAAGTGGGAAAGAATTCCATAACTCCATCCATTCAATAAGAGATTTCTATTTCCAAAAGAAATGATAACGATTTGTATTTTCTTCTATAACTTTCCCATTCGAGAATCCGGGGCAAAATTTCTTTCTCTTCTCTTCGGATTCAATTCTTCCCCCCAGACGATTCCTCTGCAGGGCGAATAAGTCCAATCAAATCAAAGGTCCCATTCACTCCCAGAGGAAAAGACCCGACGCCACTCCCAATTACGGGAATACTTTGAAAGTATCTTGGGACAGGCGGTTCCTTCAGTCGCGTGGCAACAGGCTTGCTTGCCAGCTTCATCTGGCGGCTTGGGCTTGATGACCGATGCTCTTGAAATGAATGGAGGTGCTTGCCATAAGCGGCAATTGATGCTTTGCTTCGCTCGAAGCGGGATTTCGTGCCGTTGGGATATGAAGCTGCTCGTGATAAACTGATGCCTCATCTTCCTAATCACGTGGCGGTTCTCCAGGAGTACAGGGAGCCAATAGCTCAGAAGGATATCTTGCCCACGCTCTTTGAGGCGACTCGACGACATCTTGTATCTCAAGTTTGCTTGGGAGGTACTGCGCGGATACAATCATATACGGGATCATGATATCTATGCGTATCATGCCGTCACTTGCCCTATGGAGGGGGGAAAGGTCCGATTACACATCAAATCCGAGATGCCTTTTTTCCGTTGTTTGTCAAATGCGGCGCTTGATCTCGTCTTGAATCGGAGGGCTTTTGCAGCGGAGCAGGGGCGTCGACCGGCTGATGTCTTATTTGTGCCAACTCCTTTGTGTAGACAATCCTAATGAGCTTTGTATCCCCATATAGCTTTGGATTTCGCGGTTGTTTCTATTTTCAAGATTGGGGTAATTTCAGGCTGCTGCCGAAATTAGGGAATTACTAGTTCTTATGCCCAAATCAAATGTTCTCACCAAATTATACAGGAGCAGTGTCGAGCCCAAGGAATTGGATTTGAACCTGTGGTTTTCGAGATATTGGGCGGCTTGGAGGTGGAGGTGGTTCGTCTGTGCGAATCTTTCTGCCAGGCGGTTGATCGTAAAATTCAATAAATTTTGGGTCACATTCGTTTACGATTCACATTTCGCATTTCGATCGAGTGCCAACAGCACACCTCCAGACTGTGGCAGGGGTGAGGAAAGGCCGCATGACCGCGCAGCTGAAAGCCTGCTTGGTTTGTATGCCGTTTGTTTGCTGAGGCTGTTTGGGCCTCAACTACTAGCGCTAGGGTGGGGTTGTGTTCGATGATTCATGGGTGAGCGAATGGTGACCGCGCCCGGCCTTTGTCTCACTGAACGCTGCCCAGTCTTGCCCTCTAAAGGCCTGAGCAAGCCAATGCCCTGTTCAAGGCGCGTTCGTCGAGGGAAGACACCACACGTTCTGCCGCTGCCGCTGCTGCCGGCTTGGCCGGCAGCCGTGGCCATGAAGCCAGACTGGGCGTCAGCAGCCATGAGCATCGCAAATTTCTGCATTGTGAGCCTGAATGCTTTGTGGGCTGATCTTAAGCTGTCGCAGCTTTCCAGCGCGCGGTTTGCTGCCGCCACTTCCCCACAGATGGAAGCACATCTTCACATAGCCACCAAAATAGCGCGGATGCTTGAACGGTTTGCTTCAGCTGCCAATGGTTCGTGGTCGTGGTCAGGTGGCTTCGACAAGTTTGAGCACTCAGCCACAACAAAGACCGAACCTCTAAGTGGGCAGGCTGTGGACCTTCTCGTGCGGGCAGGGACTTGTGACCCAGTGAAATATGTCTCGCCTGAACTAGCACAGCTTCTGAGCGGGGCGAACATTTTTCCGGAAGTCAAACAGAATGTGCCCTGGGAAGATTGCCCATGCCCGGGCAACATTCAGGAATATGCCATTCTTGTTGCACGTGAGTTGGCTTGCGGAAAGGTCAGATTGCGTCAGCAGGTTCGTGGCTTTGCTCCTATTTTTGCAGTGGGCAAAACAGCAGTTGGGAGGCAATGGAAGATTGCCGCAGCTGCACGGCCTCCGCCGCTGAGCTATGCTTGGTCGCCACGGACGACACGGTCTTCATCCACCGGGATAAAGATCAAGACCTTGCAACGTTGGCTCAGTTTGACAACGCCCTACAACAGGCTGGCGTTCCAAAGAAAGCCAGCAAGGACGTGACGTTGGCCGAACAAATAACTGCTCTGGGGCGCAACCTAAAGCTTTTGACCTGCGTCACGGCCACCCTGGATGTGCTGGAGAAAAAGAAAGCTTCACCCGTTGGCTTGAACGGTTTGCTCGGGCTGCTGTAGTGGCTGTGTCTCTTACAGCGGCCAATGTTCGGAATTTTCGACAGCGTCTATGACTTCGTGCATAGTGAGCCTTCTAGCAAGCAGGTGCCAGTGCCAGCAGCAGTGCTGCGCGAGCTTTCCATTGCCTTGGGTTTACTTCCCTTGCTCAGTGTTAGCTTAGACAAGGATTATCTGGAGGACGTGTTTGTGTGTGACGCTTCCTCGACCTTTGGCTTTGGCGTCACTAAGTCGTTGCCTAGGACGGGACTTGGAGAAGCTTGGATGTTTGGTAGAGCGCCATAGGGACTACGTCCGTATCCAC
>CAJNDS010002233.1:232500-563490 GCA_905221605.1 Symbiodinium natans | reverse complement strand
ATGAACCCCATAGGATGGCCGCAATCGGCCGAGTGGCCTTGAAAGGCACGCAAGAAGCCAGCGTGCGAGGTATTGAACCTCGGTTTCCGCTGGTTGGCGTCGTGCGCGACCGCCTGGTTGTACTGGTTGATGGTGATGCCGAGTTGTTCGATCAACTCATCAACCGGGTAGAGGCCGCCCGGAGCGAACCGGCCTCTACAACCAGCTTCGCCGTGTCGCATGCATCGGACTAGCATACGCTGCACGTCGTCGATCGTGGGCGGGCCCCTTCGGCCCTTAGGGCCTGGACTCTTGCTCTTGCCCCTGCCCTTCGACCCTCCTCCACCCATCGCGGCACTGAGGCCCGCGGCTTTGCAGGACCTCCGATGGGCGAGGAAAACCTGACGCGCCCTTGAGCGGCCAGGACACGGCCCGCTGCAAGGGGCCGGTGTGCAGTAGTGGTAGGCAGCCGCTCCCGCGCACGGCCCGCAGCGGGGCCTTGTGGTTGACCACGAAGGTCCGGGCGACCGATCGGTCGCTCCCGCGCGGTCTGGTCGCGACCCGCAGCGGGGCGCAGTGCACAGGCACGAACGCGGGGAGGGACTACCTACCCTAGGTTCTACAACCACACTTGAACCGCTGCGGCGGGGGTTTGGGGAGTTTCCTTAAGGTCTGGGCTCTAAGGCTTCTAAGGCTTCTGCTTCGACCTTGGACCGAACCTCTAGGCCTGCTTGCAAAACACTGGCTGCGAGACAGACGAACGAAGCTGCACGCGACGAACGACGAAAAATCCTTCTGCCCGCAGACCGGCGACCTGGGAAACGGCCCGCCCCAAAAACACCCGCCCTGAACACAGAAACACCCGAACAGCCCCAACATCCTGAGCATCAGAACGCGCGTAGGGTGATGCTGGTCTGAGCGCGCCGCGTCATGGTTCGCGCGCTTGGTGTTGTGCGCACCGCGAACGCCTAAAGCTTCAAGAGCAGACGACGCGCTCTGCGGAGCTGCGACTGCCCCTTTGGCGCACGCTTCGCGCACCGCCCCCTCGGCTTGGGCATCAGTGAAAAACTGCCCATCAATGACCCTACCCGTCCTAACAGTAAGATCATCCACGTAGGCTATCCACTCCTTAGTATACTTAAGGCGCCTACCTCTGCCGGGGGCATAGGCCCTATCAACCACAAAGTTGAAATCATCCGGGCCGTTAATCGGGCCAAAGGTGAGGCCGACAGGGAGATATTTCCCTGATCTTGCCACAATGGCCAACACCTCGCGAGCACGCTTGGTGTTCCTAATTTGATTAAACCCACTAACCGCATCCACGAAGGTATACCAAACCGAACCTACTGCGGCGGCGAGCACATCGCTCCCCCGCCGACAATAGTACGTGGAGCGCTTAATTCGGGCATTCACACGGCGGTAGTCAACCACCAAGCGTCGCTTCCTATGCCGCTTGTAGCTGGGCATTTCCTTGGTCGGAAACGGCGCAGATCCCCAAGCCGAGCTGCCGCGGATCAACTGACCCCGCTTGCATTCTTCTTCAAGCTTGTCGTCGACCCATTGCGCGGACTCGCCCCTCAAACTGTGAGGCTGGGACGAGACCGGCGGCCCGGTGGGAATGCAGTCATGGGCGAACTTCCTGACCGTGGTCCTGGTGGTGTCCTCCACCCAGAACCCAGCGGCCTTTCGCCGTATGACCTCCCTGACGGCTGCGATATCAGCATCGGTCAGCCCGGGTCTGGTTGGTCCAGGCTCCATCTTCAAACCCGACCATACGAGGTCTTTATAGGCCTCGGTGCGCCTAGGATCCTCCGCGACCTTCTCGCCCGCAAGAGCATAGACCTCAAGGTCAGCCCGGACGGAATCCCAGTCCTTGGCGTCCGCCTTGGTTCGCCAAAACGCTTCCTTCTCAGCGGCGTACTTATCCACCTCCTTATCCAGCTCCGCACGCTCTGCTGGCGTGAGGTCCTCGCCCGAGCGCACGTCCGGGAGGGGAACGACTGGAGAGGGCTGTGGCGCAGCCGCGGCGCTATCCGCACCCGCAGTGGCTGGAAAGCTCTCAACTGCAGCGGTGCACAGCTCTTCTGCGCCCCTCAGACCAAGGTCCTGGAGCGATGCGCAGAAAGCCGCCCCTATGAGGTTGTAGTCGGCTTGCGCGCGCACAACGTGCTTGTGCTGCACTGCGCCTAACGCATCCGGCCTACTACACCTCAAACCTACCGATTCTAAGCTGAAATCGGCGAGCCACAGGGCCCCGCTCTCAACGAGGTTGCCGCGGCCACGGGCCCGCGCGAACTGGCACATGTCAGCCCGCACGAAAGCCCAAGGCCAGCGTGGCTCTGCGAGCGTCCCAAACAAGGCGCCCCACTCCTCTAGCCGCCAGGGTTCCCACTCGCCTTTTTGTGCCTGCAAATGCAGCGCGACGTGGGCACCCGCGCGCGTGCGTTCCTGCGCACACCGGACGACTAGCTGAAGGAAAGCTCGGGGCACATTCTTGCCCTCAAGCCCAATCACGAGCACCTTCGGCTCTGCGCGCGAAACAGCGCCGCTAATTGCCTCTAAGTGCCCTTCTGCGGCCAGGTTCCAGGCGATCCCGTAGGCCTGCTTGCCTTGCACAAAAGCTGGAACAACCCTGTACCCGTGCCTCCTAGCCGCGTCGGAAACGACCGCGTCACCCCAAGCAACCTCTAAGACATCGGCAACCCCTCCAAAGAAATACTGCCGGAACCAACTCTCGACAGCACCCGACTCTGGGGAAGCCCTAGGCTGCAACACGCGGGGTTCCGCGACCAAGAGGTCCGCGAGGGCCTCTCGGATCGAGAGCACACCCGTGCTGGCGCGAGACACTCTCTCGAGCGTCCTGTCCTGCAACGAGTACGCTCCCTTGTCCAACTTTCTGGCCGAGGCTGCAGCAAGCGCGCCGTCGCGGTTCAGGTCGATCTTGGAAATGATCTCCCTGACGGAAACCGCTTCGTGGGCCGGACGAGTCCCCTCTGAAAGCGCGAGCGCACCGTCCTCGGCGATGAATGCAAGCCGCCATTTGACGCGAACCCCGCTGGCGTCGGGGAGATAGCGGTGCACGCCGACCTGCGCACGGGCAGCATCTACCTGCGTAACCCGTCCTAACCTGCACACCTTAGGGCCTCCACCTACACCCCGATAGGCAATGCGGTCGCCAAGGCGGAGGACAAAGTCCCTCCCGCGCCTGGTCAGCGTGAACTCCACTTGCTTGGCGTCGCCTTGAACCTGTTGCCCTAAGCTGGGGCGAGACGAGCCGTCCCCGCCGGTTCCATCGTCCTCAAAGACGACCGGCTCGCGGGATTCCGCGCCGTCTGCATCCGCAGGAACAAGAATGCAGTCTTCTGCGTGCGCCTCCATCGGGCCGCGCCGGGCGGAAGAAGTACCCCCCGACTCCATCGACACGGGCTCCAAGGTGAGCCCGTGGCCCTTGACTTCCAACACGCGCCAGGGGCCGGTCAGACCCGGTTTCCAAGGCACACGCCCCGCCCCCTCTGAACGGGCCCTCGGAGCGTTCCAGACCACTCGGTCGCCTGGCTTAAGGTCCACAGTGCGCCTATGGCGATTTGCAAGTTTCGCCCGCGCTTCTGAAGACCGCGTCCAGTGCTCTCGGACCGCAGCAGCTAGTTCCGAGAACTGCTTAAACTGGCTCCGAGCCCAATCAGAGATGGGTTCGAACTGCAAGGCGTCTCGCAGGACGTCCTTTTCAAGTGGTAGAGCGAGCGACCAGCTCCGCTCTAGGTCCCTCGGGGTATACCCGTGGGGTCCCGGAGTGTTATCTATGACGTACTCCGCCACCACGAGCCAATCCGACCAAGCTTCGGAAAGGGAGGCGCCGACTTGCCTGACGACCGCCCCCAACACCTTTTGAACTTCTTGGTGGACCCGCTCGTTTGCGCCCAACTCACAAGGCCTCAAGGGCGCGCTGAACCGCCACTCGGTCCCAAGCATAGCGCTGAGTTCCGCCATGAGCGCATTCTTGAACTCTGGCCCTCTATCCGACCTGATGAGGCTCGGGATCGTCCTGCTGCGAAGCACACAGCGCACGAACGCCCTCCTGACTTCAGCATGAGTCAGAGACCTCATCGGCTCGAGGAGGACAGCATGACTGAGGCAATCGAAGTACGTAAGCGAGTACCTATGCCCCTCCCTGTCCTCTCGGTTCGGACCTTCACAGTCCACGCTGACTTCCTGCCAGCATGTCTCGGCGCCACATTTGACCGCACGAGCTTCAACCTTCGTCGGTCGAGAGCGGCCTTTAATGCAAGCGAGACATTTGGCGACCCAGGTCCGCACATCTTTCTCTAAGTCGGGCCACCAGACTGCCCTCTCTAGCAGCTTGACGGTAACCTCAGCAGACCTATGGGCCCCAAGGACTCCACAGTGGACTGAATTGTAGCAAGCGCGGCGCCAGGTCACCCCATTCGCGCCCGCAGCCCCGTTGGGAACCACTGGGACAACGACGGTTTGACCCGTCCTGAGGGTCACCTCGCGCTCGAGCAACCCGTCTCCGGATATCTCCATTGGCGGCTCTGGCTTGCGAATCGAGCCCGCCAATGAGGGATCGCGCCGGCCAAGAGAAGGTTTGGAGCTCCCCGTCCGATGTGCCAGTTGAAGCCGTGGGGCCGCGTTCCCCAGGGCTCCCACAGCCTGCGACTGCAAGTGGGTTGGGGGTAGGATTGGACCGTGGAGGTTTGCACACTGCTGAGGTTGCAGGTGGTCCTTCCGCGGCCCGTGTCCTGGGCGCGAAGGACGGCGATTCCCCTTTGCGCGCGAAGCTTGCTGCGCTAGAGATGGAGATAGAAGCCCTGAAGCGAGGCTCAGACGGCGGAGGTTCGCAGACCGGGTCCCAACACCCGGCGGGCGATCTCGCCGCCGCACTCGCCGCCCAAACTGAGGCGCTGAAAGAAGCGTTAGCGCAGAGGGGCGGGCAAAGCTCCATAACTACGGTCAAAACTGACCTCACGTGGCCGACGCTGACCGACGACAAGTCGGACGCGCGAGACGTTGTCCTGTTCTACGAGGAGTTCGAGGACGTCTGCGCGCTGGCCAACAACTGTCGCGGTATGAGTGCGCGCGAAAAGCTGTTAGCGCTACGCGGGCGCTGCCGCGGCTCGCGCATGAAGACGTACACGAACGCGTACCGCGCAGCGTGGAAATCGGGAGAGGTTCTCTCAGATCCACAGGCGGGGTATGACCGCATCAAGAACAAACACTTGATGTTCGGGGAATCGCGGGAGGAAAGAGAAGTCCGCGTGGATGGTGAGCACGCCTCTCTCGCTAAGGGTAAGCTCACAGGCCACCAATTCGAGCCTTTGTTTGAGGCCTCGATCGCGGACCTTGAGGCAGTAGGTCTCGGGAAGACCCCTCGAGAGTTGTATCTCTCATACCTCCGCAAGATGCCCCCTTATCTCCAAAAGGAGATCCGGAACGACAAAAGGTTGTGGCCTGGCGACCCAAGGATGGCGGGTTGCGAGGACCGCAGACTTGGGAGGAGAGCCACAAAGTCGTTCTGGAGTACGAGCAGAGAGAAGCAGCGCACAGGGCTGTTTCCCACTCTGTGTACACGGCCACCGGTTCGCAGAGCGCGGACCCGGCGGTCGCGCTGGCTGAGGCTCAGAAGGAGAGTAAGAGTCTCAAGGCCGCTGCGAAGGCTGCTGCGAAAGGAGCAGCTGCCGCGGCCAAAGCTGGCGCGGACCAGACGTATGCTGCTACGTCGAAGGGAGCTGGCAAAGGAGCGGACAAGAAGATCTGCTTCCACTTTCGCGATCATGGGAATTGCCCGAAAGGGGATGCCTGCCCGTACAGCCACGACAAGGAGCTTCGCAGAAAAGCTCTCGCGGCCAAAAAGGGTGACCAAACCTTTGCCACTGCGAAAGGTAAAGGCAAAGGGAAGGGAGGTGGCAAGGCAAAAGCCAACGCAAAGCCTAAGGCTGCGGCCAAAGGCGCGGCAAAGCCACCAGGCACCGTTTGCCCCTTTTTCTCCAAGAATGGGTCGTGCAAGACAGGAGCCAGCTGCGACATGGTCCACAACCTGACGACCTCAGGAGGGACGCCGGCCTTGCCTGCCAACTGGGCCCCGCCCTCCGGTGCTTCCATGTCTAACCCCTTCGCCGCGTTCAGTGTCCAGATAGGCAGCTCAGGCGTCCAGGCAGGCGTCTTAGGAGCCGCAGGACACGCCGCGGTGCAGCAGCACGCGCTTCCGTTAAGCAAGGGCGGGCGGGACAAGTTCGCCACCTTGGACGATCTGCCGAAGGACTGGTGGAACCTGGCGGACAACGAGCCAGGAGGCTACCAGTACAGGACGGTGGTCCAGGTCCTCGACCGTAAGGTCGAGTGCATGCTTGACGGTTGCGCCGGCGCAAACCACGTGACTGAGGAACTCGTGGTAGGCATGATGAACCGGGCTGCAGAGCTTGGGATCGGCACTGAGGATGGTCGTGAGACTTGAGAAGTGGGTCCACCCCGAATATGTGCATGGAATTGCTTCGGGAGCCCCAGTTCCTTTGAAGTGTTTTTTTTTGTTTTGCGTTTGTTGTTTTTGGGCTAGCTAGTTTTCTTCGTTTCTGTCACGGCTGCCTGGCAGCCCCCCCCCCCCCACCCAAAGCGGGGGGGACGACTGTCGCCCAAACACCGAAATTTCGTGCGATGTAAAATCGCGGGACCAGGGGTAGCCGACCCTGCAGGATTATCCTCTGGCGGCATGTCCAGCGCTGCATCTCGCCGGAAAGGATGGGCTTTGGGCATTAGGCGCGGTTCACAGCACGGATTCACTGTTCATTTTCCTCGTCCACGCTTTGGTGCATCTCGGTAATTCCTGCTAAGCTCGTCTTAGACTGTGCCATCTCCACACCAGCCAGTTATTTCTCACTTCTACGTGACCCCCCACCTTCCAGTTTCACGACTCCTCGTCCACTCACCTTCTCTTACCTTGTTGAACATGAGGGGGGTGAACAATGCCTTTGAAGCGCGGTTGTCAAGCCTGGACGACGCGTCATGCATCGAGCCTGGGGGCGGAAGTCGTGAGCTTCTCCGCTATGACGGGGAAGAGCCGCTCGAGCTCTCGCCAGGTGATGGGGTGCTGGTGCCAGTCGTGCGGGAGTCAGGAGTCTCCGCAGAGGGATCCCTGTCCGAGGTTGTGCTTCCGGTTGAGTGTGGGGTTGAGGCTGTGCCAGGTCTCTGGCCCGCAGGAGAGGGTAAAGGGTTTGTTTTGCTTGCAGCCCAAGAGTGTGATCACTCTCTCCAGCCAGGCGAGGTTGTTGCGGAAGTGCGTTCCGGCCTCGTCAGCACTGCGGCTTGTGGTTGTGGCGCGATTGAGACGGTGTTCGAGTCAGAGCCGTCTCCGCAGGCATGTGCGGATTGTGGGGTCGCCGTTGCTTCGGTTGACCATGACCCGTGCTTTGCTTGCGGGTCCGCGTCCAGGGCCGCGGCAAGCTTCCAAGGTTGTTCCTCGTGTGCGCGGTCCTTTGGGCGGCTGCGTACCGGCGCCAGGATCGGTGTGCTATCGGTCCTTGCTGCGGTGACTGTTCTCGCTTCGGTGTGGGGCGGGCGCGGCCCGGTTGGGCGCCCTGTTGAGGAGCCTGGAGTGCTTACTTGCTTGGACCACCTTCCAAGCGTCGACAGCTGGTGGGAGGCGCCAGGTGGTTACGCGTCTGTGTGGGGTAGGCGCCCTAAAGGACCTTGGGACCGTGGCGGTCGAGAAGGCGCCTTACGAAACGTGCTTGCTTCAGCGCGCAGGTGAGGCGTGGCGTCTTTGGGACACGAGGGATTTGCGTGTGGCGGAAAGCGTTGCGTGCAGCGATGAGGTTCCCGTCACTGAACGCCTCGCGGTCTTTAGGACGCGCAAGGGGCCACGGGCTGGCTTGCGTGAGGGATCGGCCACGGCTGGAAGAGGCGCAAGTGACGCTGTGCGCCCAGCAGACGCGGTCGACACGGCGCGCTGCCCGAGCTATCATATCGTGGAGAGCTGGGACATCGATAAGATGATCGAGGAGCCTCCAACGGACTATTATTATGAGCAGCTCGCGGCAGATATGCGCGCCCGGCACCCTAAGGCGTGCCCGCACCTCCTCGACCACATCGTTTCCTTAGAGGGTTTCCTAGATAAGTCAATCTTGTTTGGGTTCTCGTTTGGGATCAGTAAGGCCGAAGTTTGTGTCTCCAAAGGTAAGCTCCTAGGACACAACATTGGGCGGGACGGGAGTTCGCCTGACGAAGAGCGTTGTCAGGCGGTGATTGACTTTCCCCCGCTCTGGGAGAAGCTTCACATTCAGCATTTTTGGGTTGCGCAAATTGGTTGCGCGGCTACCTGCCTGTTGAGTATGGGCACGCAGCCAAGATTTTAGGGCAGTGGCAGAAGCCAGGCGCCGTCTTTCCTGAAGGCGGGCTGGGCTCAGCCGCCACCGAGGGTTGCAAAGCCTTTAAAGCGATTACGCGCATGATGCAGAACCGCATCAATTTGGCTACCTTCGATGAGGCCTCCGCTGCGGATGGGTCGTGTCCCCTTGAGCAGATCGCGGATGCGTCGGGCATCGCGGTAGGGGGCAGCGTCGTGCAGATGACACGTGACTTGAGTCAGCTCAAAGTGCTTATGACGCACTCCAAGAGCTTGACCCCCGCGCAGCAAAACTGGCCGCCCTTGATACAGGAGGCGTTTGCCCAGCTCGAGGTAAAGCGGGCGACACGCCGCATGTTTGGCTCTATTCGGACTCTGTGTTGGACAGATCATGCCAACCTTACCCGAGCGCAAACGTCGGACATCGGAATGGATCCGAAACTCGTCCGGTGGGTTGCGGAAATCCTTATAGATGGGTCCGAAATAAGGAGCCTTAGCGGTCGCTCAGCGACGCTGGGTGACAGTTTTAGCCGCAATCCCAAAGATCGGGATGCGCTCCTTGCGGCGAGGACGAAAGATCTCGAGGGCCTTTCGGGCCAACTCCGAGGGTTCGACCTGGACCAGTACCTCGGAGAGGGTACTGAGGGTGACGGACCCGTGCCCTGGGCGGTCGGCAACGACGCCGTCCCAGAGCCTGCGGGCCGTGTCCAGGCCGCGGCTGTGCCGGTGTGCGTCGTCGCAGCCCTTCCGGTGCGCGTCATGGTTGTCTTTGACTACGCGCGTTGGAAAGAGCAGGACGCAGAGCTGACTGAAATCAGGCGCGTCTTTCAAGCGAGCCTCCCTGGAGTTTCTGTGGCTGTCAGGGGTTGTTGGGGTCCGTTTGAGGATACCGACGGGCTTGCCTCGCATTTTGATTGCGGGGCCGGCAGGCTCGCAGGGACCAAGAAGATCAAGCGGATAAGGGTCGACTTGCTTACTTCGTGTGCCAAGGTTCTTAGGGAAGCTTCGGGGTTTCGTCCGCAGTTCCTCGTAGGACTAGGGCAAGGCGGGCTTGTCACAGCCGTCCTTAGGTGGCCTTTGGTTGTTGAGCTCACGCTCCAAGCAAGGAACCTGCAGCGCAAGGAAGCCAGGGCTGTAGGAGAGGCTTGGGCAGGCATCAAGGCTATCTGGGCGGTGCGGCCACGCCTTTGGCGCACGCAGCAAGGCCACTTGGAAGTGGCCGAGGCTTGTCCGGAACTCAAGAAGGATTTTCCGGAGCCTCCCCTGCGAGGTTTTGGGATCGTAGGGAAGCAGGCATTGGGGCGGAGGTTCTGCGGTCCTTGAGGCTGGACGCGGTTCGTTCCATTGATGATGCCAGCATTAGAGGGATGCTGGACGAACCGTCACGACCCCTCTGGGACCATGAGGGTCTGTGCATCTGCGGCAAGCGGACCTACCTGTTTTCTCGCTGCCCCGCCTGCATCGAGAAAGAGGCAGTCGATATCTCGGTAGAGATAGCCGAGCGGGAGGAGCCCGAACCTCCGCTTGAGGGCGACCTTGAGGCCCATGAGGTGGGCCTAGAGGTCAACTCCGTCCTTGCAACTTTGGATAGGACAGGAGGTTTGGTTAGGGTTAGGTCCTCAACCATCCAGCAATGGGCGGTAGGGTTTAGGACTACGCCCAAAGATGCTCCAGTTCCCACTGCATATGGCATGCTGAGTGGGAAGATATGGAAGAAGAGCCATTCCATGAAGCTCAGCCTCGGCTCCCAGCACAAGGATCTTTCCAAGTGGGGCGATGTGAAGCCTTACTGGACCACATGGGTGGTTAGAGAAGATGGTGCTGTGGTGGCGGGGCACAACTGCCGCCCCTGAATGTGGTTCAGGGCGACATCGTCGTGCATTGGTCGTCAGTGGTGAACTGGCACGGCCACAGACATGTCGTGAATGAGCAGTGTGAAGTGCTCTGGAGGTCTAATGGTAAAGAGGTTGCCTTAGACCCCTCCTTCGGCAAGCTGATAGCCCTTGTGGGTAGGGTTACTCAGGTCATTGGCTGGCGGGCAACCGGAGAAGCAGCTTCGGATCCCCGCAGGTCTACCCTGCAGGCGTCAAGGGTCCTTGCTCAATTCTCTTCGTCCAACGAGGGCGTAGAAGGGCATTGGACCGCGGGCGCTATCAGTCGCGGGAAGAATGCCAATGAGTGCAAGCTGAAGGGTAGAGTTTTGGCGTTTATGGGTGAAGAGCACAAGGGCCCTGCAGTGGTTCTAGAGCTCGTTAGCCATAGCCCCATCCTGTGCATTTGGGACCATTCCTCAACCAAGGTCAAGGTCGAGTTTAAGGGCGGTGTTCCGTCTTTGAGTCTGATCGCGGAGGAGGACGAAAATCGTCGTGAGCAGCTTGCGGTCGAGGCAAGAGACGCGGCGAACATTTCGGAGTTCCGAGTCACGGGATCCCTTCGTACGGCGTGGTACGAGGGTCAGCGGCGCGATCCCTCATTGGCGGGGTCGATTCGCAAGCCGGAGCCGCCGATGGTGATGTCCGGAGACGGGTTGCTGGAGCGCGAGGTGACCCTCAGGACGGGTCAAACCGTCGTCGTCCCAGTGGTTCCCAACGGGGCTGCGGGCGCGAACGGGGTGACCTGGCGCCGCGCCTGTTACAATTCAGTCCACTGTGGAGTCCTTGGGGCCCATAGGTCTGCCGAGGTTACCATCAAACTGTTGGAGAGGGCAGTCTGGTGGCCCGATTTGGAGAAAGATGTGCGGACCTGGGTCGCCAAATGTCTCGCCTGCATTAAAGGCCGCTCTCGACCGACGAAGGTTGAGGCTCGTGCGGTCAAGTGTGGCGCCGAGACTTGCTGGCAGGAAGTCAGCGTGGACTGTGAGGGTCCGAACCGAGAGGACAGGGAGGGGCATAGGTACTCGCTTACGTACTTTGATTGCCTCAGTCATGCTGTCCTCCTCGAGCCTATGAGGTCTCTGACTCATGCGGAAGTCAGGAGGGCGTTCGTGCGCTGTGTGCTTCGCAGCAGGACGATCCCGAGCCTCATCAGGTCGGACAGAGGGCCAGAGTTCAAGAACGCGCTCATGGCAGAACTCAGCGCTATGCTTGGGACCGAGTGGCGGTTCAGCGCGCCCTTGAGGCCTTGTGAGTTGGGCGCAAACGAGCGAGTCCACCAAGAAGTTCAAAAGGTGCTGGGGGCGGTCGTCAGGCAAGTCGGCGCCTCCCTTTCCGAAGCTTGGTCGGATTGGCTCGTGGTGGCGGAGTACGTCATAGATAACACTCCGGGACCCCACGGGTATACCCCGAGGGACCTAGAGCGGAGCTGGTCGCTCGCTCTACCACTTGAAAAGGACGTCCTGCGAGACGCCTTGCAGTTCGAACCCATCTCTGATTGGGCTCGGAGCCAGTTTAAGCAGTTCTCGGAACTAGCTGCTGCGGTCCGAGAGCACTGGACGCGGTCTTCAGAAGCGCGGGCGAAACTTGCAAATCGCCATAGGCGCACTGTGGACCTTAAGCCAGGAGACCGAGTGGTCTGGAACGCTCCGAGGGCCCGTTCAGAGGGGGCGGGGCGTGTGCCTTGGAAACCGGGTCTGACCGGCCCCTGGCGCGTGTTGGAAGTCAAGGGCCACAGGCTCACCTTGGAGCCCGTGTCGATGGAGTCGGGGGGTACTTCTTCCGCCCGGCGCGGCCCGATGGAGGCGCACGCGGAAGACTGCATTCTTGTTCCTGCGGATGCAGATGGCGCGGAATCCCGCGAGCCGGTCGTCTTTGAGGACGATGGAACCGGCGGGGACGGCTCGTCTCGCCCCAGCTTAGGGCAACAGGTTCAAGGCGACGCCAAGCAAGTGGAGTTCACACTGACCAGGCGCGGGAGGGACTTCGTCCTCCGCCTTGGCGACCGCATTGCCTATCGGGGTGTAGGTGGAGGCCCTAAGGTGTGCAGGTTAGGACGGGTTACGCAGGTAGATGCTGCCCGTGCGCAGGTCGGCGTGCACCGCTATCTCCCCGATGCCAGCGGGGTGCGCGTCAGATGGCAGCTTGCATACATCGCCGAGGACGGTGCGCTCACGCTTTCAGAGGGGACTCGTCCGGCCCACGAAGCGGTTACCGTCAGGGAGATCATTTCCAAGGTCGACCTGAACCGCGACGGCGTGCTTGCTGCAGCCTCGGCCAGGAAGTTGGACAAGGGAGCGTACTCGTTGCAGGACAGGACGCTCGAGAGAGCGTCTCGCGCCAGAACGGGTGTGCTCTCGATCCGAGAGGCCCTCGCGGACCTCTTGGTCGCGGAACCCCGCGTGTTGCAGCCTAGGGCTTCCCCAGAGTCGGGTGCTGTCGAGAGTTGGTTCCGGCAGTATTTCCTTGGAGGGGTTGCCGATGTCTTAGAGGTTGCTTGGGGTGACGCGGTCGTTTCCGACGCGGCTAGGAGGCACGGGTATAGGGTTGTTCCAGCTTTTGTGCAAGGCAAGCAGGCCTACGGGATCACCTGGAACCTGGCCGCAGAAGGGCACTTAGAGGCATTTAGCGGCGCTGTTTTGCGCGCAGAGCCGAAGGTGCTCGTGATTGGGCTTGAGGGCAAGAATGTGCCCCGAGCTTTCCTTCAGCTAGTCGTCCGGTGTGCGCAGGAACGCACGCGCGCGGGCGCCCACGTCGCGCTGTGCAGGAGCGAGTGGGAACCCTGGCGGCTAGAGGAGTGGGGCGCCTTGTTTGGGACGCTCGCAGAGCCACGCTGGCCTTGGGCTTTCGTGCGGGCTGACATATGCCAGTTCGCGCGGGCCAGTGGCCGCGACAACCTCGTTGAGAGCGGGGCCCTGTGGCTCGCCGATTTCAGCTTAGAATCGGTAGGTTTGAGGTGTAGTAGGCCGGATGCGTTAGGCGCAGTGCAGCACAAGCACGTTGGGCGCGCGCAAGCCGACTACAACCTCATAGGGGCGGCTTTCTGCGCATCACTCCAGGACCTTGGTCTGAGGGGCGCAGAAGAGCTGTGCACCGCTGCAGTTGAAAGCTTTCCAGCCACTGCGGGTGCGGATAGCGCCGCGGCTGCACCACAGCCCTCTCCAGTCATTCCCCTCCCGGACGTGCGCTCGGGCGAGGACCTCACGCCAGCAGAGCGTGCGGAGCTGGATAAGGAGGTGGATAAGTACGCCGCTGAGAAGGAAGCGTTTTGGCGAACCAAGGCGGACGCCAAGGACTGGGATTCCGTCCGGGCTGACCTTGAGGTCTATGCTCTTGCGGGCGAGAAGGTCGCGGAGGATCCTAGGCGCACCGAGGCCTATAGAGACCTCGTATGGTCGGGTTTGAAGATCGAGCCTGGACCAACCAGACCAGGGCTGACCGATGCTGACATCGCAGCCGTCAGGGAGGTCATACGGCGAAAGGCCGCTGGGTTCTGGGTGGAGGACACCACCAGGACCACGGTCAGGAAGTTCGCCCATGACTGCATCCCCACCGGGCCGCCGGTCTCGTCCCAGCCTCACAGTCTGAGGGGCGAGTCCGCGCAATGGGTCGACGACAAGCTTGAAGAAGAATGCAAGCGGGGTCAGTTGATCCGCGGCAGCTCGGCTTGGGGATCTGCGCCGTTTCCGACCAAGGAAATGCCCAGCTACAAGCGGCATAGGAAGCGACGCTTGGTGGTTGACTACCGCCGTGTGAATGCCCGAATTAAGCGCTCCACGTACTATTGTCGGCGGGGTAGCGATGTGCTCGCCGCCGCAGTAGGTTCGGTTTGGTATACCTTCGTGGATGCGGTTAGTGGGTTTAATCAAATTAGGAACACCAAGCGTGCTCGCGAGGTGTTGGCCATTGTGGCAAGATCAGGGAAATATCTCCCTGTCGGCCTCACCTTTGGCCCGATTAACGGCCCAGATGATTTCAACTTTGTGGTTGATAGGGCCTATGCCCCCGGCAGAGGTAGGCGCCTTAAGTATACTAAGGAGTGGATAGCCTGCGTGGATGATCTTACTGTTAGGACGGGTAGGGTCATTGATGGGCAGTTTTTCACTGATGCCCAAGCCGAGGGGGCGGTGCGCGAAGCGTGCGCCAAAGGGGCAGTCGCAGCTCCGCAGAGCGCGTCGTCTGCTCTTGAAGCCTTAGGCGTTCGCGGTGCGCACAACACCAAGCGCGCGAACCATGACGCGGCGCGCTCAGACCAGAATCACCCCACGCGCGTTCTGATGCTCAGGATGTTGGGGCTGTTCGGGTGTTTCTGTGTTCAGGGCGGGTGTTTTTGGGGCGGGCCGTTTCCCAGGTCGCCGGTCTGCGGGCAGAAGGATTTTTCGTCGTTCGTTGCGTGCAGCTTCGTTCCTCTGTCTCGCAGCCAGTGTTTTGCAAGCAGGCCTAGAGGTTCGGTCCAAGGTCGAAGCAGAAGCCTTAGAAGCCTTAGAGCCCAGACCTTAAGGAAACTCCCCAAACCCCCGCCGCAGCGGTTCAAGTGTGTTGTAGAACCTAGGGTAGGTAGTCCCTCCCCGCGTTCGTGCCTGTGCACTGCGCCCCGCTGCGGGTCGCGACCAGACCGCGCGGGAGCGACCGATCGGTCGCCCGGACCTTCGTGGTCAACCACAAGGCCCCGCTGCGGGCCGTGCCCTGGCCGCGCGGGAGCGGCTGCCTACCACTACTGCACACCGGCCCCTTGCAGCGGGCCGTGTCCTGGCCGCTCAAGGGCGCGTCAGGTTTTCCTCGCCCATCGGAGGTCCAGCAAAGCCGCGGGCCTCAGTGCCGCGATGGGTGGAGGAGGGTCGAAGGGCAGGGGCAAGAGCAAGAGTCCAGGCCCTAAGGGCCGAAAGGGCCCGCCCACGATCGACGACGTGCAGCGTATGCTAGTCCGATGCATGCGGCACGGCGAAGCTGGTTGTAGAGGCCGGTTCGCTCCGGGCGGCCTCTACCCGGTTGATGAGTTGATCGAACAACTCGGCATCACCATCAACCAGTACAACCAGGCGGTCGCGCACGACGCCAACCAGCGGAAACCGAGGTTGGATACCTCGTACGCTGGCTACTTGCGTGCCTTCCAAGGCCACTCGGCCGATTGCGGCCATCCTATGGGATTCATGATGGAGGGCCTAAGCGAGACCGCCATCAACGATCTTATATATCGGCATGGCCCGGCCATGTGGCACGGCACGGACTTGCATGTCGTGCCGAGCCTGATCGAGAATGGCTTGGTCCCCGGCGGCGGGCCGGGAGGCCGCCTCGGGGTGCACTACGTCCTAGGGCACTGCCCCACGCAGTGGGAGGACGGGAGACGCGGGTTCCGCCGCGGATCGACTTGCATAGTCGAGGTCCGGTTGGCGGTCCTGCGGGACGCCGGAGTGCCTATCTATGCGGGAGCAGATGGGGTGGCTCTCACTGGCCAGATTAGAGCCACCGGCATCTCCCGCATCTGGGCACTCCCCAAAGGCTCAGCTGTTTACTCCATCTTAATAGCTGAGTTAGAAGTGGATCGGTTGATCCAGCATGTCGACCTAAGGAGTTTAGGCGACATCAGTGCGGGCCCCCACCCGCCGTTGGGGCGAGGACCGAAACTGGGCACGGTCCAAGCGTCCCAAGCTGCTGCGGCCAGCAGTGGCGCGGCGAGCTCCTCGACGGTTGTGCTGGCCCCTGCGGGCCGTGTCATGGCCGCGGGGGCCGCCCGACCTGTTACCCCTCCTAAGGCCGCGCCTAAGGCCAAAGGGCGTGCTTCAGGGGCTCCTAAGACTTCGATCTTTCCAGCGAAGCCCAAGGAGTATCCTAGGCGCAACGTCCCTGGCCCCAATGCCCTCGAGGCCGAAGACTCGCTCGAGGAAGAGGCAGCCCAAGAAGCTGAAGGTGTCGAGGAAGATAGTTCCAGCTCGGATCTTCCCGACACGCGGGCGCCCCAAGCCGCGGTCAAGGTGAAGGAGGACGAAGAGCCCGCTGGTGGGGCCCAGGCCGGGAGCATAGAGGAAGGAGTCCTCGAACTTGGCCAATCGGTGGTCAGCACCGCGAAGGAGTACCTCGCGCGGTCCGAAGCTCTTCTGAGAGCGCAGAAACTCCAGTCGAGAATACTGGAGGTGGCGGGAACCGCGATGGTGAAGTTAGAAAAGATCACCAAGCGTGAGGAATCCCTCAAAACTCTGCGCCGTGGGGGAGAGAATCGGGCGGCCGGGGAAGGCGCCGACGGGGAAGAGGTGTCTGACGATGGTCAGGATGCCCCCGGGGGTGCGGGATCGAGCAGTTCCGCCAGGCCTTCAAGAGGCGGGACCGTCGGGTCCGCCCCGGCCCCAGAGGTGCCTCGCCCCAATGCTGACGGCCACTATGGATGCTCAGCTCCTGGATGCGGGCTGGCCTTTGAGTCGCTGGTGCAATACCACTTGCATCAGGCGGCCTGCCATGGCGCCTCTCTTCCGCCCAACCTGGGGATCAGCCCCTCCGCACCTCTTGACCCTTTTCGTCAAGACTGTCGGGGACGGTTGTTCCGCCGAGGAAAGGACGGTGGGTATGGGGAGGTGCCCATGCTCCGAGTGATTCGGTACCACAAAGCCAACGGGTACGATCACTCGAAGGTCCCGCTCCTGAAGAGAGGGGACCGAATCCAGCTTGAGGACGGATCGCACCACATTTATGGTGGTAGTCATCCACCGGGGTGGCTTCGCGATGACCCCGAGCTGGATCCCGCTCCAGAGAGTAGCGGTGGAGGGTCCCCAAGAGCGAGCCCACGGAGGAGGCCGAGCATGGACCTCCGCGGGAGGCCGCTCCGCGCGGGCGGGCCCTCGCACCGACGAGCGACGTTCAGCAACGCCTGGCAGAGCGTCGTCGTTCCAAGCGGGATTACTCGCCAGACCTGGTGACGCCTCTTGACGATCTCCATGCCCAGGAGATCGATTCCTTCTTCGCGGGCGACCCAGCCGCGGATAGCCTTGACGTCATTTTGATGCGCGCCGAGGTTCGCACTGAGTCCCACCTCAACGTTGGCCGGGAGCAAGAAGAGCCCCTGGTCAAGGAGGAACAGGAGGAGGAAGCTGAGGTTGTCAAGGACGAGGAGGTCTCGGTTGAGATGGAGGCAGGCACCGCGGATGAGGCGGACGATGTCGCCCTCCCAGCCAACCGGGCCTACGTCGAAGGCCGCTTTTACCCCTACGGCAGCTGGCGGTGCTTCTTCTGCGAAGCCATCAACCCGGTTGCCGAGGACCAGTGCCTCACCACGCACGCGGGCGGCCCGAAGAGGTTTTCTGCCGAAGCGCTTGAAGACCAACAAGCGCGGGCGGATGCCGCGAGGCTTCTCAGCGATGAGGAACTCGCTGAAGCCCTCCAGGCGGCCGAGGAGGCGCAGGCGGCCGAGCGCGCCAAGAAGCGAGAGCGGCGCCAGGCGGACAAGGCGGAGCGCGATGACCACATCAGCGAAGCGCTCCGCATTGCAGGGTGGCAGTGCCCTAACTGCTATGAATGGAATCTTTCATTCAGGCAGCTGTGCTTTCGCTGCAGCACCCCTCTCCGTTTGGCAGAGGTCGTCTCTCGCGGGATCCCTGATCCGCGGCGTGGCGAAGAGAGGGACTCTGGCTCCGAAAGCAGCCAGGACGAGCTGGAGCACGAGATCCTTCTGGCCAATCTTGCGATGGACCAAGAAACCATCCAACCTCTTCTTAGAAACAAACACAAGAAGAGGGGCGGTAAGCGACGTCGCGAAGAAGCGACGTACGGCAAGGGCCGCGACCCTTGGAGTGCTTGGGCAGATGCCCGTGGCAAGGGCCAGGGCAAGCCGAAGGGCAGAGGCAAGTCCGATGCCAAGGGCAAGCCCAAGGGGAGGGGCAGGTACGCCTGGGGCGCTTACGCCGCGGGCATAGTTGCCGCGCTCCAACCCCGCCCAAGCACAAGCTGGGTCCCAGCCTTCCCGTGCGGGTCGGCCCGGCCGCCGCCAAGTGTTCCGCTTCCGCCGCGGACCCCCTTTTTCCTGGGTCGCGGGCTCCTCAATCGGTTGATGCACGCCCTCAACGGGAACATCAACGGCTGGTGGGGCCTGGCGGCTGCAGCGTCGGCGCCGATTGCCTTGCAGTTGCACCGCGGGGCTGTGCATGTTGTCGAGGACTCCATGCACGCGGTTGCAACAATTTCGGCCGACGTTGTCGAGGAAATCGGTCATGGGGCCAGGCGGACCGTGTGGGTCGCCGGAACAGCCATCACTCTGGTAGTAGTGATCTTGTGCAGCGCTGTTCTGTGGTACGTGAGTCGTGCCGTTGCCAATCGCATTGCGCATCTGCGACATGGCAACACCGCGGCCCCTGAGGCGCGGCTGTCTCAACTCCTTGGCTCTGAAGCGACGTTTGAGGTCGCGAGCACTAAGAAAGGGGTGACCCATAAAGTTTGGGTGCACCTCAAGGAGGAGACAGCTGCCTGTGGCTGTCGTGCTTACCTAGCAGAGGGACGTTGCGGGCACTGCGATGCCGCAATGGACACCGCTCGATCCCTGGGGTTTTTGCACGCGGCCCAGCGAGGCGCGGGTTCTGCGCTCACAGACTCCATTCGGAGTACCGCCTCCGAAGCCCTAGCTAAGGGTAAGGTTGTGTTGGGTTTGGGGAACAGTGAAGGATGCTTCTCCCAACTTGCGGCCAAGAGCCGCGGGCTCTCCTGCTTTCAGGGGCTCGCGGGTCGTGACCTGGCCGCGGCCCCAGCAGATGGAGCGAGCGCAGCCCACGCACAGTCCGGCTTCGTGCAACGTGCCGCCACTGCCACTGTGGCGCGCACACCCAGCCGGAGGAACAAGGGCCCAGTCCCCGCTAGGAGTTCTCCAGTCAAAGAAGCGGAATTCCTTGCGGGCGGGCCATACGTTCAGGCCGCCCAAACGCTGCTTGGGTCTGGAGCAGCAGAGGATGTGATCTACATCCGGGCGTACAGCTTAGATTGCCCATCCTGCATCGAGGCAATCGAAGCGTCGCTTAGCAAGGGCGCAGGCGTTCGGATTGTCGCCGACATGGGACAATGCCACCGCACCAAACTGCAGTGGCAAGCGTTGAAACGCTTGGCGGCTGCAGGCGCCGAGGTGAAGGTGGGTTGCGGCACATCCGTGCGCGACGCCTATGCTCGCGACGGCCGCGGGGCTAAAGTAGGTACCGGTATCCAAGGGCTTCACCATGCCAAGGCCCTTTGCCTACTGCGGCCTGATGGCGCGGTGGTGCTGATTGGGAGCCTCAATTTTACCACAAGCAGCAAAGCCAATGCGGAGGCAGGGCTTAGGCTTGAGGTCGCCAAGACGCACCCGGTCGCGCAGTCCTACATCGAGGATTTCCAGAGGGTGTCGGCTGAGGCATTCTCCCTCGATGAGGCGGTCGCAAGGCGCCCTCAGTTGGAGCGAGCCAGAAGCTCCAACGTTGCTGGCATCGCCACTCGTGCCCCCAACACTGCTCCACAGGGTATCGAGTAGGCTGCGGCCAGTCGGCGCGGCGTGGTATGCATCCACGCATTATCAGAGCAGGCGTTGCAGCACGGCATGTTGCTTCGCCAACCTTTTGCATTTTCTTTTGCTTGACTGCGGGCGAAAAGCCGCGGCAGGTTGGAAACCTGCCCATTTTGCATTCCCCGCACCTTTCTCCTCCGCCCTGCCTGTGGCCCCTCGTGCTGAGGGTGCTCTTCTGCAGGTGCTGCGGACCGTGTCCTGGTCGCGGCAATGCGCTCGCCGAAGCGCGTGTGAGCTGCATTGCCTGCGGCACAAGCCATGTGCGCGGCTCTCGCTGAGTCCGGTAGCCCGTAGGGTAGTTCCAGATAGGTGAGTAGCCGTAGCCGTAGCTTAGGACCGGAAGTGTACAGTGTACCATAGTTTGTACCCTAGTCTGCGTACTGGCAGCTAGAGACCAGCTCGAGGATTCAAGAGCCTCGCCCACCAGCAAAAGGGTGAGGACCTCCTGGGAAAGGGTGGTTAAGGGCTGCTGAGGGTTGCTGTCGTCGTGCGTTCGTTGTGGTGGTGCGGGCTAGCGTCCCTGCCGCATGCCAATGCTCATGATGTGCGGACCACCATGGTCGCACGCGACACCCTCGCCCTTCCCTTTCTGTGTTCAGCGCGAGTGCCTGCTGCACTCCGAGCTCGAGATGAGCTGGAAGCCTCGGCTGAGGGGCGAATGTGAGCAGGTCTAAGCACGCACGTTCCATGTGCAGAGCTGCCAGAACCAGTACTGTAGTTTTCCTTTGCATGTGTAGATTTGCAATTCGTATCAATGCCAATATTTTGGCTCAAGTACCGAGCTTGTGCCTTTGAGCACGGTAGAGTCGTACAGTAGCTCCTAGGTTGCTGTGCGGTCCGACCGGACGCACTCAGGCGTAGCTGCACAAGTGCTTGGACTCACGAAGTCGTAAAACAGCGTGACCGGGCTGTGATTGCATTGGCTTAGTGCAAGTCCAGTGCTGGTCGACTTCACAATATTGTGTATATATATATGTATACACATATGTGTGAGTAGGGCCAACTCTGAGCTCGTGATCCACACATCTCTTGCGACCTCGCGGCAAGAGGTAGAAGAGGCGATGATCCGACCCATCAGCGCTGAAGCGGGTCGACTTAGGAAAGACACCATCGAACAGTCGACACAACTTCAACTCGCCACGCCCATTCGACTCTGTGTGTTGTGGAGTTTGTCCGGTCTCCCGACCTCTCCTCTTTGTGCTTCCGCCCTCTATTCTTCCGGCCCCGGGAAAACCAAGATGTTCGCAAGACAGGTCTGACCATGTTGCATGCCTGCATGCCTTTCAGGTCTCCATTCACATTGCCCGGTCGCATATTCAGCAGCCGCTGCGTAGACAGCCCTTGTTCCGTAGCTCATCGGCATGGGGGCTCTCTTGCACAAACCGTCACCTCTCCTCTCTACTGTGCAGAGCAAGGCGCCAATAAGTAAAGATATCCAGCAGCAAGTGAGATAGAGTCTGCCCTTTGGCGAACTGCATTGATACGGTGGCCTGGAGCTCATGGCGGCAGAGCCGCATTGAACATCTCCGACAAATTTCAACGTTAGTCCCCCCTGAACACATCAAAGTCGCCAAGGAAGGACAGTAGAGAATCCAGCAAAAAGCCTCTTGCTTGGTGACCTCAGCGATCTCGATGTCTGGACTCCCACCCACACCGCAAGCCAATTCATCGTTCCCCAGAATAGGGGACCATATACCCCATAGCACGATACTCCTTATTAAGAGAACCCCCGAGAAAGGGTTCGTACCACTAAACCACACTTAGAACCAGCATACTGCTTAACCCTAAACCCGCAACCCTGAAGCCCAAACCCTAAACTCATTTTGGGGAACCCCAGTTTGCCCCCTTTTGCCAACCGGGCTCATTGCTGCCGGGACCTGGCCCAGTTTGCCCCTAAACCTTAAACCCTAAACCCTAAGCCCTAAACCCTAAACCCGAAACCCTAAACCCTAAACCCTAAATAAACTCCCAATGCCAATTGCTGCAAAGCATCTCCGCGTGAATCATTCTTGTCACGGAGTCGGGGCCGCTCCCACTTGATGGATCTCCTTGTCAGAGGAGGTTTGTTTGGGGTTTAGGGTTTAGAGTTTTTTTTGCCACCCGACTAGCCACGGCAATGCGGGGGTAAATTGGTCGGAGGAGTGGGTTTGGAGTTTAGGGTTTAGGGTTTAGGGTTTCGGGTTTAGGGTTTAGGGTTTCGGGTTCAGGGTGTAGGGTTTAGGGTTTAGGGCTTAGGCTTAGGGCTTAGGGTTTAGGGGTTCTTCTTGGGATTGTTGGGCTTATTGGGTTTGGGGCTGCTGTTGTAGGGGTTGTTGGGTTTCTTGGGCTCGGGGTTCCCAGAAGCTGCATCTGGGCCGCGTTGATTGACGCAGGTGTGACACTTCCAGGGAATAGGCCCCGCTCGCACCTCGGGGCTGAAAGAAGAGGCAGCCTCCAAAAGAGACTACAAAATTATACATATTATATATATATATATATAGATATAGACAATATTAGATATATACAATATTAGATATTTTATTGGGTATTCAATAATTCATGAAGATTCAGTGTGCAACATGCCAAAAGCCCATGTTTTGCTGCGCAGCTGGGAGTTGATGCTCCGGAGGCGTTCCGGCTGTCCATGGGCTCTCAAAGCGCGCACCCCGGTGCTTTTAAGCACCACAAGGCCACAAGGACATGCAGCTACAGGGCTACACTCGCCTGAGCCAGACTTGTGCCGGATAGAGGTTTTAGGAAGTTTAGGGTTTAGGGGAGCTTCAGTTTCAAGTTTCAACAACATTGCTGTCTGCCTTGGTGTGGAACATGCAGTCGCTCAGGAAAAGCGCTCTGTTTCGCAACCGATCGATGCCGTTGTCCAGCCAGCCAGTGCCCTAACAACACAACAACCGGCTTCAGCTGTAGTAGTAGAGGCTCTCCTCCTTAACGGCACTGGACATGCAAAAAGGTGGCAGAATTTGTGACGATGCTTGCATGCGAAGGTGCGAAAAACTGCTTTCTGCAAGCCAGGCTCATCAGAGAGCATCGTTAACGGACGAGGGTTTCCAGCCCACGTATACCAGCCTCCATCAAAATCCAAGTCCAAGCTGACCTTGCATGGGGCGCAACCCTTTACCCGAGATGATCGCCGAAACGTCACGCGGCCTTTGGAACATGGCGCCGGAACTGGCAAAAAATCCCCAGCCCAGTCCTTGGTTGCCATGGCCTTCTGTACCACGCGAGGCTTTAGCTTCCGTTAGTTGCTAAGAGCCCTACATGTGCTTCCATTGAAGGGTTAAACTGCTGCTTAAGCTTTGAACAGTTGGCTAGCTGGCTGGAATCTGCTTGTGGTGACTCTCAACAACGCCACTCGCTTCTCAGCGCAAGCAAAGCTATAACCGGAGCTGCCCAGGGATTTAAGTTGCAGCACCAGGCGCACACTCGTGTGATGAGAGTGGTACATCCGCACCCAGCCTGTCAGCTCTGGCACAGATTCATCGCCGAACTTGCATCGCGCGGCCTGACAGGACTGCGAGCATTCAAACATGCTGTCAATGTTCTTTCGGAATCATGGAAAACTAATCGATAGCATGCGCCAAATCGGACCGGTCGCATTGCAAGCACGACTTAACGAGACACCCGAATCAAGGCTTTCGGGGCATCTTCCGGCATGCATCTCTTGACAAAGCCACAGGTAGCAGCGTGCCATGTCGCAGCAGACCCCGAGAACGGAACGGGAGCGGAACGGAACGCGACAGCATTTTCAGGAAAGGGAGGCAGGGTAGCTCGCAAACGCGCGGAAAAATACCAAAACGAAGTTTCCCAGCCTCGGAAAAATCATTTTGGCAGCCGCCTGCCAGTTTCCTCAGAATGGCTCAGCCCAGACGCTGATTCCACGAAAACTCGTTGCACAGACCCGGAAAGCCAAACTGATTTTTCCGGGCCCTGGAAAATCATTTTGTCAACCCCCTTGCCAGGTTCCCATGTCTGAACGCGGAAGGCTCTGCCTGAGGCCAGAAGCAGAGGTCAGGAACCATAGCCAGCACAGGCCTGAAAACGTCAAAATGATGTTCCCAGCCACGGAAAAATCATTAGGGCCACTTCCTTTTAGTTTCCTTTGCAAGGAGGCTCTGAATTCGGGAGGCTCTGCTCAAGGCCAGAGCCACCAGGAGAAGCTCAAAATGATTCTGGCCATCCCCGGAAAAATAATTTTGGCAACTCCTTTCCCAGGTTTCTCGAGGAGGCTCCGTCAGAATTCATCAGGATCTGTTTAGGGCCAGAGGCAGAGGCTGGGAAGAGTACTTAGCCTCCTTAGCCCACGAAAAGCTTTAAATGATTTTTGCCTGAAGAATGATTTTGGCAACTCCCTCGCATGGTTTCTTTAGGAGGCTACGGCTGCATTCGGGCGGCTCTGCTTTGCTCTTTAGCCCAGGAAAAGCTCCAAATGATTGCTGCCAGCCCCGGAAAATCATTTGGGCAAGTCCCTTGAGCCTCAGATCTCAGAGGAAATTAGCACGGAGTTGCCAAAATGATTTTGCGAGGCTTTCACGTTCCAAAGAAGTGGCAAAAATCATTCAATCCTATTGTTGGGCTAAAAAAGCTAGATTCTGCTTTACGCAGAGCCTCCCGAATTCATCCGGAGCCTTCCAGGGAAACCTGGCAAGGGAGTTGCCAAAAGGATTTCCGGGGCTGGCAAACATGATTTAGAGCTTTTGCTGGGCTAACGAGGCTACTCTTTCCGGCCTCTGCCTCTGGCTGTAAGCAGAGCCTCCCGAATTGAGCCGGAGCCCTAGTAAAGGAGTAGTGCCAAAATGATTTTTCCTGGGGCTGGCAAAAATGATTAAGAGCTTTTCCTGGGCTGAAAGCTGCTAAGAAGCTACCCTTCCCGGTCTCTGCTTCTGGCTTTGAGCAGAGCCTCCCGAATTCAGCCGGAGCCTCCGAGATTGCCAACATGATGTTTTGCCAGCCGCGGAAACATCGTGTTGGCTTTTCCCGACCGTGCAAGCTATTGTTCATTCTGGCCTCTGCCTCTGGCCGCTTGCTGAGGCTTCCGTATTGAGTCCGAAACTTGAGGAACCAGGCCAGCGGCGGACAAAATGATTGTTCCAGGGCTTGGAAAAATCATTTTGGCCTTCTTCCGAGCGGTCTTGTAGCTTTCTTATACAGAACGGAACGGAACGGACCGCACGGAACGGAGCGGGAGCGTGGACCCCGGAACGAGCAAGCTTGCGCCTACTGGTGCACTTTGCCTCGAGGAGCTCCAGGAGCGCCACCCTCTCGGAGTAGGACTCGCAGGACCAGCCACGTGCATCCACTGGCCGCAGCATGGCCTGGCTCTGACAACGCTTGGGCCCGGTGTCTTCATGTTCCGAGAATAGGGGGGGTACCCTTTTCCTGTAACGAGGATTTTTACCATTTTGGGGGGTAGATTGAGGGTACCCCTATTTGGGGAAATGCCCGTATGGGCGGGGGGGGTTCCGACATTATCGGTGGCTTATTGGGGTCCTTACTAGACGGGAATCCTGCTCACGATTGGGGCTCCCGCTTTTTCTTGCACCTTCTATGAGGAGCTTCACTTCTTTTTTGCCACCCGTCTGGAATTGCTCCATAGGGCTGCTGTAAGGGCTTTTGAATACTTGTGGTACCCAACTCTGGACCAACTTGGGAAAACCCCAACTGGACCGACAAAAAAACACATGCTAGTGAAACAGGAGGCTGGCATGCAGAGAGTACAAGGAGGGGCAGGTGTACAGAGGGTCGAAAGGCTTGCATACAACCTATGCCGCCACATCTGGGCAAACAGACCCTAATTTGGAACACCCGTCCCTCCCCCCCCCCCCCCCCCCACCACATGGACGCCGCTTGTGATATGCGGGCTTCCGACAAAAGAGGGATGTGCTTTGCGGTTTTTCTGCAATTCTTTTGGGGCACGTATATTCGGGGTATCCCGACTTTTAATACTTGGGACGTACCCTCGTATGGCTGACTTCGAGAAGCCCCCGGACCCAGGGGAAATTGGGCCTTGACTTCATCGTGAACGCCTTCAGCCCAACCGCTGGCGACCACAGTAGGCTCGCGCCGCAGCACGTCACCGCCTCTGATGCTTTTGGGTTTGGGTTTACAGGGTTTAGGGTTTAGGGTTTGGGGTTTAGGATTTAGGAGGCTTACCATGTTCAAACATGTCTGGCCATCTGTTTTTGCGGGCGCTGCAGGTACTACTTGCTCTTGGACTACATACGTGTACGACTCAGTGGGGCTCGCGGATGTCATCAGCTGTGCTGAAAGACTCCCCTCTAACCCTAAACCCTAAACCCTAAACCCCCCTCTGTACGAAAGTCCGAAGGCCTGTCTCGAAGCTAGACAAGGCACCGTAATGTAGCTCGTACGAGATGACGGCCTGACCAGAAGCACAACGGCAAACATCTTGATCATTCAGCAGCCACTACAGATCTCAGAGTCTGGCTACGATGTTTTCGGTGCCAGGAATGCGCCATTCCTCCAGGTGGGTTCTTGCCAGAGCCCTGGCTTCCATCACCCACTCAGGGCGTTGGCTCCCATCGCAGATCCGAAAACCTGAGGCTGCAACCCTAACCCCTAGACCCTAAACCCTAAACCCGAAACCCTAAACCCTGAACCCTAAACCCTAAACCCTACACTGACCGCAGCTTGTCCGCAAGTTCCCGGCCTAGCTCTTGCATGGCCTGCCGCGCGTACACGAAGCCTCAGCGATTTTCGCTTGCTTGTCCATCTGCTGAGTCCGCTGCTACTTACACCTCATTGCAGACTTAATCGCGCATGCCTGCGTGCCTTAAGTGAACACATGCAAACTGTCACGTCCACCCTTCTGGACCTTCAGACATTGATCAGTCATGAGGCTCTTCCTAAGAGTACCCCGCCAAACGATGTCGCCTCCAGCCATTGCTGTTTAGTACGAAATCACAAAATTTCAAGGCCCCTCGCAAGTGCGCATGGGAACACTAGCACGAAACCGCTGGGAACATCTTGGAGAGCAATGTTCAAAATGATTGCCGAAGCAAGTGGAGCTACGAGTACCTAGAATAGAAGTGGCATTGATTTGTGGCGAAGGAGCAACTCCGACACTGCCCTGCTACTTATTCGACTTTCGTGACAAGAACATCGGATGCTTGCCATGAGCCTACGTACAGAATTCTCTATCTGCTGACTACCTCGAAAGCCTGACTCATGTGGGGGGACAGGCAAGCCTCAGCCAAGCCACCAAAGTTTGTCAGTCCTTACTAGTGCAAGAATTGTGCGCAACATCTGCAGCCAGTCCTTGCTGGCGCAAGACATGTGAAGAACGTCTGCAATAGGCATCTAGCTTGGTGCATCCCCAAAGAAGGCTGAAGATCATCGTCCAGGTTCCCACTGTTGTGACTTCGTCTGCCAACTCCTCAACAACCTTGTCGGACTCCTCATCTGCCTCCTCTAGGGGCATTGCACCTGGGAGCAGGTATCTGCCAACCGGCCCCCATGCAACAACATCCCTCTTCCCTCACCCGTGATGACGCTGACAAGATCATCCGGCTTGGTGGACATCTGCGGGTGAACAGCTGCAAAGGCGATGCTTGGTTTAAGGCAAAGGGTGCCACCCTGGGTCCTGCACACTTTTGCAAAGCCCGCAGGACTGGGCCGAAGAATCGCTGACGAAATTCGGCATCCAATTGCTCGGCACCTGGCTAAAGCCAACTCCCCTGAGCACTTTTCAGAGTCCTGGAGCTACAAGGTCCATCTCTCAAATGTGGAGGAGCCTCTACTCTGCAACCTGTGGCGAGCCACGATGTTCGCAAGCTCGGTACTGGCCTTAGCTTCGACATTCCGTTCTTGATGTCCCTGGCTCTCCTCTCTTGATTTGTGTCACTTCAGACGCCGAGCTGGAACCTCGAGACTGCGAAGGGTTCAGATGATAGCTTCCGGATTCAGCTCGAAGCCCGGCAGCACGGCAAATCTTGAATGAGCCGGCTGCAGGGCCTGAGGATGGCACCGCTGCGTCTGAGAAGCCCTCGACAGAAAGGAAGCGGGGCACTGCAGCCTTCGCTCAAACGCCAAAGGGCTACGGGCAGTTACGGGTACTTCGTAGCTCTTACATCTCCTTGCGCAGAGCATTCTCATAGTCATCGACATGCCGACAAGATGAGTCAGGATGAAGTCAACTCTCCCTGGCAGCGGCCTCGAGAAAAGATCGCAGGCTGTCTTCGTCACCTGTGACGTCGAAGGCGAAAGCCAGGTTGGCAAGCTCCTCCAGTGTTTTTGTCCGTGCTGGTGCCAAAGCGCAAACAGCGGCGATTTGCACAAGAGAGGCAAGGTGTCCTGCGCACCGAACTCCTGAGCCTCGATCTTGTCAAGGGCGGCAGCTAGCAAAGCTTCGGAGAGCCTCTTGCCTGCAGCCGGCCGCCATCAAGCAGGCATCAAATCTGTATCTTTTTCCGAGGAGTTCGCCAAAGGCCCCGCCCCAAGGACACCGAGGCCGTGGCTGCGGAAGCCCAGCACCGCATAGGCCCACGCCACGTTGGCCACGCCCTGGCAGCCAAATCGAAATCGATTGCAGTCATTTGGACAGCGTTTTGTGTCGGGGTGTTAGATCCGCATGGCCCGGCCTGCCCATCGAAGTCTTGGACCTGCATCAGGACACACTAAGTGCACGTAAACTTTGAAAACGAATTGACCAGCAACATCCATGGCCTTCCTCACAATGGCGTGAGAAAGCCTTACGAGCCAGTTCAGGAATGGGCCACCTTCTTTTTGAATGTCGGGAACTCTCAGTAGTGGACGTCTGCATAAGCCGCTCGTTCCAGAGTCCCAACCTGCAAACAAAAACCACGGAGCAAGCTGCGAGCGAAAAGGGGAGTAAACTGACAAGACCCGAGCTTCGCATACGCCCAGGCAGTATTTGCCAGGTTCTGCGTAGAGAAGTCGCTCACCTTCGCGATGACCTGGAATTTGCTGGAGTGGTGTCGAGAGAATGCAGCTATGCCAGCTATGTGCTGCCTCCAGCAGGATCTGGTCCATGAGGTCACCTGCACAAAGCTCAATTTAAGAGAACTCCTCTCATGGCACCTTTTTGTCGTTGCTTGCCGAGTTGCTGTCAGGAAGGCTCAGAGTGGCAAAGGCCCAGGCCTTGGGCCATCACTTTTCATTCAGCTGAATCCTTTGAGTTCTCCTATGGTTGGCCAAGACACAGTGTTTGCCAGGTCCTGCGGAATCAGATCCTGGCCAAGGAGCTCTTTTCGTGTAGGCCTTTCAACTGCGGCAGCTGGGCCTTGACCATGGTGACCAGCTTCTTGCCGATGGCTGTCATCATCATGGCCTGGGCGCACACTTTCAAACTCTTTCATCTCTGAACCGACATGCTCCCTGCACAGTCTCTGTGCACGGGTGCCGCCTTTTCAGAGACGTGCGCCCTCGCGTGCCAAGAACTGATGGGCTCCGTGCGTTTGAAACAGCCAACTTTGCGAAAGCCTGGGACATGACGGCAGAAGGTGCACATCTCCCAGATCACCGATCAAGCGGCACAGCGACAGCGACACCGACAGCCACACCAGCACCAGCACCACAAGGACCACCAGCACCACCAGCACCACCAGCACCAGCACCAGCAGCAGCAGCAGCAGCAGTAGCAGCAGCAGCAGCACCACCACCAGCAGCAGCAGCAGCACCAGCAGCAGCACCAGCTTCACCAGCTTCACCAGCTTCACCAGCTTCAGCAGCAGCAGCAGCAGCAACAGCAGCAACAGCAGCCACAGCAGCAGCACCAGCTTCACCAGCTTCACCAGCTTCACCAGCTTCAGCAGCAACAGCAGCAGCAGCAGCAGCAGCAGCAGCAGCAGCAGCAGCAGCAGCAGCAGCAGCAGCAGCAGCAGCAGCAACCGCAGCAACCGCAGCAACCGCAGCAACCGCAGCAACCGCAGCAACGGCAGCAACGGCAGCGTCAACAACGACGGCAGCAACAACACCAACAGCAATAACAAAACAGCAGGCCCTGGCAGAATGCACACGTCGTGCCCGTGGCAGCAGCCGACTGAGGCCTAAACCCACGAAGTGTTTGATAGGTCCTGGTTTCCAAAACTTTGGATCTTTGCCATGACCTGCTGCCAATGCAGTGTGAGGCTGACCCATGGCATCGCTTGAGCAACATGGCTTTGTGCTTCGGTTGCATTTTGATCTGCGCCGAAAGCGGCGCGTGCCAGCGATGGCCCAGAGCAATTCGCGCAGGGTTGCTCTTTGGCGCTGTGAAAAAGAGCAAACTGGCTTCATCAGCTCTTGACTTGTGCACACGGTTGCCCACGGCATAGCATCCACAGCATGAAGGGTCCCAAACCTTTCAAGCAAGCAGCTTGAGATGGCAACTGCTCTTGCAGACATGTTCTCCTAAACAAGCGCAGGATGCAAGACAGCTGGATGACAAAAAAGAAGTACTTGATGTTGTCTCAAAAGCTCGAGCATGCTGCCATGCGGAACATGCAAGCCTGCAATTTCTGGAGGAGACAGTGTCGGATATCTACTGTCTTGGCAGCTCTGGCCCATTCTAGCTACGTTCAAGCTAACGTGAAATACTGGCACACCAACACCCTACGGAGTCTGGCCATGCTTGGACTGGAACTACATGCCTGCCTCAACTGTGTACCACTCGCAATGCCCTGGCTGCTGCCTCAACATCGGTCATCGCCACAAGTGCTTGAGACATGAATGACATATCGCTGATGCTTCAGTGTCAGATTTTTGGATGTGAGCAACCGTAGCATTTGACACTCGGCATATGACCCAGGCAATCCCAAGTCCCAGGTACGATTCGTCGGCAAGACAGTGCGAATGAATCTATGCTCTAGCCTTTCTCAAGGAGGCGTGTCACTGCAACCACGGGGGGAAGTTGGCAAGACTCTTGACGACATGTCTATTGGTGCGCATGAGTTGGACGAAAATGCTCCAATGTATGCTGCACTCCACATGCCGCAGGAATGTGTCTCAGCGCTGTGTGCATATAGACACTTGTGCAAAAAGCGGCTGCATGAACTAGCGAAATATGTGGTGCCTCAGTCTCGGAGAGCCCCTCCGACACCAGTTTCTGAAAAGCCGCCAAGAACTGTTGCTTGGCATCGTCCTGCTGTCTGCAGCGTAGTGTCTGGTGCAGCAGTTGAGCACCCGTTCATGCCATGACCATTTATGGCAAGATGGCTTGCCCGCGCAATCCCGCGCCCGCCTTGGCAGGCTGCGTTGGCCGCGTGGGCGGCTCGTAGGCTTGCTTTGGTTCCTCTGCCTCAAGCTGGCAACTCTTAGAGGCTGAGTACATCACAGGAACTCTCACGAAGCTGATCAGCCTGGGTCGGCTGTCCCGATGGAGTCTTCTCAGACACCCCATTCGTGGATTGAACCACTCGTGCCGGAGCCTGCCAACTCCAGCCCATCTTCAACTCAAGCACTGGGAAGCTCCAACCGTTCCAACCATCACTTGCAGACTTGTGCACTTTTATATTTTAAAAGTGCACGAAGGCCGAAGGAAGAATCGTGAAAACAAGCGACTGGCCTGCCTCCGTGTTCTGCGCCTGCTTTTTGGACTTCTTGCCTTTCGCCTCCGCTACCTGTCGGCAGTCGCACCACGACATCACTTTGAAAGGTGTATGGCCCCAGAATCTCGGAAGCTGCTCCATGGCCTTAGGCGCTTTGCCGGGTTTGGATGCGGAGCTTTCGGCCTTGAGGGCGGCAGCACCCCAAAGATCGTCCTCTGAAAGGTCCTGTGGCAATCGCACTGAGGGTTGTTTCCAGGGCGTTTCAATTCAAAGCCTTCTGGGTCCTCGAAGACCACTCCGACCGGCACCCGCTCACCCCCAGGTGGCGGCGCCGCCGCCAAATCGGTCAAGGGCTTCCTCGGCTTGATTTCGTGTGGTTCCAGGCAGCCGGAGGCAGATGATGGCAGATGTCCACAAGCGCCGGCCAGGTGCTGCTGACTTTCAGACAAACTCGGGATGGAGGTCTGCTTGTCCTGGCTCGCGCAGCCCAGTTGGGAAAAAGAGGGCATCGAGCCTTGTAGATGTGCACCTTGAAAAGCAAACCCTAGAAGCCCTAAGCGAAGCCTTCAGTAAGCCTTAAGCATATGTAGGAGCGCAAGACGATGCCACTAAGCAGCATGAAAACTCTGGCTCGCCTGGCTCGGAATCCCTGCCGCGCAGCCCCGAACCCTGTTCACCATTGATCGAACGCAAGGAGACGAAAGCAGACGTACATGAGCCTCCACCAGAATCTCAAAAAGAGGTGTCATGTGGTAGGAATGCGTCTCTGAATGGAAGTTGCTACGAGGAGGTTCTAAGTTCTAAGGGCCAACCGGGATCAACCTCTTGGACGACTTATCCGAGCGCTTCTGTCCTCAGAAATTGCCGCGTATTCAGCTCTGGCAATTTCGCGGAGCCGCAATAGAAATTCGCTACGGTGCATCTCCTCACAGCAGACCAGCTCCATGTGCAGCAATTACTCTTGAAGCCAGAGCAAGCATGCGATGAAGCTTTGCTGACGATGGAAAACAGCCAAGCAGTGCAAGCTGCGATGGCCACTTGCGGCTTGTATTGCATCATCGGGGAGTGGTCCGCGCCACCAAGGTCCCAAAGCTCGAAGCCAGCCCGGCGCAAGCATTCCTTAGACACATAGCGCTGTGCCCATGGACCCCTTCCTCTGGCGACACTGTGGCTTTCATCCTGGGTCAGGGGCTGCCTCTGCGTAGGCCAAGAGGAAGCCGGGCTGCAAGGTCCGATGTTTGCCTTTGAAGTTTACATACAACCTGGTAATGGACAGCACCATCTATATCAATGGTTTACCTATTAAAACTACAAAAGAAAGACAAGAAGGCATCTGCCACCGCGCAACGGTCGAAGAAGCGCGTGGCCACGTAGTAGGCACGGCCAAAAGTATGTGCATGTCCGAAATCCGCTGCGATCAGCTGGGGTCCTTGCCCATCCTGCAGCTCAGCAAGGTCTCTTGCAAACCCACTCGCGCATGCAGTCGGATTCCAGTCGGATTCTGGGCCTCATGGAGCCAGAGCTCGAAGCCGAACACTCGCTTCATCTGCCTGTAGATGCAGGCGTCAGCTGACTGTTTGGGAAAACGGTCAATCTCGTGATCTTTGAAACAACTGAGCTTCAGCTCAGCTGCAGCATAAGATCCCATACAGACTCCAGCGCAGGACTGACCCAGCTGTCCTGGACACGGCTCCACTCGATGTTGGAACACGTCCACACAAACACTGTCCTCATGATGCTCCCGCAGCGCGTTCAACGCCTTTTGCCACGTTTTTGTTGTATGATGCTTTAATCATCAGTTCTCAGAATCCTTAAAAAGAGCTCAGGAAATCCTGAAAAAAAAGGAGCTCTCTGAGGAACTCTTGTTGGAACACTTCCCGGGCCTTGGTGAAGTTCAAATTCACGCAGAGCTTCAGCTGCTGACCCTTCTTCCGTGCCGCGCGTAGGACACGGCAGACCTTGACGAACAGATACAGCAGATTAATACGCAACGGGCACATCTCCCTGCCATATTGCCCTGTCATTGCCTCTCACGCGTCTGTGCCGCTCAGGCACATCCTTCAGCCGCTCGCGCCGACGTTTGTCCTGCAAGAAATCCTGAGCAAGCCGGTGGGAACTTGAAGTAACGTTCTTGCCCACATGAGATGCGTCAACGCCCCCGCCTGCGGAGCGTGCAGGGGCAATGCTGCACGAACTCGGTCAAGCAACGCCACCAGCTTCGAGGAATCGGAGCCATCACCTCAACAATTGAACAATCAAGTTCCCCTCCCCCCCTCAGGCCGAAGTGCGTGCATGTACTGCCCACCAACAATGCATCATCTTCCGCTGCAAGCCGGCGCCTTGCGAGGAGACGTAGCCCAAGCCCAGGCTCAATGTGCTATGAAGCGCCGCCAGCACATTCTGAACACCAGGCTCTCTGGCATGGATTTCGCACGGGGACATTGGGCTGCCGACGCCTGGTCGAGATTCAGGCTTCCATGGCTTCCCCCCCCCCCAGCTTCCCCTTTTCTTATATACATATATATATATATATATTTATTTATTTATTTATTTATGGCATATATATATATATATATATACATATATGTTCCCATTTTTTATATTTTCCCAACCCATCCAAGCGGCAAATTTGCTCGTCCACGAGGCTTTCAGTCCAGCGGGTCATCTTTGACTGTGCCATGGAGAACGTGGCCTTCCGGAGTCGCCACGTAAAGGCACTTGCACTTGAGGCAGCCATGAGATCTGGCCGAGCAGCAGCTACAGGTGCACCCTTATTTTTATGAGACATGTGGCCAGGAAGTGATATACTCCCATGTAAGTCAAAGTGAAACAGCGGGAGATCAAGCCTGCGGAGGCAGCGTGGACATGGCCTCGGTCGTCTCTGCACGGCCGAGGCCTCCTGTGCCGTGGAAGGACTCTGCCATGGAGGCCTCCATATTTGGACAAGTAGGGGTTAGGGTTTAGGGTTTAGGGTTTAGGGTGTAGGGTTTAGGGTTTAGGGTTTAGGGTTTAGGGTTTAGGGTTTAGGGTCAGGGTTCAGGGCAAGTCCGGCAATAGGATGGACTGAGGATGAGGGCTTCAGCAGCATTACCCGACACCTATTAGCGAATTGAAGGCCCCCGACACTGTCAAGGACATTGCGAAACAGTAAAGTCACATGAAAGGTCCCAGTGGCCATCATGTCTGCAACATAGCCACCTCCTCCTCCTAAGCCAGGTTGCGAATCTCCGCGTGCATCACTGGTTCCAACGAGCATGCCGTGGATGGCACACACACACAAATACGCTCACAGACACTTCTCACCCATCCGGCAATCAGGTCCTCTCATCTGCTGGAATGGCAAGGGGTGCATCGATGAGCCCTCCAGCATGGCGGAAATGTCTGCACGAAGTCCACCAGTCCATCGCTTGATGAAGTCCTACCGGTGATTTTGTAAAAATCCTTGCACACCGACAGTGTTTAACGGTCCCTGAAGGCTTACACTGTCCTGGCCCTTGCCGGAGTTGTACAAGTCAGCCACGTGGGCATCGGCAGCAAGGACCAGGCGTCGCAGTGATTGCTGGAGCTCCTCCCGCTTCGGGGCCGACGCTGCCTGGAGACTCTTGCCCCAAATCAGGGGGCGACAGCTCATCGGTCCTTTGGGCCTCGTTGTGGGAGTTATGCTGCCAGGACCAAACCAACTGTCCAAACATGCGGGGACCTGGCCTCCAAGCGCGCCCGCTCGAAAGCCACGATGCTTTGGTAGAAGGCACTGCTTTGCAGATCCTGTTGACGGAGTCTCCTAAAGGTTTTTTAGCATTGTAGTGCAGTCAAGCCAAGTCTTCAGGCTCCTGACCAGCGGGAGCAAACATGTCCAGGAGGCTCTGCCCCAAGATGAAGGCCCGGATGCAGCCGACCGCCCGGCCTAAAGCCAGGGGGTCCTGTCCAGCCGCGGCTTTGCTTCCCAAGCTGAGTTCATTGTCAGAAAGACATCGACCATCGGATCCCCGAAGTGCCGTTTTGGGGATATGTTTTGGCAAGATTCTTGGCAGAAGTCCACGGTCGAATTCAACCTGCGTGCCAAGATACGCCAAGTCTCATGAGCCAATCATCCTTTGCACTGACTTTGCCAGTGAAAGGAGGCCCACTTGGGGCCTGTTCATTGCGCGCTGGCACTGCCCTAAACTGGTTTGGGCTCGTGCTCCGCTCTGAAGCGACTTTTGCGGCTTCCATGCAAGACCCCGGGAAGTGGCATGGGCCGCACGCTAAGATCTTTAAGTCAACTTGCTGCAGGCTGCAAGCCGGTAGTTGTGCTTCGCACACTCTGGGCCGCAAATTGACGCTAAGGGGTGGAACTTGTGCGTGGCAGAAGCAGTGGCAGAAGCCGCGGAGTTACGTGCCAAACGCTGGACGTGGACCATGTGCAGGGGATCGAGCTTGAAGGACTCCGCCCCCACCCTGGAACCCGGCCGGCTAAGGGTTCTTGGCGGAGCATGGGCACCCCAAGACAAACCCGGCACGCCAAATGCGCCAGGACTGGCTCCGCGGCTTGGCGCTCGCTCGATGGTTGGCGAGGGCCAGTCCCATCGTCCCATTCTTCCCACCTGGGGCTTCTGTGTCATTCTTCCAGCTGTGGCTGCTCGCTCTGGAACTTCCATGACCATCTTGGTTGCAAGCCCTGTGCCAGGTTGCCCTCCCAACAGAATGCCGCAGGTGGCAGGGCGGACTGGGCGAACTTGATCGGGATGGCTGGACATCCACTTTGCCCTTTGGTCATACCTCTCCCTGGCTTTTGGATCCGACAAGGTGTCATAAGCCTCCCGCAGCGCCGCAAAGCTCTCAGCCGCCACAAGCTGTTCGACCTCGTCTGACGTGACAACCTTGTCTGGGTGGAGCTTTAGAGACGCCCGACGGTAAGCGCGCACAATCTCCCGCGCGGTTGCATTCCTCTGAAGACCCAATAGCTCGTAGTAGTCATCGCGCATGTAGAGCACAGGGGTTGGCCATGCAAGTTAAGCACAAGCTAGGTAGCATCGCTCTCGTCACCATTCTCTTGATCCAGCAAGAAAACAACCCGCAGGAAAGAGCTTGCCATGAGCTGACTCGCTTATGTGCAGCACCGGACCTTGCTACTACTACTTGTACCTGCATCCGAGATCCCTGTCCTGCGACTCCAAAGCCTTCGACAAGTTCTTCTCCATGCGCTTCTTTGGCGAGGACAAGGTAGACATCAGCGACTGAGCAAGGAACCCACCTGGCCCCGCCACTTTACTGGGCGGTCACTATCGCAGGACACACATAAGGGATTGTGTCCCAGCACAAGTCAAACTCAAGATCCAATATCTTCCGGGCCACCAGACCCACTTGCGACGGCTTCAAACCGTTCATCTAGAGCGACTAGGAGGTTCAGAACGGAATCTTCGAGGTCAGATGTCCAGGCTCCATCCCAGGCCCAGTCGTACCTTGACGCGCTATGCATGATCTGAGTCACAATGACAGGAAGCTCACGATGCGAAGATGCCTGAACAAGCGCCGCTGCTGCACATAGCTCCAAGTTGCGCATCGTTGAACAGATCAAGGGCGTCACCATACTCACCCAATGGGGAGCCTCAGGCTTTACAAAGCAATGCTTCCTTGTGGCCCAGCCCTTGTCAGCATGTGGAATGGTCCACGCGTTTTTGCAAGGTTCTCAAGACAAGGCGAGCTTCTCACCATGAACCAACAACGTTCAACCTCCGCACCACCGCTGCACACCCGCAGTTCGTGCATGCCAAACTCCTGCAGCAGAAAGCTGGTCCTGTGCTGCACAGCGGCGCAGACGCAGTCGCCAAGAAGAGAAGTAGGAAATTGAAATCTCATGAGTTCGAATGAATGTATCTTCAAGTTTCGGTTCGCATCCCATCTGAAGCGACAAGACCTCGCCGGTGGGAAGGACAAGGCCGGCCTGCAGCACCTAAGCATGCCGACAGCTTCACGGTGCAAACTCCAGAGCTCCATAAGGGGGCTTTACGATAATAAGGGACCCCGAATATAGACCCCAAATAGTAGGATCCCCTGATAGTAAGGACCCCAATAAAGTACCCCTAAGAACGTAAACCGCCAAGAAGTACTTTGAAGATTATTGAGTCTGAGCTTTGCTTCCGGAAAAAAGGCTGCTTACATGCCGGGGAGCCTCCTTCTCGCACTTCGCGAGCTCCCCAAAGCCCGCGATTGACAGAACCGTGCCTACATGAGGCGGACTGTCCCCGCCCTCGAAGACGACCTGCACGAGTAATGCCATTGCTAGAATTACTTTATGATTATAACGATCTTGTGTATATAGGTATATATAGATATAACTTTTCCACGGTTTGCTTTTAGGAAAGCTCTCGCACCTGCAGAGACCCACATCCCTCTCTTCTGGCCACCCTGCAGCCACGGACTGGCAAATGGCCAAACCTGATCAGATCGTATTCTTAGATTCTTCTACGCTTGTACAGTGTGATACTACTGAACAAGCATGCTAAGATGCATTTAGTCACTTAGTTACTAAATGCATCTTCGCATGCTTGTTTCCATTCTATGGTGCATCATGACCCCAGGCAAAATCGCTGGCAAGCTTGACGACGTCTACGAGGAGAGTACGAAGAGGGGCTTTGCTCCCCATGGCGCAAAGAAAGCGCCAAGGAGCTGGTCCTCTTTGCTCGCCGCCGCTTCCTGTTCCATGTCCTTGAAGCCACTGCCACGACGACTAAAACTACGACAACAAAAGAACAAACTCCGCAAATGTGAAACGAAGCACCCGCGCCGGCTTGCTCTCTACCTGGTTCCACATCGGCGGCATTCGACGGCTTTGAGGACCAAAGTTCCGTAACGAATCAATTTCAACTTCGCTGGGTCCCGAAGAAAGGGGGATCACAGCAGTTTCTATGGATTGCGATGGTTGGTTTCGACGATCGCAAGTGAAAATAAGAGAAAACAAGAAGCAAAAAGAGGAACTTCTCTCCGGGAGAGAGACATGATAGAAGGTGATCCAGGCTGACGGATTTATCAGGAGCACATGAAATGTCGCATGCCTGAACTGAACAGTGCAACTACGTATCTAGCCACTGCGCCGCACACATGACTGGCCTTTTCTTACAGAAGACTACGAGCTTACTATCGTGAGGTCGATGGTGGGTTGAGCTCTTTAGGAACTTTAAGCCAAAGAAGGACAAAGGTCATCAAGCTTGCACAAGGTCATGCCAGGCGTCAGCCAAGGCCGCTAGCGAGTCGGCCGCCAAGCCCCCATCGCTCGACTCGAGGAAGAGGTTCAAGGCATCCACCTCGAAAGGCAAATCCGTTGCCACACTTTGCTTGCGCTTGTCTTTTTTTGTCTTATGGCTGATGCACTTCAACTCCTCCTAGAACAGCTCAACATATCTCCACATACTGCCAAGCTGTCGCAGCTCGCCTCCACATGGGGAAACTGCCTCCTCAGCGCCGGCAACCCGCTTTCAGCGAGACCAAGGCCCAAGTCTGGTCGCCCCATGGCGTTTTCTTGGGGCGAACTCTCACAGTGAATTCTTTGAAGCCCCCTTTTGTGAATCCCTTTTGCGGGCTTGCTTAAACGGGCTTCGACGAGAGGAGTGATAGAAGATGCCGATAAGGCGGTGGCGGGCTGGGTGCAGTTTTTGCAGATGACTCATACCGACCCATGGTACTGAATGTACTCATGTAAGGGCAGCCGAACAGCCCCGCACCCAGTGTGCCAGAACAATCACTATTTCCTGAATAAGCTATGGCGATTTTTCTGCAAGTACCTGAAGTTCTGTGCTATCGAGATTTGTTGGACAGCTGTGGCTTGAGATGAGCAAGGAGGGGCCTTCCAACTTGAGATCTGCTCGGATGCAAAAGACACACAACTCATGGGCCTCCCAAGAAATTTCGTCCATGAGCTTCTCGTGCTTGATTCGCACGTTCGCCTCTCTTCTTGAGCAAAAACTGATGTCGCACGGATGGATGCAAGGGACGGTCTGTGATGAGGGCTGGACGAAGGCCCAGGCAGTCCTGGACAAATCCTGAAGAAAGCTCGCAGCTACACTGGTATGACTGCATGAACCTGTCTACTGAGTCCCCTTGTACCTGCACACACTTTCGTCTGCATGTCTCCTGCGGATTCATGTCCTGAACTTTTGCCACTACAGTCGTGGCAATCACCTGGCCGCCAAGTGGTTACAGGAGCGCAGTTAAAGTTCTTAGCACAGGTACCGAACGGTTTCTTTTGCCGTAACAAATCGCGCAAGTCAAAAGCTCAAGTCTTGCATCAGTCCATTGTGTCCAGGTCCATCACACCTGGACAGGCAAGCACACATCCGTGCAGAGCTGGGTGGCACGTCTTATGTCGAGATTCTTCATACTTTGCGCCGTGTATACGTAGGTACATGTATACAACAAAAATAGAAATATGAATATAAGTATATATATATATATATGTATGTATGTACATGTATATGTATATATATATATATACATACATACACAGATTATGTGCTTCGCCTGGAGTTCTTCAGGCGTAATTGCGTTCCGCCCAGAGCTGGGAGCCTAGACCAAGCATGCGCCGTGCCGCTGTTGCTTCCTCGCTCTGGAGCTGCCGAAGCGTGCCAATGCGGGCCCGCAGGACCTATGACATCTAGGGTTTAGGGTTTAGGGTTTAGGGTTTAGGGGGGAGACTGCTAGCCCACTTTACCTATCGCTCGGTGACCCGTTTCGCACATTTCCTGCCGGGCCCTATGCAAAGAAGAGGTACAGCAAAGATCCCTTAGCTCGTAAGGGAGGAGGATGCAGGAAGCACATTGAAAGCGGCCCCTGCAAAACTGTGGCAGCGATGGCTTCCGGGTTTAAGATGCAACTGTAACTTCATCAGTCGGGCCAGTTCTTGTGCGACATTGAACTTTGTTAGAACCTCAGGGGGCATACTAATTTCAGCCAAGTCTACATAGTGCGATACAACGCTATCAAGACATGTACGCATATGCATAATTTTATGGGTATCTATATATATATATATATATATACTTTTTTTTTCATCTGTGCACCTCCTCGTCAGACTTCGGCATCTTGTCCCGGAGTCGCCACGCCTCTTTGAGGTCCTGTTCTGCTTCTGGCAAGTCTCCACCCTGGAGGTACACCGTTCCGCGAGCGAAGAATGCCTGCCACCACGACATGTGATCGAAAGTCAAGAGTCGGCGGGGGCGGGGGGGGGGGGGGGGGGCAGCCTATTTCGGATCTTCGCATGCCTGCCAGGACGCAGGTGACAACCGGAGAGCAGCCCCTGCGGCTGCGATGCAATGCTGCCGCTCGCCACAACCCAGGTGCGCGTAGCAGAGCCCCAGCAGGGCATCCGCCACCAAACTCGGAGAAAAAACACGAATCAGCAGATGCTCCAAAACTCCCATGACCGCCATGCCACAGCATGCCACACCTCCGCAAGCTCGCCGGCGGATCTGATAGACCCTCCTCGGGCCATGCAAAAACTTGAAAAGACATCGGTGCAGCGCGCTTTGCTGGTCATCACTGGTCGACATTTCTAAAGCAACCAGGATACATAGATCCGCCCCTCTTGCTCCGGGAGTCTTTGCGGCAATGTCTTGCGAAGGCTGCAGAGGTCAATTGATTGGCCCAGGCCGCCTAGGCCTAGCTCGGCCTCAGCAAGACATTTTCCTAGCAGGCTTGGCTTGCCACAAAATCTGAATGCCACATATTTTCTGTGCGCCCCAACTAAGAAAGGTGACAGTGACGCTCTTTAAGGCTCAGATTGCGGCCATTTCGATGAGTTGGGTTGAGTAGGGAATCGTCCGAGGTGCGAACCTGGCCTAAAGGGGGACGTGAGCAGAGGGCCAACTCCAAAAAAGCGACGGTGACACAGCGACAACAGCAGCAACAACATACGACATGGAAGAGGGCACAGCCCAAACAGGCAGCCGCCACGCTGCCAGACAGGAACTCTTGGATACCAAGGCTGATCAAGAGCCATCTATGAGTTTCAGAAGTTGTTTTTGTTTCTGCTTGCTTTTTGTGTTTTTTGGTCGTTTAGGCGTTGGCCTGAAACTTAGCTCTGGTTAGGCCCACACTCATGTCTGCTCACTGTGTTTCGGCTGCTTACTACTTACGGCCACGTTCTTGTAGTCCGGAAGAGGGGAACAGGCCTGTCATGGCAAGCGAGGCGAGTGGCTTGGATATTAATCTCACCTTTCTTGGTTTGAAATTTCAAGGTTGTTGCTTTAGGCGTTGCTGAAGTTTGACCCTGGCTACGCATGTGGCATCGCGGCTGCGTTGTCGTAGTCTAGTATGAAAAGCGGACCAGCCTTGGGCAAATTTTTGCAATCGAGGTCTTAATTGATCTTCTGCGCTTTGAAGGACAGCTATTCGGACACCCACCGCACACCTCCGATACGCAAAACATGGTTTTTGCCTTGCGATTACAGCGCTCTAGCGAAAACGCAAGACATGGATTCTTCCCAAACAAGACTGGGATTCCGCATATACTCAACCCCCCCCCAAACAAAAAACAAACATGCATTTTTTACCGCGCAACCTTTGTCCAGCTTGAAACTTGGGTGGCGACATGATGGGGGACTGTGGCCGGAAAAAGGTCGACTGCAACGGAAACTCTAAACAACCTGCACCCCCAAAAGGCCCCAGCACAAGGAAAGGCATGTGGAATCATGCATCAAACCAAGGACCAAGGCGAGGCTGAATGTAAGTCTGGGACCTGCATGGTTTCGCCCGCTTTCAGCTGCTGCTCCTGGGCGAGGTTCGGAGCAAGCTCGAGCGCGCAAGTACACATTTTGAGAAGTTTCCTCGCGTACAGCCGAGCTGCAAGCTGTCGGCACATCTCCTCTCTTCCTGACAGCTGCGGTGTAGTGACGCTCATGTGGTGAAGAAACATGCGGCAAGCAAGAATGCCAACAGCCAAGGCTCCCCAATCCAGCTGAGCTTCTCTTGGCTCGCCCTTGTCAAGATTTCTCTCGGGTTGAAAGACACAAGGTTCCCCGAGTCCCCAAAACCCGAAACCCCCAAACCCGTTTGTGAACCCTAAACCCCTAAACCCCCTAAACCCCCTGAACCCCCTAAACCCCCGAAACCCCCTAAACCCCCTAAACCCCCTAAACCCCTAAACCCATGCCCTGCCTTCCCCGGCGCAACTTCTGCAGCCTGGAGTGTGTGGTGGAAAGCCTTGATGGCCCTGTCGAACTTGCTCTGCGCAAGCCTCAGATTTTGTGCCATTTCTCACTGTCCCCTAAACCTTAAGCTAAACCCTAAACCCTAAACCCTAAACCCTAAACCCTAAACCCTAAACCCTAAACCCTAAACCCTAAACCCTAAACCCTAAACCCTAAACCTTCAAGGGTGCTGTCTGTTCACAGGAAAGGCGTGCCCCAAGCCGCAGAACTTCCACAACTCAACATTCTACTCCGCACACACATCTACTCGCAATCAACGACGTCAACAACACTCACTTCAGCCCCGTTCCCTACAGTAGCACCTCCAAGATTGCATGCAACATTAGACTTCCACACCCCGTCAGCCCTTGCATGGGGGCCCTGAAGGATTTCTGGAATTCCTTCGGCCCCAGATTATTATGACTGTTCTTGTTGATCCTCTTCTTCTTCTCATTATTACAATGTTTTATATTTGATCCTATTTTTTTACTATTCTTATGATTGTTATTCTCATTATTACTATTATTCTTATGATGTGGGCCTTGAAGGATACCAAAATGTCCTGAAGGATGCCAAAATGCCCTTCAGCCCCTGCATGGGGCCTTGTAGGATTCCAAAAAATCCTTCAGTGTTGCAGTGACGGAACTTCTGGCCAAGAGACCAAGAGGCCAGGAGGCAACAGCAACAGAATGTTAGAATGCTATTGAGTTTCGAAGAGATTGGTTTCTGTGCCAAGAGCCCTGAAACGGCCACCAACAAAGAGATCAGTAGCCGCTTAGCGCGGCATGCCTGAAAACTCGAACCCTCGCCAGATTCGGACATTTTTGCGAAGTGAGCAAAGGAAGAGAAGGGAGACCCGATATCTAGAGGGATGGGACATCGAGAGTTTCACGATCCCCTACAACAGCCACCGTTCACTGCCGAGCAGCGAGGGCACTGTTACCATGGTCATGATAATTGGCGCGATTCATGCAAGGCTCTGTTCAAGCCGTGCAGCAGCCCGCGGCCGAGCGCAACCAGCTTCTCCACACGGTCCTCCTGGCGGTTCGAACCCGAAACGTGCGCACGAGCGTGCTTGGGGGTGGCTCCTGGGTCAAGCCATAGCTGGCCTCCCTGCCGAGCAAATTCTCGAGCTGCGTGGTCACTACCAGGTCACGCGGTGTGCGACCCTGCGACGTACAGAGCCAGACGAAGATAGAGCAAGATACTGCAAGGTCAACATGATGCCCTGTTTTCCCTCTGAACTCCACCTCCAGGTCCACTGCAAACGCGTCTGCCCTTGCTTCCAGCAAGGTTTGGAAGGCAACCGCGTTTCCTTGCAGCTGTGCATGGTAAGGACACCGGCTGCGAAGTTCACCATGTACACATGTCACTCGTCCAAGCCCAATTCAAAGAAGAATTCAAAGAAAGAGCAGAGCAGGCGCGGCAGCATATGTTAGCATAATTTAGCATAGATAGCCTTGCGGGGGCTCCTTCCAGCGCAGCGTAGTGGAGAGCAGTGCCGCCACCATCGGAGCGCTCTTCCAAGCACACGGGTTCCGGGCAGTCCTCAGGCCAGCACATGGAGTCCTGTGTGGGACATGCGATGGGTCTTGCTTCTCGAGGCCCTTGTTGCAAAGGGGGTGTGCCTTGGCTGCTTCCCCAAGACTTGCCCAAAGCTGCGGTGATGCCGCCACCGCCGCGACGTGCAGTGCTGTTTCGTTGCGCCTGTTCGTGGCCTGGGTCGGGGCACTCTTCAGCTCGGGAAGCTGCTCCCCCACTGCCTGCTTCTCGCCGATGAGGCTGCAGCGCGAAGAAGTTCTGCTGTACCTTGCTAGGGTCTACAGTGGCCTCTGCACGCACATGTCTGATGCCATTCCTAAGTTATGTTGATTTTTGCATTCAACTACATTGGATGTCTGAGCTGAAGCTTGATGTGAGTCAAGCCTTCGTACCAATTGAAGCACGGGTTGCGCGCTGCAGCAGAGCTGCTGTGTGAGGACTTGTCCAGAAGCTGCAACACGGCTTTGGCTGCATCATGGCGGCAAGCGCAGTGTAAGGGCGTGTCGCCTGAGATGCACGCAATAGTTGTGTGCGCAACTATCCTCATGCACATGCGTATACCAGCCTTTTACTAGCTCTGCGCCAGCATGAGCCAAGAAAGTTGCCACGTCCTAATTGGATGCAGAGGGATAACTATTGCATCCCAATTATGCCAAATCTTGCTAGCTATTGTAACCATGCATAGGACGGCTCCCCTGACAGAACAGAGGCATCTGCATTACCTCGTGTACAAGCAGCCGCCGTGTCGCTGCCTCCTCATTGTGCAGCTCGACCGCGGAAGCAAGCCGACAAGCAAAGCTGGGATGCTCCATGCTGACTTCACAGTCTTCTTGCCTGATGTACCGCACTCCGTCAAAGTAGTAGCCGTCAGGAGGGCCTTCCAGCCGCACCTCTTCCTCAATCTTGGCCCGCAGACTTGGCGGCACTGCATCGATGTCCCAAGCAGTCTCCTCTCGCGGCTTGCGCAGAAGGCAGTTACCAACCTCCGCTGTGGCCGCCGCTGCGAGCTCGTCTGTTGCTGACGCTTCATTGGGCAGGCACCACCAGAAGACAACACCTAGACCTGAAGAAAGAGGCTCCTGCCAGTACTGTGGGGCTCGCAGCTCGCCCTTCGGCGTGAGAACCATTCCCTTGGCTGGCGTGGTCCCAATCTCTGTTGCAGCCTTGCGGAGCTCTGGCGATGACTGGGCCCAGAAAGTCGTACCCGAAGCCACACCACGGACCTTGGCCTCAATGCAGAAGAGGCCCTTCCAAACCGAATGGCCGTGAGAACTGCGTTCAGGAGGCAGGATAAACACCTCAGTAGCCTCACGTAAGCGCTGCGCGCAGGTCCGTCGAAGCACCTCGACATCAACAACTGCAGCCATCGGCACAAAGCATCTCCACATGTTGGCCTGTGGTCGGTAAAGCTCAGCAATCTCTGCAGAGGTTCCCTGGAACGGCCGGGACAGAAATCTTGCAAAAGGCGAAGGACTTTGTCTCAATGCACCCTCGATGATATCACCCGTCAATGGTCTCATGCTCGCCTGCTCGCCACCGCGGCTAGATCGAATCTCTTTGAGGAGCAGAGTGCAAAGCTCATGATGCTCCTGTGCAATTTTGCCAGGAGAGTTCTTCAGCAGGCCATCCTGCACAAAGGACGCACTGACCCAACCGCGAACCGTGCGGCTTAGAAGCAATGGATGACGGGCCGCGCCCCAAGGGTATGCAACGAATGGATCCAAGACGCACACAACGTGGCTCACGATGCTCAATCCTCGGGACTCGCAAAGTTCCAATAGCTCGGCGGGATCCTGCATGACGTCACACAGCACAGCCCACTCATGGGCATTTGCCTGCAGCCAGTCTCGCAACCGGTGCACCCGGTCTAAATCCGCACATCTGTCGTCCCACGCAGCCAAATCGCAAAGCGGCGCTCGCATCACCTTGGAGAGTGCTTTTGCCAGGTCCATTGCCCCAGATCCAGGGAGGCCAGAAACTAGCACGCACTGGTAGCTCTCAGACCACGGTCGCGAGGTCATCTTACCAGATTTCAGCGTGGCTTCCAGGATACTCTGTTGCACATCACCGAGAGCTGACAACAGAGCTGCAACAGGCACAAAGTCATCCAGCACTGGAGATCTGTCACCAGCCAGCCAGTCCAGGCTCGTCCTTCCCGATGTCTCCTCAACCTTCAGAGCTTGGCGCCACACAGAAAGTGTTTCGGGACTGGTCGTGATGGCAATCTGCATGTCCCAGGTTGGCTCGACGCGGGCGACTTCATCGACAGCCTCGACGGCTGCAACCCATACCTTGCCATCTGCTGCGTCGACGGCCGGTAGGATGCCGTCGCGGGCGCCACAAACCCTCAGCAGAACATAGCCCATTCGCGCTGTGTGAACAACGACCTTGCCAGATGCGTATGTCCAGCAGGTGCCTGCAGCTAAACCACACAAAGACCCAGTGGTGTCACCGGTCCGAATGCCAGCTGCCAGCTTGCATGCTGCGGCAACATCTAGGCTTTCCTCGCCAAGCTGAAGAGGGTCTGGAGGCTGTTCGGGAGGTTCAAGGTATACACGAACGTCCTTGCGATGCCCCAGTGCGACAGAAGGCCCCCAGTCCAGCCCAACTCCCATCGAGGTTTCGAGGTCAGCTTTAACAGACATCGACCGCTCTTGGTCTGAAGTTCCCATCCAAAACGCCAGAGAAGGAAGAGAAGCCAGCAACGGCGCAGTCGCAGATTCAATGGTGGCCTTCTCTCTCGTCAAAAAGATGGAGTCCCCATAAGAAACAGCACCCAGAGGAGAGGAATCACCCTCCCATGTGACGCCCAAAATGGTGACCCGAACGAAGACCAAAGTGATGTAGGATGGCTTGACCTGAGGTGCTTCTGCTGGCAAGCCCATGCCATCAATTTCTGTGCAGAAGATCTCTGGCCTGCCTGCCACGTCGGCGAAGGACGATCGCAGCATCTCCTCCGTCCTCTGCCTGAGAACCGTGTCTCGATCACCAACACGGTTCAGATCACTAAGCCCATTTTGCAGAATCTCCCGACAGCAATGAGTTGCAGCTGCATAGGCACGACATAGCGCTCTGGTCTTGGCCAGCAAAACACTAGAAGCACCTCGCTCAAAAGGAGCGTTGAGGAGGTATGTGCGTGTGGCGGCAATCCCAGTCCCCGGATCGACCCCCTCCCAGATCATATGCTGTGCACCTGGGACGAAGAGCTGCGGATCATCTGTTCCGTCCGCGACAATCCTGCCGGACTCCACGCCAAAGAGGACTCTTGGGGCAGGATTGAGACGCACTGCAGCTTGTCCTTCGCCTTCTCGCAGAGCTACCACGTCTTCATCTGTCATAGATAAACGCCCATACAAGAAATAGTCCATCAAAGGCGAAGTGGCCAGAAAGTCCTGTCCTGAGTGGGTGTCATAGCAAAGCAATGCGTCCTCCCAAGCTCTCTCGAGCTTCGGAATCAGGCTTCGTGCCCAAAGCATGGAATGGAGGTCCCAAGCGGGTAAAATCTTCTGCTGGAATTCCGCCTCCAAATTCACCACCTGCCTGTGCAGCGTCAGGAACCCATGACCGTAGTCGTCGAATCCAAAAGCCTGCACGAGGGGCCACCGCTCCACAGCCATCTTCAAGTCTTGACCAACGTCAGGCTGTCTGACAAACACACCCACGGAGCCACAGCTTTTCACCATGTCGATAAACGCCCCAGTCTTCAGGGCGTCGTACCTGTCAGCGTCGGCTTCGTCTTTCTCGGACGGCACGATCAGACTCACGGCTTCCCAAAGCGCTGTCCGGACAACCACCTCCTGTTGAACCGATCGTTTGCAGAAGATAAACGTCCTGTCTGCACGTAGGCAGATGAGACATTCCCCGTATGCGGCATCGACAGTGGATGAGAGCAGCTCCCTTCCGCTGACCCCGAGGAGCAACCAGCTCAAAGCCACCTCGTTCGCGCTGTTGAAGGACACGTCAGGCCCACTTGCCACCACGACGGCATCAAGACCTCGTGACTTCCGCAAGGCTTGCAGTTGGATCCAGCGCGACCGGCATGCCAGCGCAGAGTATCCGGTGATGTCCTCGCTGCTCAGCCAGGCAGGCCAATCTAGCTGCTTGCTGCCGGAAGGTTGGGTGCCTGCCATGAAGATCGACGGTATTGCGGAACACTGTTCCCACAATTCATGAAACCTAATTTAACTTTCATTGTGCAGCTTCATGTCGAGAAAACACCTCTTCGCACAACCTCTCATAGCGACTACGTCCTTGCAGCTCAGAACATGTGCCGTAACTCACGTGCCGTTGTGATGTACTTGATAGCTGCTTGAGCCAACTTCTCCTGGATTCACCGCAAGTTTAAATGTATACACACATGTGCCAAGACCAACTGCTGTGATTAATGTGTGTGTATGTATGTATGTATGTATGTATGTATATATATATATATATACATGTGTATATTTCTGTGTTTTTATCTATGCATGTGTGATGCATGAGAGGGAGCTCGAGCCTCAAACGTAACGTTTCATGATCTCTGGGCGCACTGCACTGCAGAATCCACTTCCAAAAACACAAGTCAAGCTATCGGCTGCATGAAGCAGGACCTTGCAACCCAGTGGAAGCATGTACACACATATACGTACACACACACACACATATATATATATATGCATTTGTTTATTTATTTGTTTACTGTTCCTGTTTTTGAAATACATACAATTAATTAGGGACATATTGGGACGTGCAACTCCACCTCTGCATACTTCTGAAAAAACACAGTTTTGAGACCTTGTAAGCCCTTGGCCCTTGTATGTCTTGGCCAGCGCATCAGCGCGGTGCCTGAGCAGGACGCCCACCACCTGCAGAGAGTTGCACCATGCCCGTACACTCAGAACATATTTGGGATGTGATCTCCTCCGATGTTAATTAATTGGGATCCGTCTTGAAGTCATGGAAAGTATGGTGGCTGCATGCCTCCAGGATCAGCATACGAGCATGCAAAAGCAGCTTCGCTAGCCGCGCTCTGGCGCGGAACGTGTTGAGGATTCTTGGAGGGGCGTGGAAGCTCTCCAGATTATGCCGGACAAAGCTCGAGTGTGGGCCTCCGCATGGTCATTGCCCGCTGCGAAGTGTAACGGTGTCCATCGCTCAATGTCGGAATGCCGAAGTGCTGCCCTGGCGTAGAGACGTTTTTGCAGCAAACTCAAACCACTGAAGCATTGCAGGACCTCTGGGGTGCGCAGCCCACTCAAGGTGCAAATACTGTGCCCTGCCTGAGGCTGGTCTGGCTAGCCGATTGCTTCGCAAGGATCTCTTTGACCTGCTGGTTCGGAGCTCTAAGCCATCGGGTGAACACGCCAAGGGTGGACGGCAGCGAACCTCAGAAAGCTGCCCATCCCTGGCAGCATCCAGGAGGTCGTCCAGGCCATAGGCATCACCCATGCATCGCCGGGCACACTTAAGCAGTTAAGCTTCATGGGGCCCGTAGTAGGGCTCATAGGCCCCATTGCATCTTTGAGTTCAGAGGCTCATGGACTGAAGGACATGTCGCAAGCGGCCCGTGTTGTCTTGAAGCACCGAAGCTGCGGAAAGATTAGCCTGCTCAGACAAGGTCAAGGGTCCAGTACAGGTTCATCACAAGAGAAAGGGTTGTCCTAAATTAGGGTCCCCAATTTTCGCTTAATATCGAAAAATACATGTACTTTGCTTTTGTTTAACCGCTTCATGATGATGTAGAAGAGGATCCCCAACCAACGACCTGCAACAGGGACCTAAAAATTAAGAACACCCCCCCCCCCCCCAACCATAAGAAGGTGATCGCGACTGAAAAGTTCGAAACCAAGTAAAACATTGAGCTTAGACTGCATCTATTGGCAATGGCGGTCGCGAATAAAGCTTGCCGATGTTTGACAGACCTGCATGCCCTTGTCGATCTTCTCCAACGGCAAGGTCATCTTCGAGATGCCCCACGCGGAATTGCAAAGCTCCAGCATCCTGAACCTGCACACAATGGGTTTAAGGTTTGGACTCGACAGACATCAGGCAAGGCATCCGTTTTCACCACTGGGTAACTTTCGGGTTTAAGGGTTCACGGTTTCAGGGGTTGTTGCTTAGGGCCCTTTGCTAGGGTTTACGCCGTATGAAGGCAGAAACGCGAGCAGCATGCTTGTGCCTGTCTGCCGTCAACTCCACTCGGTCAACCACCAGCTCCAGCATCTTTTCATCTTGCACCTTCACCGAATGGAACAATGATTGGCCGGCTGCCTTGGAGTTTACGACCCCCCCCCCGGCCGCAAGCTTGCCGAACGCGTAGAGGAGGTTTGCGCAGCCTCAATTGGGATCGCGCACGCTCTGACGAATTGTGTGCCATGAGGCGTGCGCTTCTGTCAAAGGGGTGGGGCCCGGGGGCTACTGTTCAACAGTGATTCTCTCCATGTCGCAACCGCAATGGCCTTGACCTGTATTACCACCCTCCCTCCGCCAAGCCTCAACGCCTAAGCCCTCAACACCATCAACGTGGGGCCCCAAGCCTCCCGTAACAGGAAACTCAACACCCCCAAATCACCCCCAAGCCCTAGCCTGTTCAAGAAACATGGTTCCGGTTTCACCCTAAGCCCTTAACCCTACCTAAACCCTAGGCCCTAAACCCAAGACCCTAGACCCTAAAACCCCAAAGCTTAGAAGCAGGTAAGACCTGGGCACTGCGGGTCAAACCTGGCGATCTTGCGCTGTGACTCTTCGGCAATCGCCTGGCACATGCGTTCAACCTGTTGTCTGACAAAGAACAGATAGACAAGGACCCCTCATACAGACCCCCAACTAGTAAGATCCACTGATAATTCTTATAAACAAGGACCCCAATGAGGTACCTCCAATACGGTAACCATGCTTGCAACCATGCATTGTAGCCTGGAGCATCCGCTCCTCCACACGGGCCAAGGTGGCGAAGGCCTACGATAGCGCAAGCCGGCCATGGCACGACATACTTGGCGTTGGATGCAACCACAAAGTGAAGAATCAAAGCTCCCAGCCCACGCCGTAATGGCAAGATTCTGCGGTTCGAACCTTGTGCTGTCGGGATTGCCGCAGAGTGGGTCAGAGGCCAGAAACCCGAATCTGCAAGGAACAAGTGTAATGGGGACTTGGGCTGGGGGTCGGTATCGGAGCAGAGCGCTGCTTGAGCAGTCTTGGCCCAAGCGGCTGCGGGAGCTGCCTGGTGACCTCCTCGGCAAGAGCCTCCGGAGTGTGGGGAATTAGCACATGGCATGAAGCCAGCTGCGCTGCACCCGCCAGCTCGGGTAAGGTACCCACAAGGTACCCAGAAGCAACCCGTGTCAAAGAAACATGTTCCAGCGGAATTTGCTCCTCGAACAGCTCATCGTTTTGGATGCCGAGCTTGGCAAATGCCCAGGAGACATTGGCCAAGTCCTGCCCATAGCTTCCCGGAAGGTGTTCAATGGAATCGCTGCTGTAAAAGGCACTCAGTTGTGTCTTGGCCTGGTAACCCATGCTCGACAGCTTTCTGAGGATGTCTTTCCTTGCAGGGGTGTGGGCCAACAGGCTGAGTTCAGAGGCCGATCTGACTGAGGAGGATGAATGAGCAACTAAGCTGCGCACGCCAGCTTCTGGAGGAACTGCTCGTTGCAGTGCTCTGCACTTGCACAGCACCATGCCGCAACCTGCGGCACAGCACGTGCGTCATCTTCATGGGCCGTGATGGATTTGATACTACGTTTACGGAAACCCCGCGCCGTAAGGTCACCAGCTGACAGATCACGCCGAGGCAACTCAGACGTGAAGCGAGCCTTGGTGCATTTGTCTGTCTGAGTTGCTTCGAACCAAAATAACAGAGAAGCTCTGCAAGAAGGTTCACACTGTGTGCAGCTGAGCATGATCTCGCTCGTGCAGGCTTTTGGCTCTTGCGTCGCGCTGCGGGGGTGTGCAAAATCAACACGTGCTCTTCAAACACGCGTCTTTTCGGAAGCAATCCGGGCAGGGTCATGCCGCCGCGTAGGCGGGGAAAACAAACCCACGATGCCCTGCAGAGAGCAGGAGCCGAACCTCACGAGGCCGAACTGTTCTAACTGTTCTAACTATTCAAACAACGGGTTCTTGGCAGGAGGGCGCTTTGACTGACCATCATCAAAGAGCGACGGCCGGGCCGCTGCCGGCGTGCCGAACAAGCTGGCGGCTCCTCCTGGCTTTGGGGCCGGAGCTGGCTGAGGGGTTGGGGCCGCAGGCTTGGCCGGCATGGTGGAGACCGGCACGGCGGCTCCAGGCACTCCAGTCACTCCAGGCACTCCAGGCACTCCAGGCACTCCAGTGCCCTGGGATGGTACGGAGGGGGTGGCTGTGGTGCCCGGGCGCGCTGGGGCCTTGGCACTCGGGCCGGGGGCCGTGGCCTCCTCTTCCGCTTCAAAGGCTATGGCTGCGAGGGTTGGGTCTCTTGTCAAGACGGAGCTTGCTTTCATCAGCACCTGGAGCTGGTTGTTCAAGGTACGTCTTTCTTCAACTATGTGAGGTGGCTCGCCAAGAAGCTCAGACAGCTTGTCTTGATGATTCAAGGCATTGAGAAGCTCAAACTGAAGCTTGTCCTGAACTGCTCTAACGAGGTAGAAGCCAATGGCCTTCGGAATTGAATCTCTGATGTTTCTCACTGTGAGCTCGAAGTAGGAGTCCAAGCGCTTTCGAATTTCAAGAACAAATGGGCCGCTGTACCGCTGCTGTTTTCTTTGGGCCTCATTCTTCTTCAACAAGGAGCTCACCGTGCTACTCACACTCTGATACCCGCTCTTCGTGGCATCCTTCACTTGCTGAAACCCCTTCTCCGCCATCCCGGGCTCCTTCTTCTCCTCCTCTACTGGAGGGGGAGGTTTCTGCTGCTGCTGGCTCTTGTACATGGGCTCCATGGAACCATGGTTGATCAAGTATTCGGGGTCATTCGTGAAGAGGTAGCCGATGTAACAGGCAACCTGCTCCTCCACGATCTTTCGTGTCTCATCCTTCTGCTCCTGGATGATGTTCTGCGTCAGGTTCAAGACAGACTCCGCCATCCTAGGAAAACGACGGAAGACCGCGTGAGCCATGCGCTGGGACAGAACATCCAGGGCTGCAGCAATGTTGTGCACGCACTCCACAGACGGGATGGCGAGTTTCTGTAGGTGCGGGAGAGCCAAAAACTCAAACGTATCGGGGGAAGGAAATCCTGGCAACGAGTCTCCCTCATGCAGGCGAATGGCCTTCTCAATGTCATCATCAGACATGTCCGAGGTGATTTTTGCCTCCATGAAATCAATCAGAAAGTCGTTCATGATGGTCCTGATTTTCGCACCACCTGATCCTCCTTGCGAGCCACTTCCAGGCAGGTTGCACATGTAGCGCTGGAGTTTGCGATCGTACTTCCCTCTGATGGTGTTCTTGAACATCTCGCAATAGTCGGTAACTAAGGTCCACATCACCTGCACCCTCTCTGCAGTCTCCAGCGGTACCCCTTCCCCGAGCTCGTCTAGCCGGTCTTGGACAGACCTCCGCTTTTCATTGATCTCCTTCTTGATTTCGGGCAGAAATCGTCGGATGTGTTTGAAGAGAATCTGTGTCAGCTTGTCAATCAAAACTGGGGTTCCGATCATCCCGGGCGGCAGCTTGCTGTAGACCCGGTGGTTGTCAAACCATTCTTTCTCATCCTTCAAAGAATCCTTCACCTGCTTCTTGTTCACAATGTCTTGCTGGCTGCGCATCTTCACCCCGACATATCCAAGGCGCAAGGGCACATCCTCACCTCTGAGCATGGTTGCCGCATCCGTACCTTGGTCCATGATGTCGATCTTGGTAATTACGCCGATGGACCGCAAGCCTTGCGGGTCTACTTGGCGGGCAAGCTGGAGGCTGTCCGACACGGACATGTCCTGATTTGCTGGCAGCACTGCCAGGACAATTGTTCGAGGGTCGTTGATGTAGTGGAGCGTCATGTCCCTTGTTAACTTCTCGACGTCCTCTCGCTGATCGCTGCCTTTGACCGGCACCCTGGTAATGCCCGGCAGATCAATCAGTGTGAGGTCTGGTGCCCCTGTGGCATAGATCGTCAGGATGATGGGGTCATTGACGATGCCCTTGTTTGAGCCGGCCACTTGGTCTGTTTGGCGCTCGATTTCTTGCCTGACCTCGTCAAAGTTGGTGAACTTTTTGTCTCCGACCTTGTCCGGCCAGGCTTCAACGCAACCATATACATAAATAAACAAATTATTTAATTCATTAACAAATTAATAAATAAAGAAATAAGTAACCAAACATGATATACATACATATATATGTGTGTGTGTCATGTAATGTAATGTAATGTAACGTAATCCAATGCAACGCAATGCAATGCAATGCAATGCCATGTAATGGAATGTAATGTATGTATGTATACGCATGTATATATGTATAGCTGTATACATGTATATCTGCAAATCATGTATGTAGATATGTATATGTGCACACAGACACGCAATCAGAAAGCAAAGTATTGCAGATGCTTGTCGTGGTCCGAGCCACTTTGTCAAAGACGGCCCACGCTTTGTCTTCCGCGTACTCCTGGGTGTTCAGGTGCACGAGCCGCAGTTCCAAAGGACGTCGTGTGACAACACCCCCACCACGTGGCAAGAAGTCGAGACCAACGATGGACTCGATGAGGGAGCTCTTTCCTGGCAACCAGGGAAGCTGCACTGAGGTGCAACACAACGAACTCACTGTAACAGCAGCACGTTGGCCATCTCAGCGGCTTGTATTTCTTGAAATTTTGGGCCACTTCAATGGGACAAATGGGACTTCGCTGACCGTTCCGCGAAGCGAAGCGCGTTTTGACCTTGCTTCCGCAGAGCTTCTGGGAGAGGGGGGCAGTAATCTTGTCAATCGTCTGCTTTGAGTTGGGGTCCAGGCTCGAGTTTGGAGAAATCGGTTTGGGGCAACAGACAAAAGCTGAGGCAGTCCCGAATATGGAGTCGATTTCAGGGTTCGCGGATGAAGGGCTTTGAGGTTTTTGGGTTCTGGAGCCGTTCGGTTTGCGCTGCGGCTGGCAGCGATAGCAGCGAGAAGTTCCGACGTCTCAAAAACCAGTGCTGCATCAGACAGATTGGGCCGTACACCGCCCTCGTTTCCGCGCAGCTTCCGCGGAGCTCCGTCGCCTCCCCCATCAAACGGGGGTTTGAAAGCATATACCACCTGCACTTGCTTCCGCAAGCCTTCCGCGAGTGCAGCCTGGCCTCTTACACACAAACCGTTCGTACTTTTTCATGAACTACGTACTGGAACACAACGGAAAGAAAAGCAACAACAAAACGCGGCTCATCTACGTTTACAGGATCTGAGGAATCAGACATCTCTCTGTCGTTTGACAAGGTGCCACTACTCTGGGTCCCGATGGCAGCTATTCGAGGCAGGCTGATGTAATGCTGCAGGCCCACATCCCGGAGCTCATCTACAACAGTGATCAGCTGCCGCAAGTTCTCATAGATGGCAGACATGCTGTAATCGCCCGGCTGCGTCGCGCAAGCCGGCACTTGAGCCAAAAAAGGGGACAACGGGTCGCGCAACGTGTGGGCCGTGCTGCAGACAGACATCGGCGTGCTACAATTGGCTGTCGAGTCAAGTGCCATGAGCTCGGCATCAGCACAGCTGAGCTTCGCAAAGGCCCAAGTCGAGTTCATGACCTGAGCTCGAAACGTTCTTGGGTGCCTAGGTGGCTGAAGCAAACAATGTGCAAGCAAGGCGCATTCTGCAGCTGGAACTGTCCCATCCGCACCAGCAGCTGGGCTCTGAGAGCGGACCTTCGTGTTCAGTACATGTATATGAGCTAGATGTGGGAGATGCTTGCAAGGAGATGCATGCAAGGGCGTTGAAGGCTTTGAAGGCTCTTTGCATCCATGAGCGGCGAGTGAGAAGCTGGAAAGGTGGCTTTGCCAAAGCACAGTAAAGCACAGCATTGCTACGCCTGCGAACGCCTGCCATAGTTCCACTGCAGACTGAAGGACTTTATCCCCTTCTCATTGAACTTCGCATCTCATTCAGAACTGCAGCTGCTTTCAGCACTAAGGGCCCTGGCCAGGCCGGCAACAAGGATATGAAGACACCCACGCAACAAACTCACCCCCCCTCCAGGCAATGCGATCATACACCCCTGCTGTCTCTGTCAAGCTTCTGGCTGAAGGGAGATGTTGAGATGTCTTATCAATATCCTTAAGAGCATTTTCTTCCTACAGCGCCACAACACGACCGGCTCACAAACCAGCTGCAGAAATGAGGTCCATGACTGTGCTTGCAAAGCTTTGTTCCCGTACCGTCTGGTGGTGGCAGCTGGTTGGTGAACCGATCAGCCGAACGGCCATGCGTATTGCGTGGCGAATTTCCGCAGAACTGCCTGCATGGATTTCGGACACCGAGATTCGAAAGACTCGACTCTTTGTGCATCGTTGTGCTGCACGTCTAGAAGATCAGCCGCCCTTCACTGTCTACCTGCCAGTCCGTCGGCCATTGCACTCGCTGGGCTGGGGGACGTTGCTCTTCCTGTGCACTTCTTCACTTCGCACAAGAGTTCTTACACAAAAAGGCACGACAGTCCCCACCTCCCACGGACAAGGAGGGACATCTTCTGCCTGGACTGAAGACCTCCGCCTTGCAGCGTGCTGTGTCAGAGTGTCCTGTGCACGGGTCTAGGCTCCGGGCTTCCACCGCTCAGCACTGGTGGTTCTCACAGTAGGCCGGCCAAACCTGACCCAGAGACCAACTTTTACCAAACTGGGCAAAGCCCAGTTCAGACCGAAGCGCACCGCCATCCTGCAACCCTCCCCCCAGGCACGTGGGAGATGGAGCGGAGGCCGGCATGGTGCGGCGCCGCCCCTGGGCCTCCTTAACGTCCTGACGCGTCGTTTGGATATAGGCAAAGAATCACGACGAGCAGTGCAGCCCAAAATGGACAAACCGGGCTATCGATCAACTAACTAAATGCGATTCCCGACCCCCCGCCCCCTCAGTCTCTGAAGGGCGCGTTTCAAGCTCAGTTTCGATGATTCTTTTGTGCAGCACACGAAGCTTACCCTCATCGTCGCTTCCACCTTGGCCCTTTTAGCAACGGCGCTAGCACGGATGCACGAAGGACAGCTGCTGGGACACCTCCGCGTTTGTGGGGGTACACTCGATTCTCGAGCCCCTCAAAACTGTCGTAATGGGACAGTACAGTTGCTTAGCTCGCCTGTAAAGTGGTTTGGGCACCAAAATGTGCTGTCCCCCAAAGTTTTAAAGAAGTCTTGCAAAGCGCTCAAGTCCGTTGAGGGTCCCGGGTCTCCAGCCCTAGAGACCCTCAGATAGAGACCCTAGAACATTGTGAGATTTTGGGGCAGGTCTGACTTGCGACGTTCCAAAGAAGGCTTCAAGGTCTAAACCCAAATGGGCGACGACGGTCGCAGAAACTAGTACAAGGAAGGGCCATTCCTCCACTATCCCCTTAAGAATGCAGAGGGGGAGTTGTCAAGATCACATCGGATTGACTCCCCTGCTCTCAGACTGCGTCCTCCTGGGCCGGCCACGCATCGCCGGGCTGCGGGGCTGATCCTTGCATCACCCGAGAGCCTCGGGGCAGAGTTAGAGGGGGTCCTTGGGAGCCATCTACGCCATTGTTCTGCAATCTGTTGAAACTCTTTTTGGTTCTGCGCCACTCCCAACCCTTCCAGCCTGCCACCTCTTGTGACTTCGCCCCAAGCCTGGAATGCGAGGCTTGGGGCTCCTTCTGAACTTCTGCATGTTCACAACGCTCGCTGAAATTGGGCCGGAGCTGCACTTGAGATGCATACCGCCGCATGTCTGCAAGGCGCTCCATCTCCTCCGAGAGAACAAAAGAAAAGTTCAGCTCCCCATTTGACATTTGATAGGCGTGACCCATGTTCCGATCTTGTCCATGGGCCATGGGCTCCTGCTCCAGCTGTTCGAAGCTCGGTTCCACTCGACGGTCACAGCGGCTCCCAAGCCTGGACACAAAACGAAGATGGGTTACTTTTTCTCATTACCATGCAACCACGACATGAAGAGAGCATGTTTGACAAAGTAGTTCACTGCAACTTGCTGTAACTAGACTTTGGCTGAGGCGTTCAAGGTGTTCAGTACTTCCGAAACCCAGAAGAAGCTTCGTTCTGGTCATGCCCCACCCACCCACTCGCCCACCCACCCACCCAGCACCCCCCCACCCACACCCCAATTGGAAGAGACAATCAGACATTCCGAGGAGGCCCAGATGTTACTTCCAGGCTTCCGCAGGAACTGGAAGGCAGGATGAGCCTTTGAGCCTGATCCTGTCGAGCCTTTTTTGACATTCAAGACTATGCTGCGCTTGGAGGCCCACGGTTGAATAAGAACACCGAAATGATGAGAAAACAAAGGTGCTGAGAGCAGGGAAGAAGGCATTCATTAAGCAATCAAGTCATTGAACCTCTGCGTCTGCTGTAGGTGTAGGGCACGCTTCTCGGCATCTCCTCAAGGAAAAACGACTGGAGCACATGAGATGGCACAGACTGGCCGATCATCGAACACTAGACACAGAGATACAACACATTCCTGCAACATGTTACCAGCATGCTCACAACTTCCAACACTTGAGTTGAAGCTGCAGAAGCAAAACCCGGCCAGAGACTGCGTGGCAAAGGAATGCAATCTTCGAGCAAGGCTCTCATAGGCGTGCTGGAACTTGTTGCTGATCTTCCAGGGGCTTCCACCCACCAGCAGCTCAAGACAACTCCACACATTCAAGCAGCAAGTGTGCGCACGCGCGTTCCCGGCCTATTCTCTCCTCCAAGAGATGCAGAAACACGACGCGCGATAGAGCCAATTGTTTGCAAGCTGAGTTCCTGCGCTGCAGTGATCTTCCAACAATGTGGCCGTGCAAACCCTGGGAGGAGCAGCCCTTTAGTAATTTACGGACGACTTTATTCAGAGTAGCATAGAGTAGCGTAGAGTAGCATAGGGTAGCGCTTAAGAGACTATATGGTCGCTTCTGCAAAGCGGCAGAGTCAGCAAGCTCTGCCCGCGAGATGTCGAAGACCTTCTTCTCGACTCGGATGGCTTCCTCTGGGCCTGGCGTCTCGTACCTGGCAAGGAGGTTTAATGTGTGTCAAGCTTGGGAGCACAACATAGCCCCAACATAGCCCCAACATAGCCCCAACATAGCCCCAACACAGCTCAACAGTTGGCTCGACGGTTGGCCGAGCCCACTCCCACACATTCCGAGGCCCCAGCTCCTGTTCGGGCTCCTCGTTGGCTTCGTTGTGCGACTGCGGGGACTGCGGTGAGGCGCAGAGCTTGGCCACCGCCCCACGAAGCTGGCCCTCGAACTCCTCCATCACCTCGCATCTCAGAAAAATGTGGGCGATACTGGAGGCTGGCTTGGTGGACTGTGGGGACCGTGGCGAGACAAGGGGGTGCTTTTTGGAGGCTCCGAGGGACGCTGGCAAAGATCCTGCGCTCCGTGGCTTCCAGCTGCTGCCGATTCCTCGAGACTGTTCAGGCACACACTCTTTTGCTGGACTTCGAGTGAGCCAAGCCCAAAGACACAAACTTGAATTGAGCCCTGAAGGTCACGGAGGTGCCATGCAGCTGAGGCGCTCTTCTCGGAAACGCTGGCGGAGATGCTCCTCGCAAGCCTCAAGGTGCCTCTGCGCGGGTTTTGATAGAGCCTACAAATATCGCACAATATCGCTACAGTAGGAGGGCGAGGGAGACGAGACATTTTAGCGCCAAAATAAAAGAACCACCTCCATCCCGCAGCCTAGCAGGTCCGATGCCAAAGGTGCAGTAGGGGTTGGCTCAGAGGAATTCGGGGGCCCCCTATGGAACCTTCCCACAGCTCTCTCCACATTCTCAGCGAACTGTGCTCCGAACTCATGGATGTCGATAGGGGCGCGAAGGCGGTGCTCGGGAAGTTCCGAAGTTCCAGCTTTGAGGGGCATGGGCCTCCTTACGGACTCCCCCCTAAAAACCCTCTGCGTGATCAAGGCGCGGTCCCCCAACCCCCACTGCCCACTCACCCATGGTACCCCCCCCTTCCACGAATCGCATTCATATATGGTCCCCGACTGTGAGGCCGCGGACCTCCTATGCTTCTGTGAACAAAACCTGCGGCACTTGCCAGCGCCTGACATCCAGCTGGTGCACAAACCGTGGCGTTTAGCATTGATGTTATGTGGCGCGAATGCACGTGTGATCTTGTATGGCAGCTTGACAGCCGCCTTCGTGTCTCATCACGCCAATGCCGTTCGTAGGCCTCGGCCTGTTGCTGAGGAGAATGGCAGGCCAACTCACGGATACCAGTTTTGCAGCACGGCCATGCTAATGGCCTCTTGACGACTTTGGTCTCGCAGCGCCTTCATATCCTGATGATCCGCATCGAGCCCCCATGTCTGGAAGCTTCTGAGCTGCAGCCCAGCGTCGGAAAGGCTGTCGTCACGAAAGCTCTGGAGCTGACTTGCGAGCGAAGTCGTGTCCCGCCTAGGCTACTTGAAGCCTGGCACGGCTTTCTTCCGCCTTCGCGTGCTCCACAGTAGAGCCCTCCAGCACTTAACTCCGATCATCTGCAATCAAGGTTCTCCAGTGTCTCCAAACGATGGCAGAGTCGTGAGAACTCCTCCACCGTCGGCCCCGTGGTGCGAGTGCAGGATGAACCACTTGCAACGCCGTCAGCAGGCGCCGCCGGCGCCTGAAACAAATGGGATCGCAATCGCAGCTGCCTTCCGGGCACGACTCCCAGCAATAGGAGGCTTTTCACTACTTGCCTCAACCGGCTCGACGCCGCTCTTCCTGAGCTGGGTCCCGTTTCTCAATGCAGAGAACGCTGGAGATTTGGCGGGCCTTGGGCTGCACGCGCGGCGTTGCTCAGAATACCTTGGACATTCGCAAGACAAGCCATCACCAAAGCCACACGGCACCCAAACATTGCGCAACAAAAGCGCCCTGGCCTTCTCCGCACCTGTCGGGATGCTGCAGTCTCGTGATTTTGGAGCGTGCGTGTGGTGTATCATGGCGCATCAACATAGGAAGGCATCTACGCAAGAAGCCTTGCGACTTGACATAGACATGTGGAAACGTGTGGAGACATCGCGTTTCGCAGAAGACATTTGGCCGTGCCGCCTCTGGCCAAGCGCCGCATGTCAGTATGCGGACTTGCTCGTCTTCACTCTTCCGCGATGCTGAATTCTGGAAATTGCGCGCATGCTCTAGCAGAAGCTTTTAAAAATTAGGTGCGCGAATGTAGGTCACGAAAAAGCCTGCCGCCTTTCATGCCAAGTTGGATTTGCCTTGAAACATGTGCGTCTGCCATTTCCGCCAATAGCATGAATAGCCCAATCGTTTAAGTCGCCTTCTCAGCTTTTTTCAAGTACAGAGCTGCTCCAATTCCCTCCTAAGAACGTGTTTCAGGTTTGCCGAGTCTCGAACTACAAAAAGCCACGAAAAGACAGGCCGTGAGTGTTCTGACATTCATCGTGAAACAAGTCATGCGACGCCGTAAGCGACGCTCGACAAACGACAAACAATTACCATCAACAACCGGCCGGCATGCCGGCTGAACTCGCCTGCGGAGACGGATCAAGGCCATTGACGTCTGCTGCCTGCAACAAGAGCGAGAGATGCAAACGAGCCACAAAAGGACCAAAAGGACCAAAAGGACTGCATTGCCTACGTCGCTGCTCTGCACCCGCCTCATCGGACCTCGCTTCCGCACGAGGTCGTGGCCGAGGCGAGATGTCACTGCCTGCCATACTCATCATACTCTCAAGACGAGATATTGACGAGATGGAGCTGCAAAGTGCTCGGTGAGGTCCTGTGTGGCTGATGCCAGCGTTGGCGCAGGAGACCTTCTGACATGCGACACTATGTCACACACACACACACACACACACTGACCTGTGATGCTGTGGCCAAGTACACTAGCTGCCAGCTAGCAACTCGCCTGCCCACACGACTTAAGACTCGCAGCGTCGGCCTCCTGCGGCACCGCCTGCGCTGCCTGCTCGCTGGCAAGGACTGCCTGGGTCTGAGACTCTGAGAGCGGTAACCCTGCAGGCAGGGAAAATTTATGCCAGTTGCACAGACCAACTGTAAACCCTTTTTGGTGCGTATGGGCCCCTTCCAGCCGGAGCACCGATCTGCGCGCCTTGCGAACCTCCGAGTAGCGCGGCCGTGATGAGGCGCGGCTTGAGGCATCTGGGGCCGTTTGGCCGGTTTCCAAGGCTGTCTGCGTGGTCTGGAAGGTCTGGACACCTCGCTGCCAAGGCACCGGGCACTCTCTGCACCAAAAGCATGCTTGCCCAATCTGCACAACTACTCACATCCAAAGACCCGAGCTGGCCAGGCTGTTGCTCCTGCAACGTGCGCGAAGTACATGTCAAAACTTCGCATGCAAGTCCATCGCCAGTCCTGGAGATGGAGGCCATCCGATCCGGATCCGCTTCTGCAACGCTGCCTGGCTAAAGCACTATGGCAAACAGTTCAGTTGTCAATATCGGGTCAAGTCGAAAGGTGCCCGACATGGTGGCCTGTGGATTCGTGCCTTCACAACTTCACAGCTCAAAAAAAGGAGCTGGGGCGGCCACGGCTTCCCAAGTCGTGTTGAGCTTGAGAATCACCAGTCCTTCTAGGACTGGCAAGGCTCCTGAGAGAACATGTCAAGCGATAGTTCCTCCCACTGCACTCGGGATCTGACAAGATCTGACATCATGATCTCTCACTCTCCTTCGGTCGTGGTCTCGTCTTCCTCTGTCAGGGTTGGGTCCTCCGCACTTCCGAGTACCGTGGCCGGCGCTGCGCGGCGCTGGGCACCGCCGCGCCCACCTGACCGGCTGCTTTGCGGGCATCGGGATCGGCTGGAACTGGGTGGTGTACCCAGTAGTCTTATACCAAGAGTCCAGACACTTCAGGAACTTTCGGGGGCAGATAGCAGGTCCACCTCTCTCACTTCGATCTTGGAGGGTGCGCGCGGCAACCTGAGCAGGTCCTCTGAGCACAACCTCCCGGCTTCCCTTGAGCCTCTTCATCAGACGAGTTGCGAGAAGCGAGGCCTGGACTCGGAACCCAATATGCCAAGCCTCAGGAGCGGATCATTTCGGTGGAGTTGGATGCTGAATGGGTTGCTCATGGAGGCTGTTAAGGTGGATCTATGGGGGTTGGAAAGTGATTGAAAAGTTGAAACCCGGCAGCTGGAATTCGCCATCCTTGCCAGTGTTGTAGTAGCGTTCCGCTTTCTCGGCACCTTCGATTACACAAAGACCACTTCGGGATATGCAAGCTACCATGACACCAAATTCTACTCATTGTTATTTGCAGGTAGCTTGCTCCCCCCTTTGATCTTGGCAAGGCACCATCGTGCTCAACCTTCACCCGGCCACCATCGCATCGCACCTCCACAATTGTCCCAGTTGGCTCCACAAGCTTGGCCAGACTTGGATCCAGCACAAAGACACGGGACCCAACCTGAGCATTGCGCAGCTTGCCATTACCACTTCGTATGTTTGCCCACATTGCCATGATCTTGTGCCAGGCAACGATGGCACAAACGTCTCGGCCAACAAGGCCTCGGTTTGCACACGCCTACAATCGATGGCCGTGGAACTTGTCACCCAACAACTTTCATGCTATGCATCGGTGCAACAGCAGGGCGAGCCGGCGAGCATGTGACAATGCATGTGCTTTCATGAGAAAGCGCTTCGTGCATGTTGCCCCACGCCCCACCCCACGCCGCCCCTCCCCGCACTCGCACAAGCTTTCTTGGGATGTCGTGGCCTCATTTCGTTTGTTTGAGAAGGGTTTACAAAGGGTTTGCATTGAAGTTTACATCGTGTTTGGATTTGCAGCTGACCATCTCACTTGAGGTCACCGCCTGCACTGCCAGCGTGGTCGTAATGGCTCTGTCGTCTAGCCTGCGAAGTGGTCGACATGGCTGTCCTCCTGAGATTTGCGCACGCAGTCAACGCGAAACAAGCCGCATCGCGGAATCGACACAGATCTCATCTCTCCCAGGCACTCGCTCATGCCACCATCGAACCACTCGCTACCACTGATATCGTCCTCGGTTTCCTCGAGCGAAGACTAGATAAGGTGTCACACCATTCCCGCCGCTGCACACATTCAAGAAGCTCTTGGGAAAGCGGTACAAGAGCAAACACATTGTTAGCCCCACATCTGAGGCAGAGACAAGCAAGCTTCGGTTCTGCGTTTGAGCGTGAACCTGAAGCTCCACGGAGGCGATCCGGCTGAGCTGCAAACTGCTAAACTACCAGATTTGCCAGAACGAAAGATTGACATCACACGCACATCCACAGCAATTGCAGGCATGCGACATTTTCATGGAAGGCACCGCCTGCAGCCCCAAACATAGCCATGGCTGCGGATGGCGCTGTGAATTGGCGAACAGCTTGTGCAGTGCTATCTTCATCGCATGGATGACTGGCCCGTCATGGCATGGCAGAGTAAACTCTGAACCATATGATGTTAGCCATATGAAACGCACAGCATCACCTTGAAGTAGTGGCAGTGGCGAGCAACTAATGAAGCACCCCGCATCTGACTACGGAAGCACCCGGCATCTGACTCTACCTGTATGCAGAAAACCCGGATCATGCGCACGGGTTCCCACATGAGGCCGTCGTCTCTGATGTTGAGCGTGGCAAAGGACCAAGCCTTTTCAAACCCCACAATGCAAAAACACGATGCCAACACGACACATCGAAACATCGGATCAGGTCTGTGTGAGCTCACCGTATTGGCAATGCCCTGCGGCGGCATCTCTGCAGCTCGCTGCTGCACACATCGTGAGATGGCCGCCATCATCTCGGGCCTCCCATGCAGATGCAGGCACGTGCAACAATGGTTCCGTGCAATGACTGAGCCTTTTGATTTGCAGCTTCGCAAACGCCCAGGCAGTGTTGCTGATGTTCCTCGTGCTGGAGATGCATCATGAATCGGATCGCCAGCTATCACGCGAAGCTGCGCCTAGCGCAAGACTTTCTGTTTCCCCCCCTCTGCTGCCGGGCGGCTGCTGAGCAAACTCACTACACTGGGCAGCCACGACCTGCGCAGGCAAACACACAATCTCAGGCAGCGGAAGAAGGCAGCATGCGGCACTGAATCTCTCAACATGCAGATGTGCTTTGGGCTGCATAGTCGTGAGGAGACGAAGGGTGTGGTCATGCGTCATCACGCTCATGAAACCTTGCTGGTAATAGGGGCACACCAACTCAGAAATCCTTCGGGCAAACATTCCCAATGGCCATGTCGTGATTGAGGTAACATGCAAGGTTTGTAACGACCTGTCTGAAAAGTTAAGGCGCAAATTGTAAATGCTACGGCTTGTACCTTGAATGTGGAGAGGAGATAGAGACACCCGATGACCTTGTGTACAGCAAGCCCCTAGCCCAGCAACGAAACGACCCTGCGATCAAGCCCTTCAGTAGCCCTCGATCCGATCTGCCTTTGCGACGGACTCAAAGAATCTTTCGTCAGCAACCCGAAGCGTGGCAAAGGACCAGCTGGTGTTGGCCAAGTTTTGGCCTGCAAGCTTTCGGGACTTCAGCTGAACCAGGAAAGGGAAACAAATCTGGGAGCTGCGGGCTTATCAGGTTTCTTGCTTATCAGCTGTGTTTTGTGGCTTCCACTGCTTTAGACACAGCTGCATGGTTGTTTCTGGAGATACGGAAGGAGGGTGCATAATTTTGGACTCTCCGATGATTCGAAACAAACTAGCACCCCATCGACTCGTGCACCCTCAGTGCTTCGAAGCTCGTTGTTACTCACGTAGTAAGAAATCTCTTTCAAAGGCTCGGAAGGGCTTTCGGGGCCACGAGATGGAGACTAAGAGAGACGGACGCCCCACGCGACACTGCTACTTCAGGACTTGCCACTGTAATACGCTGGCTTGGACTTCTCCTCGCATTCCTCGCTCTGGCGCCGCCCGAAGCCGCAGGGAGGCTCTATAAAGCTGCCAGGCCATCTGGGGCATGGACCATTCATCTCCGGAATAGCACTTTGGCACTCCTGGACTAGCCTCAGCGTGGCTGCGCATGACTGCGCTGCACGCTTCTCATAGCATCTGCCCTGTTTCCTGAGGCGCCAGCTCCCGCATGAGCCACTCTTCTCGCACCTGCATATATACATATATACATATATGCATACATACATACATACATACATACATACATACATACATACATACATACATACATACATACATACATACATACATACATACATACATACATACATACATAAGTCATACATACATACATACGTATGTCCATATCAAGGGCTCACGCGCCTGGAGCTTGGCCACGGCCCAGCACAGGTTGGCCCGGCCCAGGGGAGCCAGCGAGGAGATCCGGCCCCGAAGCGCCCCAGCGAAGTCGTTCAAAGGCCTCGGTGCGATGCTCGGCGGCTTTCAGCTAACATGACTCGGATGTTCGACCAAAAACGCAGGGCTTAGGACGCCAGAAAGCTACGCGTCAGGAGTTCACACGATACCCTTAGGGTAGGAAACAAGTCTAGGTTTTGGTCCATCTCATGGAGCTTCTGAAGCTGAAACCCTTTACAGAAGCCCAAGTCAGCCCCAGGAAAGCCCTGGCTTGCTTTTGAGAGAGGACTCTCTTTGCTCCGAGCCACGCTTCGCTCTGCAGAGTGGCGTATGACCACCTGAACTTCACTGGACTTCAACTTCACGCCGCTTCAAGCTGCTTCCCCTGCCCTTGTTGGGGCAAAGCAGACTATCACGAGTCTTCTTTCACAGCACCATTTACAGAGATGTCTCGGAGTCCAGCATCATGTTCACCAGCCTCAGCTTGCACAGGCTGACTGCCGGTTTTCCGTGAGCTTCCTGCCGTGTGGGAGCTGTTGCGGCTCAAACTCCGGCAGCTTTTGCAGCGCCTCGTCCGAGACCTGTATGCACAGCAAAGACTTGCGAAAGCATGATACCACATGCCCGCTCTTTGCCTTGGCGACTAGCTTGTGTAGCCGCAGGTCCAGCTTTGCCATAGCCCAAACAATTTTGGACCTCGATATGCATGATATGCAGTGGCACGGTGGAAGACTCAATGCATCAGCACAGCTGGTAAAGGCAAGTGACATGGTCTGTGGCTTCTTCAGCTTGTCCCAGTTAACCAGCTCTCCTCAGCAAAACATCACCACACGGCCGCACGGCCCGCACCCAAACCTCTCAGACCACCGTTGAGCGGAGCTGAGGGTCGCGTGGCTTTGGAGGCCAATACTCGCAGCCTCTCATCGCCTTTCACCTTTGCACATTAGGTTACTGCTGTCGCTTGTCGCTGCCTCACAAGAGACCTATGAGGCCTGCTTGTGGTCGTCAGCTTTCGCGATCCGGTGGAGCGCCGCTGACCTGAGAGGGCGCGCGCGCGCGCGCACGTAACGCAAGGCGCCGAGTCAGTCCTTGCACAGCTCAGCATGGCTTCCGCGACTTTTGTCTGCACAAAAAAGCTCTCACTCTCACACAGCGTATAAGCCTGCCAAGCTGGCGCCGTCCATGGCCAGTGCTCCTCCTTGACCACAACTCCAACGTCTGCAACGCGCTTGAGGTACAAGCCCAAGCCATAAACGATCACACACCTGCTCCGTCTTGCCCCATGTCATCCTTGGCTTCTCCACATGCTCCCAATGCTCCTCGCTCGAACTCCAGCCGTGGAGACCACCAGCGTGTCACCAGCGGGCTGCAGCTCTAGCAATTCCAGCTTTGTGCTCGAGGTGCCCCTAAGTAGCGGTACCCTGTCGAAGTCGGCGGTCGCTGAGCGATGTATTCGGAAGAAGGGCGCTACTTCGGCCACTTTTTGGCAAAGCCCTCCTGGGCAGCCAGGAACTGCCTGGGGGCAGCCAGAACATGCCAGAGAGCAAAGCTTGGCAAGACGCACATATTGCCAGCAAGGTTCTCCAGCATCGCCTCAGCAGTCGTTTTGTTAAGTTGAAGTTGAACTCCCGCTTGCCGCTAGCATGCGTGGCAGAACCCTGCACGGCCTCGCAGTGGTGTCGTGCATCGATGCCGACCTGACAGACAAAGTCAACATGCCGGCAAAAATTTCGGCGCACTGCTTCACGGACTATCGAAACCAGCACATGGAAATGCTCCATCTCCTGCCTGGCCCAAATGCAATGCTGCATTTGTGAGGCACAGCGCATGCGCATCCTGAAGGCGGATAGCTCAGGGCATCTACGGCTAAATTTAACTCTGCCGCTGGCCTCTTTGCGTAGGCGCCCTTTGGCCAGTTCCCGCAGCACAGAGCTGCTGTATGTATCCTTGGGCCATGGCAACATGGCCGGTCACTGAAGGAAAACAGCTGCTCACGTCAGCGACGCTGTGACCCCAAGTGCTGCCCTTCTCAAGCCCGGCTGCCGTGTCATCCGGAACCTTGGGCACGGTGCAAGGAAAGCCCAAGATCCAATAAGAAAGATATCGCCTCTCCCTAAAGCTTGAGGCCTGCAGCCAAGAAGCGAGTCGAGGCAGGGCATCCACCGGGCCGGGATTCGATCCGCAGTTCACACCTTCATGGGTGCATCACTTCATGAGGTCATCGGATTCGAGATCCTTCCCACAGAGTTATCCACACTCCGGGATCCGAACCGAACTTCTTCCTTGCGGCTTCTGCAAGAGGCTCGCAGCAGACCTGCACACCATCAACGGAATGGCTGAACATGTCTTAACGCCTGGACATCCCCACAGGACCTCGCCAGGTCTCGGACGGCTCTCCCTGCAGTGGCTCAAGCCACAGCCGCATGGCAAATCCCATGCTGGCGCGCCTTTCAACTTGACACAAGATACCCACAAGGTGTCAGAACATTTTCACATCAGGCAGCCTGGTCCCAAAGCCTCCAACTTATCGGCCCATCCGAAATAGGTTTCACAGCACATGAAGGGAAGGATGCCACATTCCTAGGCTGTTGTTCTGGCATAAATAAAAGTGCGCCCAGTGTGCGCAGACTTCCATGGACGTATCCAAGATGCTGCCTGCGCACTCCCGTCGCAGCGTGACAGGCCCCAGCCAGAAGCTCGCAACGTCCCTCGAAAACATCAGCAACAAGCAGACTGTCTCAACTTGATTGGTGACGAATTCCTACGAGTGCCCGGCCTGAGTGACTGGGGACGAGGAAGCCATCTCCTCAGACTCAGCAACCACAAGGGATAGCGCAGGATGGCGCAACGCGGGAGTTGCGCAAGTGCCCGTCCGAGAGTCTGCAGGCATAGGTCGTGGCAGGCCATGCCCGCCAAGCACAGGGCAAGGAATCCAAGGCCTGACCACCTCGAACTGCAAGCACTCTGCGTGAGCGGAAGGAAATCCCCCCCCCCTGCGTAGGTCCAAGGCCAACTGCGGCCTTGAGCATGTTCCGCACCGCCCGGATGGGAATCTCAGCGCCTCCATGTGCTCTCACCGTCAAGTCGGGGGCAGCACAAACCCTAACGGCCTAACGACAACACTAAGTCTAAGTACAACACCCCTTCCCCTTAAAAAAAGCGGCCTTCAGCAGCCCCCGAAATCCTCAGCCAAGCCGCCGAACTCCAGGACCGGCGCCTGGGCCTCGAGGTCGGCAGCTGCCCGGCCCCGCAACTTCGCCAGGGCGTCTTTCACGTCCTCGAGGCGCTGGAGCCTGGAAAAGAGGGTCTGCAAAGAAGTATGCAGATTATACATATATATTTTTCTATACATATATAATGCAATAAGCATTCTTGGGGCAAGTTTTCCCAGGCCCCTCCTGGCTCTTTGAAGGGCCCTGAATCGCGGAAGCTTTACCAATCCAGACCTCGGTAGCGACTTCTTGCTGCAAAAGCTGCAAGGGCTGCAAGAGACATACCTTTCCCCAGGCAGCGCACACACACACACACACACATTCAGAACTACCACACAGGACAAAGGAAACGACCAGACTGGCACCAGGATCTTTTTGTATGCGAAACTAGAGGGGCCTTCGACCGTAGGCCCTCCTGGTTCGAACTGTTGCAAGCGGCACCCTCTGACATCACTAGTTCAGGAACCCAGGCACACGACAGGCTGCGTAGGAGCGCTCTGCCAATGACACGTTGACTCTTGCGTGCATGCCGCAAGACCGACAATAGAGCACGCTGCTGGAACAACAGCCCCTTTCTTGACTTTGAACCGCCGGATGCTACAGAATGCACAACTTGCCACCACAGGAGCTCTGCAGCAAATCGTAGCCACTCCCCCATCGCCAGACCGGCTCGCGAAAAGTAGTCGAAAGTACAACCCAACTCCTGGTGTCTGCTCAGGCAATGGAATTTCCGACGAGTTCTCAGGGTTAACGAAGCTGAATGTACCAGAGAGCTGTGTTGTCACATCTGCAGCAGTCCTCACCCTCTGCACTTCGGGGCCAAGCGTGGAATCCATACGGCCCATATGCTGGACAATTGCCTTGAACTGATGCCATGTCCCAATATGCATTTTGTTTCTCTCCAGGTTAGAGCTCGAGGCGCGGCAGTTCATGGAGTCTGGCAGGATCACGCGTCTTCGCAGCAGCATCGCTACCTGCAGCTGACAAAGGCGGCACAGACACCGCGACAGCTTCAACCGATTGGGTTTTTTTAAAAGCTTTTTTGCTTGACATCTCGGCATGGCCCGGACTTCTTGCTGGTCCGACGACCTCCACTGCGGCTGCCAGGTCTTCGAAGTCGTCTGCCAAAGGAGCGCCTCCCGACATTCTGCGTGCAAGACTCCAGGCAGTTTAGCAAAGCTTTCGCACTTCGGGCACAAAGTGCTGTGAATCCACTCGACCGCCACTTTCCAAGCTTGTGAGTTCTCCCGATGTCTAGTGCCTCGAGCGTGGACATATATCAGGAAGCGAGGGTGCTCGCCAAAGCGCTCATCGAAGTCGTCCAAGTACCAAAGGCATCTATCTCCTTCAGCCACTTCGTGTTCAGAATTGTTCACATGACATCTTGCGTGCTCATGCTGTTTGACCGTTTTCAGCCTTTTCCCCCTGACACACGCAGGAAAACTGCAGCACAAGTCTCGCAGGAAGTAATCCTTGGGCTCTACACCATTGGCGTGGACCTGGTACTGGTAATAGACTGGAATGCTGCGGCTGCATTTGCAGCGCTTGACCGCGAATCATGACACTAGCAATGGAGTGGCAATCCAGGCCAAGCGACTGCTGCAACTTCCTGGACCAAAGGAAACAGGGAAGGAAACGAAAGGCTTCAAGAATGACTCATTCGCCTCATGCTGCCAGTACAGATCGAAGCTAGCGAAAGTGCTGCAGAGCAGCTCCAAAACGAAGGGGATTGGGAAGGAGGTGCGCCCGTCGCCAGAAGTAGTTCATGCCATGAGCGATGACCTTGGGGCTGCCCTTGGGCCGCTGCTTGAAAATTGCGATCGGCTGAGGTGCTGGCAGCAGGATCAAGCACGCGGATCTTCAAGTCAACTGACCTCCCAACTTCGCGGAAAAGGAACCACTACAGAAACTCAGATACTTGCCACTATAACGCTCAGGCGTCGTGAGCCGATCTGACGTAGCAGGTAGCACACATCCGTGATGCAGAAGCCGCTTTCTGTTCGACTCTAATCAGCACCTGAGGTTCAGCACCTGAGGTTCAGCACCTGACCTGCTGAGGTACTTCCTTTCCATGTTCATGTTATTTCATGTTGAGGGCAGCTGTCACGGCCACCCGCGCCCCTGCCTGCGGCACGTCCGCGACACTCGGGTCGCTGGAACGCTGCCCACGTTGGTCCAATTAGCAGGTCCAGGCCGTAAAGAACACCATGCCTGGGCACCATATAGCACCTGTCCCAGGCACTTAACAATGGCCTTCAGCATGATGGATTTTCAGATGTACCATGATGTACAGCTTGCACCTTCACTGCACCTGCGTCCACCCATTCCAGCACCAGCCTTGATAGCATTCCATCTGCAACTGGCGCACTCCCACGGACTCCCATCGCTGAGCTGAGGTGCTTGTTGAAAGCGCGTTGGTTGAACCAGTCCCGCTTAAATCCCTTCCAGACCCGTGCATCGAAGGAATCCAGGAACGCGAGAATGAACCTCAGCCAAAAGGGGGGTTCTTCAACCAGAGATCCCGATTTCAGATGGCTCCAGCGCTCTTGATAAAGCAAAGTCTCCGTAGCGCTGCGCCAGTGTTCTTGTGGAAGACCTTTCACAGGCTCGAGGACTTCCGAAGTTTCCCTGTGAGAACACCTTCAAGAACGGCCTCCAACCCCAAATTATCAACTTCCCGAAGCCCAAAAAGCATGCAAAAGCTCTCAGGCGCTTGAAAAGATCGAGCCGCGAATCCGGTGTTGATGTGGTCTTCAGGGCGCAGTGTTGTTGACAGCAGCTGGGACTCTGGAAAGAAAAGGTCCGTCATGACCTGCGCTGGAACGGACACGAGTAAGGACCCATTGAAGCACTCATCACACACAGCGCATGAAGCCACGACCAGCGACCTCCAGGTCGGCATCATTTCCGAGATGCAGAAAGGGGTCGGAAAGCAGCACCACATCTGTGTCCAGCACTAAGGCTGATAATCCTGAAGGCAGCAAGAATCGAAGTACCATCAAACAGCTCAACTGCCTCGGGGTCGTTTCGCACCCAATCTCTGACTGAACGATCTGGCCTAGGGTAATCAGGGAAGCCATCAAGCGATACCTGGAACACAGCGAAAAACATCAAAAAAAAACGTCACTCTTCTGCTGCTATCACTCCCTGATCCAATGCTGACGGAAGGGCTTGAACTTCCAGAGATCCTCAGCTGCGATCCCCACGGCTGCTTTGCTGCTTAGACCCCACGCACCAGTCTTGCCTCACTCAGGACGTAGCCAAGAGGCATCGTTCTGCCAAGGGTTCTTCACAGCATCATCGTCCGCTGGACCAGGAAGCAAAACCTGGCGATCAGCCAGCTTCAACATCGCTCTAGCATTGTGGCTTCACTGTTCCCTCTCTGCTGCTTCGAAGTGCAAGCTGGTGGCGGCAGAAAAGTTCATAGTCGACAGCAGTTGTTGTGAATCACGGTCTAGACAGATGACGACCTGGTGTTGTCGCATTGTTCAACCACATGTCTATCCGTATCAATCCACAGCTAGGGTCGACACCAAAGCGTCCTCCAACTCGGGCACCTGACAAGGTTTCAACAGTGCTTCAACAGATCTTCCAGGTTTATCACCTTCCTTCGTGCTGGGAAGCGGACGTTCTTGCGGATGGAGAGCGCGAGGTTCAGCGCAAGGTTGGCAAAAGCGCCCGTGGTCCACGTGACAATTAGGCGCTGGTTCGGTGCCCGCATGGCCGCCTCCAAGAGCACAATCCCCCCTGTGCTCTTCAAATCAAGGCAATGCCAAAGCCAATAACAAATGTTCAAGAACGACCCCTTCCCAGGATGTTTTCGACTCTGTCACCCACTGTGATTCGTGGGAAAGCCTTTTGTGCTGGGACCTGCTACAGTGCTGCTACAGTAGCTTCCCTACCAGGAAGTGAAATGGCACACGGATGTCGCCTCGCGAAGGGGCGCCAAGCTGTGCAGCGGAAGCAGCCGCGCCCGCCGGAAGCCGGGATGACCTGGGCCTTGGTAGCCCAAGAGCCCAAGAGGTCTTCGAGAGTTCCATGCACCAGCGCCTCCCAAGCATCCCAAGGCTTAGGCCATCGGGACTGAAGGGCAGCACGCCATCCGGCCAGGAGTCTGTTGAGATTGCAACGGCAAGATGACATGTATGCCATGTGCAGGGTACTCGCCAGGGAGCCTTTTGGCACATCTCCACACTTCAGGGCTGCATGTCGCAACTCCACCCATTGGGACACCAGTCCTGAGCTCCAGGCTCCAGGCAAAGCTCCACGTCAACCATACAACCAGCGCTCCTGCCACGGTTTGGCCTTCCCAGGCCGCCATGGCGCGCAATCGCTGGCCTCACGAAGCTCAAAAAAAAATGACTAAAAGAAAGATGGGGTCAACGCGGGCCAACTCCCTCCAGCACCTGGCACTGAGTACTGTATGCATGATGCATGTCACCCGTGCCTGGCGAGGCCGCGGCTGCGGCTGCGATGGCAGAACTGCAGCGCGGCAGGCACACATAAACGCAATAAAGGGTTGATCACAACGGTTGATCCTGCTTCAGAACTTAAGGGTTGATCCTCATCCACACAGATCGCCTTCCTCCTCAAGTGCTTGCAATGAACAGTCCGGTCCTGCATAGTGTCCCGACGATACAACCCATGCCAGGCCGGCATGGCGCAGAAATAATGCGACGCAGGACCCACAACCACAACGGTGTAGGTTTTTCGATTGGAGTGGTGAGCCAGGTGGTGCTGTGCTACTGCTCCGTTGCGCTGCATCTTCCCTGGTGCTATGAGACTCAAGATGCTGCTTGTGCCACATGCGCCCATGCATTCGAAGTGCGCTTCTTCGACAAGGACAGACTGTGCATGTGAGAGCTCACATGGACTGGGGCGCCAGCGCATGGAAAACTGCAAACTCATTCACGAATTCTCCGGCCAGATCCAGTAAGTCATGGGCACCTTTGTAAAGTTGTAACTTTGTTTGCGCCCTGAAAGGCGAACGAGGGCAGCTGGGGCGTGTTCTCAAGGAGCCCAGGGCCCACACTGCGTAGCTCCATGATTTGAGCATGGACCTGTCAAGCCATACCACTTTACCTGGTCTGCTCGAACCTGCAGCAATCTGATTCGCAAGTCTTTTTTGACCTCAGGTTGAGTTTTTCCGCAGCTCATTCTGAGCGCGGTGTTCAAGATTCTGCTACAGCCACGCTTCTCTCAGGCCATGGTTGCCAACACCTCCTCTAGGGCAGCTTTGACTGCAGCCTGTGCCAAGGGCAACCCAAGACAACCAAAAAAGGACAAAAGCAGAAAGATACCCAAGTAACCCAAGGCAACCCAAGTAACCCGCAAGTACCCCCCCAACTCGCACGGCAGCCGGCTCGGACCTCATCTGCCTTCTCCAGGGCCTTGATTTTGTCATTGGCCTTCGCACCCATCTGTAGGGCGGCCTCTAGCGCTGGGAAACTTTAGAAAAGCTTCAAATGAAAGATCCTTTTCCCCCTGACAAACACAAGGCTCACCACACAAGAGATCTCCAAAAAGAAAAGAACGCTTCGACCCCGAACATGAAGGCGAGCCTGGCGCATGCCGATGACGACTGGCTCGTCCAGAACCAGCTCGAATCGGTGCGGGGTGCGAATGTGATTCAAAGTCTGCTCCCGGCCTTCCAGCAGCCTGAGGTCCAGAGCATGCCAAACGGCTAACTGCTACAGATACATATGGTAGCGCGCTGCTCAAATCATCGGGAAGTGCTCCGAGGGGCACGTTGGTGCCACCCGCTGCCATCAAAGCTAGTGCCTTCTGCACAAAGTTGACAACCTCGCCCTGCGTGACCTCGGCCACAGTAGGAATGTTCTTGCCGACCTTGGACTCCTTCAGCACTGTCTTCTCAACTTCGGAGACAAAGTGCTTGCAGCCCAAACCTTCAATTTTCACATCCCATTTGTCGTTGAACTTGCCGAACTCGAGCATCCCGCAGAATTTCTCCAGGTCTGCCGCAGTCAACACGTCCGTAAGCTCGCAGCCTTTCTGCTCGGAGCACGTCACGGCGAGCAGCGTGATGGACCGGAACAGGTTGCCGTTGCCTCGGCAAAAAACCCATGCGGACTCACCATGACTCACCATGACTCACCATGACTCACCATGACTCATCATGACTCATCAGTCTGCCCCTGTCTCTACACACGGACTGAGTCTCAATGACGGTCCTAGGGGCTCCAGGTCTGGGCATTGGGGAGCTTCTCTCTAAGCTTGTCGACGGTGGTACCTTTTCCCGTCCCTGAAAGGCCCTGCAACGTCATGACACAGCCCTTGGAGGGCGCATCACCAAGGGCCGCAATGATTTCGTCAGCGACTTGGTCAGCGCTCTTTCCCGAAACACTGATCTTCTTGATCGGCTCGACTTCAACATCAGCTGGCAGGACCTTCTTGTCCACTGCCAGCTGAATCCCCTTCGCAAGCTTGTCCCCGTCTTCTTGGTCACGCTGCATAATCTCCTTCATTAAGCGCTCTGCCACCTGCTTGAAGGCAGCATCGCTCTTGAACTCTTCAATGATTGCGGCTGAGGTCACGCTATTCTGGAGCGCAAGCGTTTCTGGCGAGATCCCCATGGCAGATCTACAGACTTCAGTAATGCCTCGCCCGTTGTCTACAAGTTTCTGGCGCAGCTGCGGCAAATAGCCTATACGCAATGGGACAAACCTTGCAAGAAGCGGCAAGACCCCAAGGCATGAGATGCTTTTCGAGCCATCGCACTTCTGTACAGTTCATGCCGCGATGAATTGCACGATGCTCTCCTGTACAGGGTCTGGTAGATCTACCCCTGCCAGTAGCAGAGAATGCAGAAAACGGTCGACCCACAGACCCAGCATATCTGACTCCACTTTGCGAAGCAGCTTGCTGCTAGGTGCAAACTTCCCCAGACGAGCTCCCCTGGCAAGCATAATCTTGATGCAGCACTTATGTCGAGCGGTGAGCACGAATCCAGGATATCTTCGGTCAAAAATATCTTGACCTGTGAGCTGAACTTGTGGCCCCCTGCACAGGACAATGCGCAACGCCTCAACCTGTCCAGACAATGCTGCAGCCCTGGCTTCATGAATGGAAAACTCAAGACTTGGATGGGATTCCAGCACGGTCTGAATCACGCTAGCAGCGTTGTCTCGGCCGAGTGAGTCTCTGCAGACTGCTCGAGGGTCAAAGGTTTCCTCTTGGCATTGGGGTGGGGTCACCTCCGAGCTAGCGTTTTCTACATTCTGCTCGCTTCTCTTGGGGACATCCGGCACATGCTTCTTGTGATCGGTCGCTTCGAAGGCTGCATCCAAGACCCGGTGCAGTGACCTGGCGTAGGGTAGCCACCGTACTGGTCGGGCGTTGTTCCTATCAAAGAACCAACCTGTCGCCCCCTGGAAGCTCACCGCACGCTCCTTGCCCGTCCTCAGATTCCGCTGCTGCATCTTCGAGACATCCACCTGGTAGCTCTCGCCATTCTGGGCTGTGAACCGGACAAGATGGCCATCTCGGTGCACTTCGCCCACAGGTGGTTTTGCCGGATATCTGCCAAACTGCTTCTTCCTCTTCGGATCTTCGCAGACCGATCCCATGGCTGGAGCCAATTTGGGGCAGCAAGGCAGCAAACGACAGAAGAATGGGCCACGGAGCTGGGGCCAACCTACACCGGCAAACAGCTCACATCAATCAGAAGGGGACTGGGTGGGGAGCACAAGTTCTACAACAGGCCGGCAGCGCATCCACTTCAGTGCCATCGGATCTGATCCACTTCTTCTCCGAGTAAGGCACAGAGTCCGTCCTCTCAAAGCAGAACTTTGGGGGGGGGGGTGGAAAGCTGCTTAAGAAAGTGCGAAAGTGCGCAGGCAGCTATGAGTAGCAATACCACAAGCACTCGAAAAGAACTGTTGGGGGCGCCTCCCGCGCTCGGCGCTCCGAGCCCTCTCTTTCCCCGAGCCTCTGCCTCTCTGCAGCTGAGCTTCTTCTCTTTTTGGGGGGGAAGTACTATAGGGGCTTCTTAGTTAGGCTCTGCTCAGAGGGGAGGAGGCTACGGTGGTGCCTCGGTCGTGGCCTCCTGGTGACGGCTTCCCTTTGTCTCTTGGATCCCGGCGGCTCTGTCCTGAAGGCAGCTCGGAATGACACAGCTGAGGACGCGGAGCGGTGTCACTTCGCGGTGCAAGGTCCTTTGGGGAGGGTTCCTTTCCCTCCAGGAGACCAAGTGCTAGCAACCTTGGCACGACCAGCCTCACACTTACACCCTCCGCCCTGCTCGTCGTTCTTGTGCTGTGGGCCAGGCAAGGCCTGCGCGGCCACTGCTACCTTGATCTTGCAAGGGTGACGTCTGCAGCAACAAGTTCTGAACACACGTGAAGTCCCAAGGCCATTTCAGGCACCCACTCACACTCCGCCTTACGCCGTGATGGCCTCAAGGCAGCTTCTCACAGAGGGCTCACCTGCACAGGACCGCGGGACCGCGGCCTTCAGCTCGGAGAGCACCGGTCCCTCGCTGCACGCCTTCCCAGGTGCCAAGGGACTTTTCGGTACCGGGCACACATCTCGGTTACATCTCGATCCTTTTGCGAGCAAAGCCCACACTGACATGCTCTCGCCTGGTCGCTCTTCTCGAGCGCCATTGCTAATCGCCGCGCCTGGGCGTCACAGTGAGAACTGGAAGCCTAACATACTCCTAACATGCTTGTTTCAGGTGGTTTAGGAAGCTTTCTAAGACATGGACAGCTCGATGCCGCGCTTGATGTGACTCTGCTTGACGTGCTTGGACAGCATGCCGCTGCAATGGCTCCTGGCGCACCGCCTCCGCCGTGCCATGGAGTCTCCTCCAAGTTGGTTTGCTTATATTCCGATATGTTCTGCTTCGACCCTAAGCCCATGTCAAAGTTCCAGCCTTTGGCCACTCACTAGAGCGACTGTCCGCACGGCCTGCGTGGTTAAAGGTGGCGATATGTGTGTGTGGGGTAGTACATCAAGGATCTCGAGTTGTCGCCACCTGCCGGCTGCTCTGCACTTGCATGGCTGGACTCGTACCTCGGCACACGCGCATACTGACACTAAGAAAACTGGACCAGAAATTCATGCACGGGCCGTCGTGCAGCCTCTGACAACAAGGGCAGCATGCACATACATGCACCAGGGCTTGTGCCATCCTGCAGACCACCAGTTGTTGCTGCCGCCCCAACTGCTTCCAGACCTTCGACAGCTAAATCCAAGCGTGAGGACTGCTGCGCGTACTGACAAGGAAAATGTTCAACCGGCCTAGGTCTTGGACAAAACATGCAAATCAACATGCCTATGTGTTGGCACATGTTGGCACTAAAAGGATCTAACGGCTGCCGCGGTCTTTTTGCTCCTGCTTGCTTCGACATGCCCTACGACTCCGTCGGAAGCGCGGCGATGAGTGAGTCGCTTGCAGGCACAGTCTCAGCATCAGAGGGATCCTCTGGAACAGATTTCGCACCTTGCACAATACATCCACTCAATATTCCACAACTCGCATCAGAAAGCTGCAGAACCGCAGGTGGGACAGCACATGTCATGGCAAGATCGGAACCTTCTGCTGCCTTGGCCGGTGCAGCATGTGCAGCGCTTGCCTCATAGACTCTGTTCATCGCTGTTCCAGAAACCGATGCGAAGGCAATGGGGCCCAAATGACAACTGCGCGCATCCTTTTTGGGTTCTCTGCCTCGGCTTCCTCATCCTCAGAATCAGGTTCAGGTTCTTCCTCCTGCATGTTTCAGGTCCAGAACTGAAGCATGTCAGAGGCAAGTGCGCACCAGCAGGTTAGAGCAAGCCCCACTGGCTCAGCAACACAACAAAGTCAGATCGCGCAGCACCAACAAAGCACCCTGCGCAACTTTGAGGTGAGATGTCTGTAAGCAGCAAGTACGCTTCAAATTGGCACTCGGTAGCCACAGGGCTCTTCATGCATATGCCAGCAAAAGCATGGTGTGAAAGCCTCGGGTTATATACGCTTTAGATGGGCAAGGCACACCGCAGCCAGGGCATTCGCGAAGAGACAGCCTGTTGAATTCAGGCGCCACATTTCTGCAACCTCTCTTACAAAAATGCATGCAGCCGGAGCTGCAACCGCCACGCAGATTTGCTGTCATCAGCTTTGTCTTGCCACGACTACTAAAAAATGGGAAGAACAGTTTCCCCTGTTTCGTATTAGTGATCGCAACATAGCGCACTTGGATACACTGACCATCTGCTTGGCCGGATCACAGCTTCTGCTGACATATACCGTGCAGCCGTGCAACCAAGAAATCCATTACACGGCACTGTAAACGTGGCAAATCCGTAGGTGCCAATGCAGTCACAAAGGAGCCGCTTGTTACAAGCGCCTCAATATGACCTGTGCTGCCTGCGACCAACGCTCTTTGTCACAGGCCTGCTCTAGAACGGATGATGTGCACGCTATAGCGAATGAAGCTTCTAGGACAAAACCAACAGAAGAAAAACGCAAAGGGTTCCGGATTTTCCGGCTTTCGCACTGCCATTCGATCCGACACTAAAGGCTTAGCAACTCAAGAAATTTGATGGGCACATTGGGCACTAAGGGGAGGAACTGCAGAAGGAGTGCAGGGATCGTCTTGAGGTGGGCCAGTCCAGGGATACTCTAGGGGTCCAAGTCGACGGCCTCCAGTGAAATCTACAACCGCCGACCCATCTGATGGAAACCCTGAAAATTCGCCCCCTGTGGCGAGAGTATGGTCACAGAGGATGAAGATTTGCTCACATGATCAGTGTACATCAGCGTCACAAGGTGTTCATGAGAACCTCTATGTCGATGCCCTGAAGCCTCAACCACGATTGGACAGCAGCAGGCGCAGGCAGGATCAAGATATATGCTAAGCAAGGGCAAAAGAGTAGCGAAACTGCAGACTGGAGCCACCATTCACGCCTGAAGGAATGCCATTCGGCACCCATGCGATCTTGGCTCGAAAACCCAGCCAGGCCCTGGTCCTAAGCAAACCTGATAAACTTCACTCTCGATGCAGGTGGCAGCAACTTCTATCTGATACCTGCGCACGCGTACGCTCACATGTCTTCCTAGCTGCCCAGGAATGAGGCAGAACAACCGCTCACCTGAGAGAGTCTTTCGGAAAACTTGGCCGACCTCAACGTCTGGCGCCAGATCAATTGAGATGCACAGAGCAATTGCACACAGGTGGTGCTGTGGTGCCATGTCACCTACAAACCTTCGTTGTGCCGTCCGCGAGCCTGTCGCGCTCCAACCTTCTGAGAATCCATGTGTTCATCTTGTGACGGAGCTTAACTGGCCTGCACGTCCAGCCGAGGTTTAATTGGCTTGCAGCAGTGTGAGGGCACTGCTCAAAAGACGTAGAATTTCCAGACGTATCCTCTGCGCGAGAAAGACCTCAAAGGCAGTCTCTTGCACATATCTATGGACACAGCAGGCTGATGCTGTCCACACTGCACTAGTACGGGCAGGATACTGGCTGCAGCAAGCATTGCATCAGGCCATGCATTGGCCCAACTGCTCTTTGAAGGTTGCGGTTATGGTAAGCCTCCGTGCTGCATGACGCCGAAGTCACAAAGCCGATGAAAGAGCAGAACAACCGGTAACAACAGCCACAGCCATGCGCACGGCGAGGCCTGAAGCCGGCCATCACAGCCCGCTGCGGCCAGTCGAGAAGAAGTAGCTCGATGCCTCGGGCTTGCAGGAAGATGTGAGACAGGTGTTGTTCGTTACTGTGAATGTGTAAACATTCCACCAAGAGGCAGTTCCCTGTCTGAAAGCCAATGAGTTGAAGTGCCATCTTGACTACCCAGTTGGAGTACAGGTCAACACCTGCAGAATCGTAGCAGGGAGCGGCACCGTCACAGCAACAGCCATGTAGTCACGATCTCCTGCTCTGTGCTGTCGGGATGCGAACGCTGTACACGGGCACGTCTCCCAGCATCTGTGGCTCATCCTCGGTGCCCGGCCAATGTACCCTTCAGAGGGTGACATGTGTGTGTGGTGTGTGGGGTCGGGTGGGGGGGGGTAGTGTGGGAAGTGCTGCATATCAGCTTCTGACAGGCGTCAACACAGGCACCGCTTCCAAAGTAGGGGCCGATGAATTCAGCATCCTTGGGCGACTTGGCAGGAACAGGTAGAGGTACCTGATCCAATCTCCAGGGTGGTTCGGCAACTCGTGCTGAGCATCCCAAGAATGCTTGCAGACATGCCTTCACCGGGCGGACGGCAAACTTCAGCCGAGAAGATAGCACATCTCCTGCTAGGGCTCTGTACCTCTTTGCCTTGTGTTGCGCTCTCTGTGCCCTGCCTTGAGCGAAGCATTCTTGCAGCGCTTTGTTGTCAGCATGTTGACAAAAGCACAGCAACCACGCCGGCCCGAATCCGAGCCACACGGCCACATGCGGCCCGGTCCTGGCGAAGACAGAATCGGAGGTGCCCTGGAAGAATCTCTCGCACTCTGTACCTGTCCTGCATGCAACTCCCATTTCTCGATAGATCCTCAGCTGTGTCCGGAAATTTCAGGGCATGGCTAGTGCTAAGCCAAGAATCCGTTGAACATGCTTCGAAGCTTTTCATCACGGACTAGCTTAGCTGTTTAACTGTTGCTGATGCCAAGGCACCTGACTATAGTGGCTGGGTCATCGGCTAGCTCGCGCTTGACGAGGCTTGCACTGACGAAGCTGCTGGCCGCCTGCAGCCTTGACAAGACGAATTCTTACGAAGCTGAAGCTGCCAGGCACATCCAGACGATGCCGGGCTGCTGTATGTTGGGCCATGTGAACATGCTTGCGCCAGCGCTCCAGTCTCCGGACAGGGTCAGCGCCTGGAGCTTGAGGAGCAAGGGGCCCAAAAAAAGAGCTGCATGCATTTTGACTGCGCAGCAAGAAGCTCCATGCTGTTCAGCCTCTGGGTCTTCTGAGTCCTGGGGGAGTCCAGACTTCATTCTGGGTTGAATCTCATTGGGCACATCGTTGAGCAAGTTCTCCCTTAGTTTCCACATGGCGTGTCATGGACGCCGGCAAAGGGGCAAAGACTTCTTAACTACGCGACTTCTTATCTACGAGAGAAGCAGAATGGCCGCCAAGGCTCACAGACTGTAAGGAATGAGCTGAATCCGAAGCAGCAGCAGTTGCGAGTGTAGCTTGAGTGCTGTCTGTCTCCGAGCTGTTCATCCTGAGTGCGCAACCACCACGTTTGCTCAGCTTCCCAAAAGCATCACAATGAAACATGACATGTCGAACTTCGCCACCGCGAAGAGGTGAAGGCAAATTGGGAAACCATCTCATACTGCATGAGAAGTCATGCCCTCCGGACACTTGAGCCTTCAGAATGGCAAAGCAGGAAAAGAGGGAAAAGGTGAGCTGATGTGAGCACAGCAGTTCCCCAGCTTCTCAGGTCACACTGCCAAGCTTCATGCTGCTCACTGATGTGCTCAGTTCATCACCCACGCCCTGCACCACGTGCCGCAGCTATACAACCGCTTTCTGATGCATCTTGAATGCTTGACAGCTCACCATGTGCACTGGTTGGAAAGATTGACTCTAATCGGTGGGTACGAAGACCCACCGCAAGCCGCACACTTTATCGATTGGCATCGGATCATCAAGATGCCCAAGATCAGCTGGCAGTTCCTGGTCAGAGCCGCAGTCGCTGTCACAGCTCGCCTTGGATTGACATGCTTCAGGCGGCTTCTGCAACCTGCCAGGACACACGCAAACCTAAACGGCGTAAGTTCAGGTGCCGCCAAGCATCGGCCGCAGGTCTGCGCCAGAAGCAGCAGCTTGGTTTCGCTTTCGGCGATTGTCTACTGTCTTTACCTGAACTGCACAAAACTGCGCACGTGACACTCGCAAGCACGGCTTGGACGTATAAGCCAAATGTGCAGCCGAGAAGCATGCCATCGCCATGGCCCAGGGAGTACTTCGGCGATCACAAATGTGGCAGTGGATCCCACAGAAACTTAACGTCTAAGAGCCTGGGGTCCGAAAAATATCTCCGTAAGGCCCAGAACCATTACACATATTGCATAGCATGCTGCGCCATGTCCACACGCTGGGCTTGAAAAGCAATTCTGCCGGCTTGCTCACCTTCAGCGCAATGCACCTTCATGCGCACACCCATATGCAGAATCCTCGTCCTCGCTGTCCTTCACATCCTTGAATGCACCAGGAGGTCAGCTGGAGGTGCAGCACGAAGATTTGCCAAGCAACTGGAGGCTTGGCAGGTTCTGCAGGCTCAGGAATTTTGTGCGGAGGCATGTCCGCCGGAACCTGTCGGTAGATAGTCATCCTGTGCTTGCTGCATCTTGCTGCCAGCAGATGTTTGGGTCGTACAGGCATGGCTACCATGGCCACAGCCTCTCCGTCCACGAATCGCCGGATCGCCCGACGAGTTCCTGCAGAGTCTGCATTGTAGCTCGATCACTTCTCGATGTCCAAGGCGCCTGTCTTGATGTTTGTTTGCCACAGCTCGTTGAAGTTGATCTCGTACGCAAAGTAGTCGCTGTGAACCTCACAGTGTCTGACAGGTGTTGCACACGTTCTTGCTACGCATTTTGCCGACAGCCAAAGTCGTGCTGAGACAGGAGCCACGCGCACTCCCAACTTCAGGTCAGGGTGGTCGCCTAGAAGCCAGTAGCGAAACAAGGAATGATTGAACCAATGCAAAAAGCACCCGCCATTCGTCGTTAAGTATATGGCATACTACCCTGCGGCCAAGCTGCAGAACTGACGCCAGTATTTCTCCAACCTCTCAGCGGCTGCATCATCGTAGTCATACCACCCAACCTCCTGCAATGCCACACGGACTGAACTGTTTATATTATTGACATCATCTACGACTACATTCTAGCACTTTCATATATACACTGGTCCAGCTGGTCGAGGGCTTGCCACATGGGCAAAATGGCACAAATCAAGAGGAGGGTGCGCGATACATCCCTTCAGTTCGTATTCATGCTGTGACACAATGGCGTGTGCGCTGCCTTACCATCGATGGCGTTGTGCATGTAGAACTGCCACCTTTGCATCTCTGAAAACAGCGCTCGGCATGGCAGTGGCAGTACTCGGCAAATTGGGGCCGGGCCTTCCCTTCGAATCGCCAGAACCTGGCTCCAGGTTCACCAACCTCGATTCGTGCGTGGCATGGAACGGAAGTCCGGGGACAACCGGCAAGGACTTTCGAAGCAGAGGCAAGTGGCCTGTACTTGCCCGGCAGCTCCTCGAAGGTCATTCCAAGCTGCCCCCAGACATTTCCTCGGGTGGACCAGAGAAGGTCTGTTAAGTTCAGCTGACAGCCATGACCGGCACTGTCACTTGTCAAGGTGCCTGTCTTCTGGCGGTACTTCCTCAAGCAAAACCCCAATTTAATTTGCCTCGGCTTCCGGAAGAGGCGTCTAGACCTGGATCTCGTTCCCCTCTTCACTTTCGTCCGCCCAAAAGAACGTTTTGGGGGACCCTCTGCCCTGGTCCCCGCATTGGGCCGGCCCGGCTGTCGAGGCGGCGCGCGCAAGCGCGTAAAAAACACGTTTGTGTCTTCAGGATTCTGGCCATTGCATGCCCAGGCCTCCGAAAGACTGCCTTGGCAGCATGGAGCTCCGTGAACGGGCCATCAATGTGCACACGGCCTCCCGGGACGCGAAAAACGGCGTTACCCCTAGGCATGGCGGATGCCACCATAAAGACAGGCGGCCCGACCATCCAGGCCGGTCCAACCCCAGTGCTGCACCGCCCAGAATTCAGAGCCATCTGTGCTTGCCAAGAGTTGCCTTCCACACCAGCATCTTTTGAACATGCCTGGCAACCTCATGAATAAATGGCCGAGAACAGGGCATGTTGTAGTACTTGTCAGTGGCCTCAAGGGCGGCGCTTCAACCTACCTGCTCTGCATAAGGCATAGACCTGCACTCTCCTGCACTGGACCATGACTCGAAGTTCCCTGTAGCTTCGAAACCCTTCCAATAACATCCCAGGCCTTGGCCGGATCGTTCAGCACCAGCTCCTCGACCCAATGACATGCGGCACAGCGGCTTCGGGCAATACGCAGAAGCACTCAGCTGAGAGCCACATTCCATGTCAGGGTGCCCTTCATCATCAATCCCTTCCTCAATTGCCAACGCTTGCGCTCGCCCAGGTCTGTCGGCTCAATGCACACTGGGGTCTGCGGGGTCTTGCGTGAGCTGCATGAACTCAAGTGTCTTTGCCACCTCTTGGACGACGGCAGCTTTGCCTGACCGCAGGTATGGAGGCGTTGCGTTGGTAGTGGCACATGTTCATGGCACGTCTCTTCCGCCTGCCAGGCCACTCTTGGCAATGACGGGGGTTTCCTTCGATTGGACTTCTGAATATGCAAAGCTGTGGAACAGCTTACCTGCTTTGGAGTCCAGATGCTGTGGAACAGCTTACCTGCTTTGGAGTCCAGATTGCTTGACAGAGGCACATTGTGTCTGAGCTTGTGCTTGGCGCGCTAATTACCCGATTCTTGCAGCACACCCCTGCGTTGCATGGTCAAGTGTTCCATCCTCTCCTCCGGCCTCACACCGCTTCCTATGCGTGCTGCTTCAAAACCTGCACTTTCACTTTCCCGTGGGGTGCAAGCATACATATGCATGCTGTGGGGATCGCGGTGCTGGTTGGAAAGATTTGTTTCGAGCTTGCTGCCATTGCTGCCTTCGGATTGAACGTCCTCCCATGCATCTTGCTATACACTGATTTGGGAAACGCGTAGCTGCGGGCAAGTCCAAAGCCGTTTAGAGAAGGAACGTGCGGCCCGGAGTCTGTCGTTGCAAAAGGAGCGGGCGTCGCAGAGGTAGCTGCTGAGGCCTTCCCCTCGGCTGGCTCCTGGGCGGGCCGAAGCCACAATGGGAATTCGTAAGCCGATTGCTGCCGGCCTTGGTCTTCGCGGTCTTGGGTTTCTTGGATGGGCTGGAAGCCGACGCCGGCGCCTGCCGTAGCCATGCATCTTCAACGCCATGACAGCGTTCCCCCGCCTCGGATTCCCTTTTCTTCTCCCCCTTTGTCTCCACTTCCTTCCAGCTTCGAGAAGCATCAAGAGACGAGCCGAAACGGAGTGACGGAGGCCTTGATGAGAAAGGCGGCATGATCCAGCAGCGACTTTGCTGCAAAGCAGCATCCCAAGTAGCCTGACGAGAGACTTCAGGATGAACCCCATGAACTCCCATTCCCTTGCCTCTTCCACAGACTGTAACATTCAGAGGTCAGAGTCCGTAACAAATCTGCAAAGGGGATGCCATGGGAAGGGATGCGTAGCCACGTGGCCTTCTTGTAAAATCGGTGTCCCCCGCCCCTTGGCCAGAGCCACTTTGTGCGTATTGGCCTGGACGCATGGGCTCGTATGGGCTCCGCGGCTCCAACTCTGAGATGCGCAAAAAAAACAGAAGAAGAAAAAAAATCAAATCAAAAAACACAGATAGATAGACAGATAGATAGATAGATAAACAGATAGATATGTATATACGCAATTGTTCTGCACAAATGCCTTGTGCATCCCATCGCCTTCACGTCCTCATCTGTAGAGATCAGGAACTGCACAGACGCCGTCACGGTAGAGGAAACCTGCTGCGCCATGTACGCCGATGCGAAATACGTTTGGCACCTGGATGTTGCAGGTTGAACACCTCTCCGCCGTGGCGACGAATCAGGTCCTCATATGCCTGCACACGGAGAGAGCTTTGGAACCCACCGACATCAACCCATGAGTTCTGCGAGCCTTCTGCGTCTGAGCCAGCTTTCCTGCCAAGTCCCAACTTGGGCCCATGCTGCTACCGGCTCGCAACAACCCAGCCTGACAGCGCAAAGACGACACCCTTGAAGAACCTGGCTGCGACAGCGGAATCCGCGACGGCGCTTACAAGGACAGGGTTTGGAAGGCTTCATTTGGCCGTGAACCCTTCTTTGAATCACGACCTCATCAATGCCAAGGCACGCTTTGGGGGGCATAGCTGCAGCATTGGGTGCGGACAATGGGTGATGATGGCCTACTGTACAATATGCGACGACTCCTATTCTTTTTGGCTTGGCTGCTTTTCAACTAACGTGAGGAATACTTGATTTTGGGATAAAATGCTTGATGAATAGCTGCTCGAGCATGCGCTAATCGAGTCTTGAGCCTCTGGCAGCTACTCCACAGTCCACTGGCCAGCGAGCTGTCAACTCTGGTTGCTGCTGAGGCGACAGCCACCCATATCCATCAGACCTCAACTCTTGAACGCATGTGAACCTTAGGATATGATGCTGGCGAGCTTCAGGGTCTCCACGTGCTTTTTGCACCGTAGGGCCTTGGCCAGCTCCAATTGGCCCAGGCCTAAAGAAACGATGTCATGAGCGAGACGCAAGCCGCCCGTTGAATTGTGAAGACGGTAGAACGGCGTATACAGTTTTACAGAGCAGTGCAATGGAGACACTACGTGCAGGATAATGCAGGCAACACCAGCACGGCAGCTTGCTACAGGTACACAGCTGCGAAATATCACTGCGGCCTGGCCATCTGTGCTCATGGAAGAGGAGGCCGGCGGGCAAGTTATCGAAAAATGAATGCTTCTGACTGTTGTGGTGCTTACACAAGCGAGCCAGGCCCCTGCAGAACCTGTGTGAGACAGGATGCAGACCTATGCAGAAGATTCACGTGCTTCGCGTGCAATGCAACTGCTGTGCTACTGTTCGCTCGAGGCATGCCATGCTTTGAGCAGGAACTACAAGCTGGTCAGGTTCCAGGGTGGCGCCAGGGTCAATCTGACACAATTGCTGTGCACTTGCTGCCTGAATCGTTCGCATCTGGCAAATTGTGGCATGTTCCTGCTCCGACTTCGGTGCCAGGCCAAGGCAGGAAACCAACATCTGCTAACAGAGTGAAACGCCCCCAGCACACGCGTAAGACGGTGTTGGCAGGGAGGGCAGCATCCTCCAACCGAGAACATCTCCGCTGCCAGTAACATCCAAACATTCTGCAGTCGCTATGGCTCCGTGGCCATTGTGACCACCGAAGACATAAATGCTGAGTGTGTTCGCGACGGGTTTGTGGCAGAGACTCACGCAGCCAAGTCGTGGTGTTGGCATGTCCGCAACAGCTTCCCAGATAAAAGCTGCTGTGTCCAGTCGCTCGACGGCTGCAAGTGCCCTACCTCTACCTGCATGACCGCCAAAAACAAAGACTGATCTACCAACAGCTGCCGCTGAGCAGCCCAGACGAGGTGTAGGCATCGGCGGAAGCGGAGACCAACGGCCGGATTCTACGTGCAACATGTCGGCGGAGGAAAGGAAATCTCGACATCGACCACCGACCACAACGAGTCGATCAGTCAGTGAAGCTGCAGCGCAGGCATCACGACTGCATGGCATATCTTCCAAGCACTCCCACCACAACACGGTCTCGTCGACTGTCAATCGCTCGGTCACCGACAAAGCCTCATCATGCTCGCAGCCGCCGAGGACATACAAGAAAGACCCGCACGAGGCCACCCCACAGGCCTCCCTGGCAGTCGGCATGTCGGGAACAGGCTCCCAAAAACCCATCTCGACATCGTATCGCTCGACAGTCCCTAGCACGTGTCCCTCCTGTTGGCCCCCGATGACGTAGATTTTCCCCAAGCAATGCGCACCACTGCACCAACGCCTCTCCGTGGGCATGGGCTGTCTGACATCCCATACGTTTTGTGATGGGTCATAGTGCTGCAGGCAGGAAAGCTCAGTTCCTGCCACGCACCCACCGACCACGAAGAATTGAGGCTGCACCTCTTCACAAAGTCGAGGCAGCATTTGCCGCATGCCTCGTGGCACTCGGCACTCGTGGTCACGCGCAACGCACGTCTGGCAGACTGTGGATCTCTGAGTTCTGAGTTCGGAGCTCGCTCCGTGGCTCCGGGCTGAGGTGGCGAAGCGCCGCGAGGCGCGCAGGCCCACAGCGAGGCCCAGCGCATGCGCCAGCTCAGGCAGCTGCAGAAGCTCCTCCCGAGAAGCACACGCTGTTGTTCGGCTCCCCTAAAGCGCCTCGTGCCAATGGCCCCTTGTGCAAAAAGAGCTCCAGCAGAAGCGCCGCCTGCACCCAGCTCAACTTCATGAAAGCCCACATGCAGTCACACGCAAGCTGCAAACTGGAAATGCAGGGACTGCCTGTAGTCGCGCTCGCCTGGCAGCCTGCTGCGTCAAGCTCTTGGCCAGGTCGATCTGCTCCAGCTTTCGGACCCTGCAAAAAGGACAGCGGATGCAAGACACACAAAGGGGCTCCAAAAAACCCAGCGGCCGAGATGCAACTCGTCTTGAGCGGCAGCAAAGGCCAGAGGGGCTGCCCCCAGCGTGGCACAGCCAGGAAGCGGTGCTGCAGGCAAAGGCTCGAGGCCAGCACCCATCTGCTCAAGACATCCATGGTGGGATATGTGTGTTTCAAGTCCCAAGTGTGATATGTGGTGTTCTCGTGTTCTAAGGCCCATGGACCTATGGATTCTGCTATCTCGTGGGCGGTACGAGCAACGATGGGCCAGTTATCCTGAGGACATACCCTGCAGCTTCAGCAGCTACTGCAACACATTGCAACGCTGCAGCTTGCTGCAGGGAAGTCGACGATGACACTGCCGGAGCTTGCTTGACTCATACTGGCAATGGCTTCTACACGACACACATGCTGGATTTTCGAGGCGTGGACAGCTCTCGTCAGGCATGCAGGTTCTCAACAGTGGCCCTTAAATGGGATGTCTTCCCTATGTGAGAACACCTGTGCACTCTGAATTTGCTGCTTGAGCAGCAACCTTAATTGGTCTGCAGCATCATTCGTGGACGATCTCATCACACCGATGCCATGCATAGCGCACTGAGCAGTTGCAAGAGGGTACACCAAGCAATGAGGAACTATCTGTGGAGCGTCCACGAACTGATGCAGCAGGAAGAATAATATCTGCAGGGTTTCTCCGCAAATTTTTAGCCACAGGCCCAATCCGGCGTGGCCACAGCACAAACGCACTGGCGTCGATAACTAGTCAAACAACAAACCAACGAATCCGCTGAACCTACGTGACACATTCATCCATGTGGATCTGCACTGGCCCATCAACCTGCAGGACAAAGTTCGACTGAGCTTGACATCCAACCGTCATGACGTCTTCCCACAGAACATCCCTCGACATTCTGTGTTTGCATGTGTTTGCCCTTTGCCTGAAGCCATTTGAGCTCAGCTAAGGCAGCGTGGCAGCGGCGCCGCAACAGCTCGACGGTGCGTGCGGAGTGGCCGCGGCTGCCTCACAGAAGCGATGTCAAACGCAGTTCTCATCAGTTCTCAGCTTGGGGTCACTGTAAGCTAGTCCCAGCCTAGATCGCTCAGGCATGTGCTGAAGAACTCCTGCAACCACGAGGGGCGAAGTCGGCACACGGTCTTGCCAAAGTGTTTGCTTGCGGCCGAGCGGTCCTCCAGCATCTTGCCAAGCAGCGCAGCGTGAACGAGCGCGGCCAGTCGAAGCAGGCGAGCCTGAAGTCGATAATCATCGACCCCACGACTACCCATCACTACCCATCACTACCCATCACTACCCATCACTACCCATCACTACCCATCACTACCCATCACTACCCACATGTCTCACGCTCATCATGGCTCCATATTGGGATTTACGAAAATAGGGAACCACAATGTAGATCGCCAAATAGTAGGGTCCGCGTATAACAAGGACCCCGATAAGGTACCCCCTTTTTGACCCCAATAAGGTACCCCTTTTTGCATCCGGGCTCTACGCGATATCTGCCGGAACCAAAGACTCAACAAGGTACCCCGAATAATTTCGAAAACCATCATGTCCCTGGGCCTCGATGGATGGTGGCGAGGCTACACGGCGGAAAGCAGCGGCCGCGAAGGTCACGGATAACACGGCCTCACCAGCAGTCATATGGTACAGCGATGCTGAAGCTGATGTTTAACGGCTAGATGCCAACGTGTCTGTCCTCCAAGGGTTCCATGCCCTCATCCACCTCGATTTCAGCCAACCGCTCTTGAAGTCCTTCCAGCACCTGCCCCAGTTACTCAGCAATGTCATGTGCTTGGTCTTGTGCACAGGCACAAAATGCAAGGACTGACCTCCGAAGCCATGCAGAACAGGGCCTCCTTCTCCCAGACAGACACCTCGGCTGTTACGTACTGGCCTTCCGTATTCTAAGAACGCCACCAGTACTTTTGTTTCGTCTTTGACCCTTAGAGAGAGCGCAGCGCAACGTTGACATTGTTTCGGTCGGGCACACCGCTTTCCGAACTCTTTGATATTCCAAACTTTGGAGCTCATTTCTCGAAACCGAAACATGTTAAGTTGCCGCCGACAAGAAAACACTCGATGTCGACCTCCTATTCGGGTGCACTGGAGCTTGAATTCTGCATCTGATGCGAACTCGTAGAGGACGGGTACATAGCTCAAGGCCACATACTCTCACGAACGATGCAAAGGCGAAACATCGAATCAGCTTTGTGACTCCTTGCGAGATGGAGTGTGTTTTTTGGACGTGCTCTCTGTGAGCGCATGGAAAGTCACTTCGGGAGATTCTGAACCTGGCCCCAAGGCCGCCATCCGCAACAATCGGGAGGTCCAGATCTGAAGTTCCCACGTCTGGATGCGGCATGGCACCATCATGCATCCTATCAGTCCTATTAATTTCTGGCTGAAATTATCGGGTAGTATCGGGTACTCATCTCGTGAAAAAACTGCACATGTCGCTGGCCAATGTCCAGGGAGCTGGGTCCAAGAGATGTGGTCGGCAAAGAACCGCTTCACGGAGCTCCTCTTGCCACTGAAGCATCTCCTGAGACAACTCGTGACTACTACTGCGGCTCTTACAAGCCTTACACCTGGAGACTTCTGAGCTTCTGAGGGGAGCGGCCAGGTTCGACGCGAAGATGTCGCCGGCCGCGCGCTGCAACCGACCGCGCCGCTCAGCGTCCGTGAGCTTCCTTTCGGACTCCGGCTTCTCCTGGTTTGGGACAAGGCCCACAGAAGGGCTCCCGGAATCTTTGCGCGCACACTCGCCCAGCTGATCTTTAAACCTCCGCACCTTGGGTTTGCAACCTGCCCCGGTTTCGTCACCTTGGTTGCCAGCCACACATGCATGCTTTTCATGTTCATGTTTGCATGACGCCCTAGTATTCTGCCGTGCGTTGTCCCGTCCCGAAAGATGCCAGGGCGAGGTGCCTTGCATCTTTGCTCTCACATTCAGTGCTTGGTTCAGCGAGGCCGCGAGACGCTTCGCAGCCTGACGGGGCTGCGTTGAGGGCCACCGAGGCCACTGCGGGAAGGTGGGCCCCTTGCTGATCATCATCACCATTAGAACAGGTTGTCATGCATGTGTCTTCACACGATGGCAACGACTCGCAGCCAGCCTGAAAACTACTTAGCTCCTCAGTCAAAGAAGCATCATCCAAAACATCAGCACTGCAGTCCGGGAAAACTGCCACCCCCAAAACAAAGTGCTCCGCAAAGTGCCCCCCCTGAGGTGCCCCCTGAAGTGCCCCATGAGGTGCCCCATGAGGTGCCCTCATCAATGCCTCGAAGCCGTCACTGAGCACCATAACCGCGGCAGCGCTGTTCAAGGCGGCCTGGCTTGCCAGCTCCATGACCTCCCGCAGGTGAAGTCAGAGGGAGGGGTGGAACAGCCAAAGACACAGGAACAGAAACACAAGAGAAACAGAGCGAGAGAGAGAGAGAGACAGACCGAGAGCGAGAGAAGAAGGAGAGAGATGTAGAAAAATCAAAAGGCGGGCAGAGGGACATGCAAAGCATGAGAAGACAGCAAAACTAAACTAAAGAAGAGAGAGCAGAGACGAGGACAAAGGAGAGACCGGAAGGATACACCAACAAAGCACTGAACTTACCATGCCCTCGTTGTGTTCTCGCGTGCTTTGCTCAGCTGGTGCAAAAGCTCTCGAGCCTCGTGGCCCAAGGTCTTGCCAGACTCGCCCTGGGGCTCCCAGAAGGCTTCGCTGTCCTCTTGTGCAAGCAGCGAATGTGGCTTTTTAGCAAGATACAGGAAGGTACTCTGTGCCCTATGCAGTATATGCAGTGAACGGCGCCGAGGTCCGAGTACTGCATGGCTTTGCTGCTTGCCTCCCAGCCCATTGAGCAAGCTTCGTTTCCCAGCGCGATTGCTGAATTCATCCTGCCGATGCATCTCGCACGTCACACACGTCAGCACATTTAAACACAGCACATGTGAATATCTGAGCTTCTCTTGTCCGGCGAGGTGCTGCGACAAGCACTTGTCGGCATCCCTGATGACGCCACCAAACAGCTCCTCGGGCATGGAGCCGCAAACGTCCAAGACCGCATTCAGCAGAGGCATCACCTCCCACGAGGAGGCACAAACGCGACAACGCACCTGTACTATAGGCCCTATGCTGTTCTCTGAAGCATCACGACAGAGTACGGAATAGCACTTACAGATACTTACGGCATCGCGCGTGTCATCTACCTTGCGACCTCGATTCTGCTTCCTCCTCTTCCGCAACACAAGCATTCGCCAACCACCACTCACGGCTCTCGCAGTGCTTCCGGTGAGTCTTTCTATTCTTTCAAGTCCCGCCTGCGCCTGCGTTCCTGCAGCTTGTATCCCAACCCTGGCGGCTGACTCCCCGGTATCGCGCACTGTGCCTGCCGACGTGGGATATCTGCGTGGTGCCGCATGAAGCGGACACACAAGTAAGAGAGCATCTGCAAACATCAAGAATGTGAACATCTCCGCCTGCACAGTGCAGCACCAGACGGCTTCGCCCGTGGCGACTGCTGGCACGCCATGCACCACCGCTGGGTTTCTCCGGCTCACCTGAAACCGCCGCATTTGCACTGATTGCGGATGTCTACACCGATGATACGCATTATCTTCCCACATGCCCCTTTTCTTCCCACATGCCCTGTATAACCTACAGCCCCAAAAAACTCTAGCCTAGGCTTCGCATGCCAAGGCGAAGTACAATCCCGAAGCGAAAGATAAGTGTGGCCGTGGAAGACTCTACGCATTTCGCCCTGAAATGCCATGAGTCCACGTCAGAGGCAGCGTAGCGACATGATATGGACACTTACCCGCCTGTCTCGTCCTCCTCCTCGCTCTGATCGCTCTGATCTGAGCTTGGGTCAACTTCGGGCACAGATGCCAAAGTCCTGTGCAACAAGGATGTCTCAGTCGTAGGTCATTCCGTTCTACCTGATGAGCTCCTGCGGCCCGGCAAAGTGTGCGCTCGGGCAGCTCGTGAAGTCGGCTTGCGCATCAGGAGCTGCATGTCAGCAAAGCCCTTGCAGGCTGAGTGTGGGAGATGTGTGAGCAGCAGGCAAGCGGGGACCATTCGGTGGGCAGCCTGAGCAGTACGAAGAGTGAGATCCGCTTGTAGTGCCAGTTCGCCGGCATTGGACTTCTTTGGAAGCCTTATGCGAGTGAAACGAAGCGGCATTCGAACTTCAGGCACATCAGCGGCCGAGATGCTTGAACTCCACGCCCCGCACCACCGTCTCTCCAGGACCAATCTTTGGAACCACATCAACTTGAGAAGCCCGTGAGATGCCATCCTTTGTGCGCGAAATTGGGCTTTTGAAAAAGGCTCTCTCTTGATCAGCTTCAATGAAGAAACTCACCAGGCTACTGTATCCCCAAGCCACACGCAAAGGCAATGACATGACAACTTCGTTTCATCCATGTCTCCTTGTGTGACAGAAGAAGCTCGTACGCTCCTTGGAGGGCCTGGAATGCTTCGGTGGATGTCTCACCATGCCTGCGAGAGAAGCACACCCACTGCGTTCTGGGCTTGAAGTGCTAAGCTGCTAAGCTTCTCAGGCACTTCATGCTGGCCCCTTTTGCACCAAAGGTTGAGCAATCATCTCATGCTCACGGTGCAGGGGTTGAGCTCCTTGGCCCTTCTTGGCCCCACTTCTGCTTGAGATGCCATGTGCCAAGGAACAAGCATCAAGGTTGGCCCTTGATCCTCCCCCCTGGCCTATACAGGCTCTTGTAAATGGGCAGAACCTCTCATTACGAGAAGTGGTATCATGCAATACCCGCGGAAGCGCTGATCTGTACAAGCGGGTTGCACGAGGCTGTTTCCTACCCAGCTTTGCAAGGCAAGAGAGCATCTGCGATCAGGTGCGGCCAAGTGTTGCGAAAGCATGCAGAGACCCCACTGTCGGTGGGGATATGGATCTGATGCGATGGCTAAGAGGTTTCTTGTTGCTGAGAAGACAGCTCCAGGAAGTGGTCAAGCAAACATACGGCCTGGTCCACTCAAAAGAGCCCCCGCAATGTGGTGCGAGAATTCAATGCGCAAGGAGAAGATTATCTCTTGTGTGCAAGGTGGAGTCTGTCTTCGGTCGTCGGGTGTGCCTTTCTGTCGGCTTTTGGGAATCAACCTCCACAAATGTGTGCCTCACCACAACTTGGTGCTGAGACGACATCTTTTGAGCCAGCTCAATTCGCCGACTCAAGGTCTCAGAGCTGCGAGGAACAAACCGCGGCTTCGAGTTGTCATGGACGTTGGGTGCTGTTGTTCCTCCGTTGGCATGGCGGTAGGCTGTCTTCTGAAGGGAGAAAGCTTGAAGAAACTGTGCACGGATCTTCATCCATTCCTCCCGGATCACAACGCACTGATAGGGCACAAGCATTCGCCCATCCAGCGTGTGATACGCCCTGACCGGCACATCTAAGTTGTCAAGAAAGAGCTGCATGTACGTGGCAAAGCGGAACTTCTCGTCACCGACCATACTCGGGGCGAACCGTGTCCAGCTGCTCAGGCCAAGCGACTCGCCCGCTACGATGGTAACGGTGGGCTCCTGGCCCTTGCTGGGAAGGAATGGGAAGCCCCGTTGCCAGCTCTGAATTGTCAGGGTCACGTACTCTTGTTGATCCACTTCGCGCAACTTTTCGATCCCAGGCCGGTTTAGCCACCACTCGCACGTCCTCCTGCAAGACTCCACAAGCAACCTGAAGTGCGTCGTGGCCCAGCGGGCAAACTTGTCCTCAGACACGCTGAAGATCCCCGCTATTTGGAACTTTCCGTCTTCTTGTGGACGACAATGCAGCATTCCTCGGCAAACGTTTTTGGGAGCAGGTCTCAAGCACAGCATACCACAAGCTTCGCACGCGTAACAAAAGCTCTGTAAGAAGCAGTGGCTAGCAGCTTTTCTAGTCTCAGTGCTAGTGCCGTAAGGGTGATGGATGGGCTGGGTCCGGTGCGGAGCCTTGCGTGCCCAATTGCAGCCGAGACACCTTCCGGCGGCTCATTCGAGTAGTGAGAGAGGCCAATTGCGCAGTCCCCCGGCATGGGGTAGTCACGGGAAACCTTCTGCAAGGCTGCACACGCCCCGTCACCTGTGGTGAAGGAGAACTCCACATAAGGCTTGGCTAACTTGCCGAAGAGCACGGTGCAGAGGCGCAGCAAGCCCCAGTTATTGAAACGCTTGATGATGGCCTCCCCAGGCGCCAGCATTTCCAGCAACTGCACTTGACCCATGCCATCTCCACAGCGATCTTGGTGTCGTGCCCGGGTCTCTGGCCGAACGAATATGCAGCTAGAATCCTCTGGCGCGTTGTTCACTGTGACATCTAAGATCAAGCACTTGATGATGTGACCCCCCCAAGGACAGACGCAGTGGGACAAGGAGGATGAGTTCCTTTCGATTTCGACCTCCCAGCCCTCACTGGACAGCAGGTTCGGCACCAGATCGAACCAATCCTCGTTGCACTCGGGTGGAACAGTCATTCTGACTCTGTGACGACTCTGGGGAGACTTTTGAGCCAAAACCACCTCGACAGGCCACTTGATTGGCATGTCGTCTGATGATGTGCGATGTGTGGACATGTCTAGAGCCTGGATGCTAGCTGCTAGCATCGATGCGCCTGTCCGGATGAAGCTGTCGCGCCTTGCGGCGGTAGGCCTTCCGAGGGGATCTTGACATGCTCGGCTACGGATGGCTACCTCAGCTCGGAAAATCTTGGCCTTGGCAAGCTCTTCTGTGGATGCACTGTGGCTAAGCCCCAGCAGCTGCCTGCAAAATCAAGACGCGTCTTTACAACACACCCCCGACACCACGTTCTCCGTGTGCTACCAGCGATCACCTGGCCTGGCGTTGTCCAAAGACAAGCCCTTTTGAAGCGCTTTTAGGTCAGTTCCTCACGTCTGTGAGTCCATCACACAAACACACGCAGCGCACGCACAACTCCATCGAAGGACGCTGAAGCACCAGCAACAGTCCATTCCAAGATATTCCAAGTGACGAATCTCTTCGAGGGCGCGCGCGTAAGCTGCCAAGCGCTGAGACTTGGGCGGATCCAAGAAGCCCGCCTTCTCCAGGGCACCTGGGCAGGAAACATCTTACAGTTACTTAGGTTCCTGCCCTTTCCCGACCATGCTTGCACAAGCCCACGCCCGTGAGCAAATGGTTTGCTGGCTGTCTCCATTCTTGACGCGGCGCGCTCGTCTCTGCGACTCTTGATGTCCAACAGTAGTAGAAGTTCCTGATCCGTCAGCTCTCCTTGAATCATCCAAGAGTAAGCGATACCTTCCCAGCCTCCTCATCTGCTCCCGGAGCCCATACCCCAACCCCTCGCAGGTATAGCAATATACTATGCTTGAATCGCCGTCTTCGTGGGAATTGGGTAGTTGGGCAAGAGCCGACAGCAAACCGACTTCACTGGCATCACCAAGCAGCTGCCCAGGTCGTCGTGTCGCGGCAGGCGGCCTCCGCACTGGGCCAGGCTTGCAGCTCGCAGGGTCTCCAAGAAGATGCTCGCATCCAGCAGCCTCAGCATGTCGCTGATCCCGCGTAGTCTACCCGTAGTTCATGCACCTACTGCCACTGTCACATCAGATCACCCACCCTTGAGGTTGCGGCTTCTGCTGCGAGCCGTCTGCGGCAGGGTGGGCCTGTTCCAAAAATGGATTTTTCGGCTCTTGCGAGCTTTCAGCGATTGGAGGGCTTGCTGCTTGACAACTTGTTAAACTCGAGGATTTCGGTGAGCACGGCTGCTGAAAAAGCGTGGCGCTTGACAAATGCGCTTTCCTGCCCCAGCCCCCACCCCCAGCAATCGAAGCTCGTACTGCTGGAGCCTTCATGCCAGAACTCAGAAAAAGGTGGTAGCATAGCAACTACAGCAGTCCCCGCTTCGCGGGCCGCTGCCGATGGCATGGAGGGTCGCGGCGAGCGCGTTATGGTCGAGCGGGTGAGCATATGCGAGCATCTCGCCGGATCACCCATCCACCCTCAAAAGAAAATAACGTAGCCTCCAATGCCTCGGGAGCTAGTTCTTCGAGGAGCGACCGACGAAACTCCAACGAGCCCATTTTTCAAGAACACTCCGCATGCATCAGCCAGCCAGGTAAAGTCGTCTTGCTCACTCTTAGTCGTTTCGAGGAGTGCTTGCCTTGCTTCCCTTGTTCCCCTTAAGCCCTCGGGACCCGCAGCTGCAAGCGGCGGAAAGCCAGCGCCATCTGCAGAGTTCCACCGCCCAGGTCGCGCATCCCACCAGGCCCGAGGCCCACACCTGACTTCATCACCAGACATCACTAGACTTCACTAGACTTGACTAGACTTGACACTGCGTTATCTGGCGTCCTACCTTGATGGTCGAGTGAGCTTCTTTCGAAGCCAGTCTCTGTTCCAGGGCAAGCTGGGACCGCAAGAGCACTCGACCAAAGCCCTGAAAACTTGATTTGCAAGCAGCCATGGCTTGAGATGGCTTGAGGCCGCTTGCTGCTTTCCATCGTTGTTGGGTGCACGGTGTCTTAATGCTACTCTACAACATGCTGGGCGAAGAGCTCAGTTGCGGTCCAGGCACCTCCGATGAACCACTGAAACGCATTTGCCAGAGCCTGCCAAGGCATCCCCAGGAACACAAATCACGTAAGGCCCTTTAAGGCCCCTCCCCCCCAAAAGGTGGCCTGTGCAGGCTTTTCTTTGGGTTGAGAAGGTAAGAGCCCTTCCAAGGTCCTTGCATCCTTGGCTTTTCGACTCTGCTTCACGAACCTTCCTCAACCAAAGCCTCCCTACGAGGTTCACAAGCAGATGTGTCACCCTACCGATGGGAACCACGGCTTGTGCCTGGCTTCCCTGCGGTGCAAGAAAACCCCCTGCCACTTGCAGTGCTGGTGACGGACAGCATGGAAGGCGCGCCCCCGGCCAAGAATGCCAGCAAGGACGACTGCGAGTTCAGCTCGATGTGCTCTGCCAGGACCTTTCTCGCCTCTCAATTTGACCAAGTAGGACAGGTATCAATCTCAGGACAACGAAGCAGAGAAGCACAGACTGATGGCAGGACAGAATACTGGCAGCGGTGGCAGCATAGCGACCCCACTCCAAAGCATGAGCAACCCAAACACCGAAGCTTCCGTCTCGACCTGTCGGCCCATGTCTGCTGCAGCATCCTCGGCAACTTTGCTCGCCTTCCTCAGAAAGCACTGCACCCTTGCGACTGTGGAAGCTGCAAGCAACCACTGGCTGACAGAAGTAATCTGGAGAGAAGACTGGCTGCTAGCAAGAGACTCTCCCTCCTCCGGAGTGTATCTCCGTAAGCCATCCAAGACCCGGCAAAAGCAGCCGTGCCAGGACAAACGCCCCTGCCATTTCTCACTCGTGCTGCCACATGTTAAGCTGCTAGGCGGGAGCTTGCCAGCAGTTATGACCTTTACCAGACCGACCAAACCCTCCCAAAACATTGACCACAATCCATATTTTATAAAGCCTTAAAAGCGCTGTGACAACCAAGCCTCACCCCCCAAAGGCCATGCCTCCATCCAGTCGGCGATAGCACCCGGATCGACGCCGGAATCCGGAAGATCGGTTGCCCAGCTGGTGGGCAGAGTTGGCACAGCCACTGCACCTGGGCAAGACACAAAAAGCTTGGCGAGGCCCTGCCCCTTGTCGCGTGTTCCACAACTCCACATAATACAAGAATGTCTTAATGCACGAATGCTAGAATACAATACTATATTAATTTTATGTGGCACCTTCCAAGCCTTCCCTCCATGAAGATCTGACAGGTGCTCTCTTGCACCCACCACACTGCAAGGCGCCTGCGGACGAAAACCCTGCTCAACATGTTCAAAGATGTTCTCAACGCAGCTTTTGCACGATCCCCACTGCCTAGTCGCTCTTTGTTCTTGGCAACAACTGCTGGAACTGCCAGCTCAACTGCTGGAACGGCCAGCTCGGTCCTGCGGTGGGCCACGGCGAAAAAAGGATTCTGTGCTTTTCACAGGAAGCTGCAGCGAACGCCGGCTCTCCTGGATTGCTCCTCGGCTACGGAGGGCTTGGCAGCTTCGGCTTTGGCCACGGGCTCAGCTTGAGCCACTTTGGCCAAGGCTTTGGCCTTGGCAGGTGAAGGTGCTGAGACGGCGATCTTGTGGATGTCTGCGACGCTTGCGGCCTTGCCCAAACCGGCCGTTCGCAAAGTGACCATAAGAGGAGGGGCTGGTTTGGCCCCCTGGGCCACAGTCGCACCAGCTGCTGGCGCAATGGGCTCGAAGGAGCGCGAGCGCGTCGAAGGCACGGAAGCGAGCTTTGCATCACGCTGTTCCGACTGTTGGCCACACTCTTGATGAGAAGTGCCCAAGCCCTTTGAAGCCTCTTTGGCTTCTTTGGAATCTTTGGCATCTTTCGCATCTTTGGCATCTTTGGCATCTTTGGCATCTTTGGCGTCGGGGTCTGGAGCTGGTGCGCACTTGTCTTGCAGCTCGCGGTTGCTGGCAGTTGCGCAAGTGGTCCCAGTGGTCTCGGGGGTCTCGTGGCTTTCCCGGCTGAGATCTGCGAGGTCTGGTCGTGGTGTTGCATAGTTTCGAGCAGCTGCTTTCACCATTGGAGCTCCGCGAGCTATATGGGCTTCAACCAGTGCCGAAGTGACCGGAATGGCCGGGGCAGTGCTAGTGATGTTAGCGCTTTCGCTTGGGTTGGGTGTCTCGGCACCAGGCTCGCTCGACTTTTCTAGTTTGGGTTTGCCAGGTGATGATGCAGGTACCGCAAGAGCGCTGGTAACCTCCTCCTTCGCTCCCGCATCAGCGGCTGTTGCCGCTTTGGGCATTCTACGACCAGCCGGGCTGACGTGCACTGGTGCCGACGGCACAGCTGGCGCATCCACATCAAGCGCGGCCGTTTTCCGAGGAGTGCGCGCCTTTTGGCGAGGGGCCGGCCTGACAAACTTCTACGCTGTCACGGTGCCACATGTGCTTGGGAGTCTGGGACTTTGCTCATGCTTCATCTCTGCCCTAACTAACCCACGCGCCCAACTAAGCCACTCACCACCCGATCATGGTCTGGCAATGCAAGATGCCTCGACTTGGGAAGGCTCTTTGCCCTGGCCCGCGGTGTCGGCGTACCTCATCCAAAAGCTCGTTTCTGCAACGACAGGAGCTTCACTGAGCTTTTTTGCGAATCCAGGCCCTAACCCCGGATTTGCTCGGGCAGAGTTCAGACATCGCTAGCCGCCATGAGCTTTGAATGCACAACCTGCTAAACTCCAGCCTGCAAGATGGTGCAGCAACTTGTTTCTTGTTTTCCAGAAGCAGTCCCTTTTAACTAACTCCTTGGCCACCACTGCAACAACAGCCGCAGCTCCTGAATGCTTCCAAGCATCGCCGCGAAGAAGACACCTGGGACACGACAGGGCGGCCGCGCCAAGGGAGGCCCGCTTCAAGGTCAACCTCCGCCTTGCAATGTGCCATCCAGTCACGTGCCATAAAACTGAGCTAGAGTCTTAGCGAGCTCTGCCAGCTATGCCCACTACTATCAGTCGCCGAAACGTCACGCATCGACAAGACCGCGAGACCGTGGACGCAAGAATGCAAGGCGCATTGAACTCACAGCGTTCTGTATACAACTGAGCACTGACGATCCCCGGAGTCGTCTCTTGAAATGAGAGCACATGATGGGAGGGCGCGCTGCAGCATCAAGTCCAGTGACCACTTCATCTGCAATCACATGAGGACAAGAGCTGAGCATTTGAGGGGACCATTTCGTTTTATCATGGAATGGGAGGGAGTACACTAACGCGAAACAACCTCAAACCGCATATCAAGGCCCCTCTCTCTACCATCGCACACACAACGACCAATGCCCGAAGCCCTTTTATCTATGTGATCTTATGACGGTAGTTGGCGTTTCAAGAGTTTCCGAGCTCTTGGATTGGGGGTCCAAGGCCCTGTTCTCACCGGCCCGCTGCCTGCTGAGAGTGGTTGCAAGTTGCAATAGTCCCTAGGCATTCAGCCGTCGCATGATGAAGGCCAATGGTCCGTTCATCATCAAATCGAATGACGGGTGGATGTCACCAGTTCATTCGGCAATCACATGGTTGACAACAATGCATCTTAACTGGAATGTCCCAGTTCAGCACATACTCACAGTTTGATCTCCGGGCAATCATAATTCGGAAGGAACTGCAGCCGACATGATTTGTGCTCCTTGTTCCATACAATCATTTTGGAAACCGGACTTGGCATGGTACGATCACCAAGATGTAGTCGTAAGTGGCTCGGGCAGGCAAGTCTGGAAGCCACGGGAGGGTGTCCAGGAGACGATGCTAAACGGTACTCACGACGACACACCTGTCAAAGGCAAGGTGCGAGATTCTGTGAGCGGCACTTCCAGACAGCTGCTTCCAGGTCAACCTCCCATGCCTGTCAAGTAGCTTCAGCCACTATCAGCCACTTCAGTTCAGGGCTTTCTCTCGGCACTCTGGGGATTTCGGGGGCCTCGCCAGCCCTCGGCACTAGTGGAAGGCCAGTGAGGGCCGCAGCCCGTGCTCGCAAGGCACTTGCCGCCGACACGGCAGTCTTCGTCCAGGAGAAGCTTTCCGCCATCGGTGCTTGCGCTGCTGCTTGAACTTTCATGTGAGGTCTTCATCTTTTTGGGCGTCTCGAAAGTATGCATGTGAAACTTATTCTGCAAACGCTGGATACACGTGCTGTGAACTCCCAGCCTGCCTCACTCTCTATGACTCTATGCCCTCGCTTTGCAAGTCTGGGCTTCTTGACTGTCCGCTGTCTACCGTCAGCCCTGAAATGGCTTTGTCAGGAATCAACAACAGGAGAAACCAAATTCCCAAACTCAAAACGCCACAGGACTACCACGAGAGCGATACATCGAAGAGGCAGCCACTGGTTGGGAAGCTGTGGATTCGGCATCAAGCCAACCTTGGCCCTGAAACATCCCCCGCGCGTAGTTCTCTCCCACTGCTCTGCGCAAACTTGTTGGTGAAACTTCGACGAACTTCTTATTTGCATCACGCAGGTTGTCACACCTGCCGTAACCGCAGAGGCAGCTATCTGGGCTGCTTCTCAACGACAAAGGCATGGTAGCCCATTCCCTGCCAGGCTGCGGGCGGCAGAAGACTCTCGAAATGTCCATGCCCAATGATATCCATTCTGGCCTGTCGCGTGAAGCGTGCCTGCACAGTATGTCCGACCACGTCCTCAAGGGGAATGGTGCGGACACACATGGATGCAGGCACAAGTTCATATCAGACATTTTTGCAGACAGGTTGCGATGTGTTTCCCGGTATGTGCTCGTAGGTAAATGGTGTCGCCTACAGCCTTGCAACCGGATCTCGCAGCACGGAGAAAAAAGAATCTCTGTGCATTGTGTAAGTGGCAGACAATTGGCCGAGGAAGCGCCCCGGAATGCTCTACAACAAACTCTTGCTTGGGGCCCATGTGGCCACCTCTCGCGCTCACCTTGCCACGGCTCTTGCTCTGCTCCAGCTTCACCAGTGCAAACTCTGTCAGCTTGCCATCCAGACCTCGTCTCCGTTCACCTCCAGCTTGCGGCCGTTCGTATTGGTCAGGAATATCCTGTGGAACTGGGGTGTGAAGCTTGGCCACAAGTCAACAGAACAAGCCCAATCCTGTCTCCATGGTAGACATCACCTACTGAGCGTTTCTCGACTTTGAACGCTTGCGCGGAGGCCTGGTCGGAAAGCTGAGCAAACGAAGACAACGAAGACAACAAAGACATAAGCCAACAGAAATCTCACGAGAAATGCTGCTGGCAGAAAGCCTTGTCAGAAGAATGGGCTCCCACTTGGAAGTCCCGGATCTGCCACGCAAGGATTGGGAGCGGGTAGCTTGGTCCAGACGCAACGAACAGGTAGTTTGAATGCTCGACAGAAAAGAACTCCTTTGGGAACCGGGGAACACTTTAACACAGTTCCATGTCATACCTGAACCACATGAACCTGAGGTGCCTGTTTCAACGTCTCCTTGCGAACCACCGGACGCACTGAGGCTCCGGCGCCCAGGAACCTGCCGTTGTAGGCCCTTGCAACACAGAAACAACAAGGCGGGAGAGAGAACTGGAAGCAAGAGAGAAAACCGAAAAAGAGCTCGAGAGATAGGGAGAGAGAGAGAGAGAGTGAGTGAGAGAATGAGCGAGAGAGCGAGAGAGCGAAAGAGGCGGCAGATGGCTTTAGCACAAAGAGGCGAGACTTGGGCCTGAGGTAGATTGTGTCCCCCGGCTTCACGACTGGATACAACGAAGCAGGACCGGCGCTGGCCATGTCGCCACCTGAAAAAATGTCTCTTGCGCCTGGGTGTTGAAGTTACTGATGCCAGCAAAAAGGAGCCAAAGCTGCAAGTAGCCTGGTCCTCCCCATGTGCGCCACTCTCGAGCGGCCAACACCTGTTCTGCAGGGCACAGGTTCAACTTTGCGTGGCTTGTCGGTGAACTGCCAGAAGCCTCAGGCGTGACCTCCGCCCCATGCGCCAGAACAGTGGCCAGAAGCACCACACCGGCCCCAAGCATAGCAAGATCAACAAGAACAAACGATAACTGCTGGTTGTCAGGTCAGAGTCAGGTTTGCTTCATGACGTCGGTCAGTAAGATGTGCTGGTACAGGCACTGAAGTCGCCATGCATGCTTGGCGGCACAGCAACAAGACCAGACAAGCATGCATGTCGGGGGGCGTGATGCAGGAACCCGCTCATGCAAGACAACATGCGCTACATGCGGCCATGCTTCGAGCAATCAGTTTGACTTCGGCTCGGTTTGCAATCACGTGCAGCAAGAATGTCGACAAATGCATGACCACATGGGCTGAAAAGTGCTACACAGCGCCCCCTTTTTGGTGGTGGCCTGCCGGCTGTCGGGCCTGAGCCTTACGCCAGCCATATTGACAGGTCTCCAGGATTCTGAGAACATAGACGACTGCTAATCGCAATCTGGTGCCCTGTGATGGCATCTGGGGTTATCCCATTCACGTTGCTTCTTTCTTCGCTTGATCCCACTAGCCACGGGTATGCATGAGTCGACATGATCTCAGGATCTAGAACTCTTAAGCTGTTTAACATTTACAGACAAGAGTGTGGCGAAGACATGCTGATCTTAGTCGACCATTCTTGGCTGCTTCCGCTGCGGTTTCGCCGCAGACTGTGCCTGAGCACAAGTAAGAGACTACCAGAAATCAAGAAATGCTCAAGCATACACCAGGCCATTGCACGACCTGCCAGCAAGTGGCTCCACTGTTCTGGCGCACGAAGTTTGTCAGGTGATCATTGGACGGCCGCCCTAATCGGCGCACAATGCGCACCCCTCCTGCGGCAGCTATGCAGACAGGCCGGATTTGCACTACATCAGAATCGCCCTGGGAGCTCTTGAGACAGGCCCTGCCGTTCAGCAGCAGGACCGGTGCACAATGTACTTCAAGCATAGCATGTTGATGTCGGATTTCGCGCAAGCTTCGTCACAGTCCTGTGGGCAACACTTGCCGCTTGTCGTGCTTCTCAAGAAGCTTTTTTGCCTCACATGCGTGGCGTGCACACTTGCTTCCGCAGCGCGCCCGTAATGACCGAAGCAGGTCTATGTGCGTAGCTCAACTCAGCTTAGCCATAGGTCCTGCCTCTTGAAAAGTGGCATGCGTGTCCACCAAGTCGGCGTCAGGATCCTGTGGGCACGCATTCCATCAGCAAGGCTCTGCGGCTCTTGAAATGACACAGGACTCCCAGAACCTGGTAGACAACGGGCAGCTCACTGCCACCTTCAGCCTGTTCAACAGTGTTTGATTGAATGGAAATCGCTTTTCGTTGAACCTCACATTCTGCATGCCGTGCCTCTAAGAGCAAGTCGAGGCTTTTGAGACGAGAACGACGCAAGTCCCGCATTTTGTCAAAGGCCTGCCGCCCACCATGCTTCGGCATCATGCTCCAGTCATGACAACACAGCATGACATAGAACAACACAGCACCAGAATATTCTGCAGAACAAGCAAAACCATGAAGGAGTTTCAAGCAATCTCCAGAATCCATGCCTTGCAAAGCGAGACGAGCGCCTCCAGCTTGGCCTCAGACAGGAAAAACACAAACTCCCGGCGGGGGGGCGGGGCAAGGACCCATTGAATCGAGGCACTTTGCGAAGCATCTCCAACCTCAGACCTGGAGATAGAGCCACTAAGGCGCAGCCTTTGATCATGCAAAAGTCTTGCCCGAGATTCCATGAGAGTTAGGTGGCAGGCTGGTAGGGATGAGCTCAGATCCACCTTTCCTTGGAGGTTCAGAGTTCAGATGTGTGTCAGGTTCCAGCGGCACAAAAGGGCGCATGTTTAGGTCCAAAGCCCCGGCACTTTCCAACAAGCTAACGTATGCGAAGATGCCCATGTTCCAGTCGAGGTTCGCTGCGGGCGGCTGCGCACCAAGTGTTCGAACAACTTGTAGGAATCGCTGCTGCGCCATGTTTCTTCGAAGACTGAGCAGCCAACAGGCCATATGCAGAACATTGCAGAACCATAGAAGAGATTCAAATTGAATGACAACGCCTCACCGGCTTAGATAGCTGGTTCCAAGATCATAGCCAGCTGACCTCATAGCCAGCTGGACGACTGGTACCATGTTCTCGTCACCGACACCAAGGCGTTTCGAGTGCTTCTGCAGGAAGCGGCTGGTAGCCACCCCTTCACCCTGCAAATGAGGAGCTATCCCACAAGCTGATCAGCTTTCCCTCTCTCTCTGTCTGCTACCTAGCTTTGCTCGCAATCAACAGCACGCAGCTCTCTTGCCAGCTACTTCCATGGTGTTACCAAATGTTGTTCCTTCCCGCGGGGCATGACAAAGCTGGAAGCATGCAGAATTCCCAAACCTCGATGCCCAAGTACAGAATGTACCACGCCAAGATGTCCTGGCATCGAGTGCTACAAAGCCAAGGGGCCCCCACCCAACCCCACATGATGGTCTCAGCCTCATCCCGCGGGCTCCCGCGGGCCTTAACCCTGGCGGCACCTTTCTCTAGCTCGGGATCCTCGTAGTACGCCTGGCGCATTCCGCACATTCCAGGACGATCTTTCTCGCTCTCTTCTTGTCACATCGTTGAGTGGCCTCCAGTTCTTGGGCTGCTGTGTTGAAGGCTCTGAAATCACCAGACTCCAGAGCCACCTGCGCCCAGTACTCGTGGGCCTGCAACAAGGACGTCGGAAACATCATATCCCCTGACATCCCTTGGCAACCCCAGCCCCCCGCCTCAACCGCGAAGCCATTATGCAAATGCTGCACTCTTAAGTCCTGCGAGATGCTTCTTAACCTGGGCATCAAGACAACGGAGGGAAAAATGACATCAGAGGTGGCACAAATAATAAATAGCCCAATCCCCGCAAGAATTCATTCCATGACATACCAGGAGGCATCTCGCCGACATGGCTCCAATCTCTCTGGCTTTTCCATTTGTCTTTCGCCATCGAGAGAGCCTGCAGTTAGCCAGCACACGAAAGGAAACCAGCTTACCTTCAAGGGCACTTGGCTGAACAAAACAGGCCTTTCAGCTTCCCCCTCCCGGTGCCTCCCGGAGTACTTGCAGCGGACGAACATCTTCGGGCTTCGGCTGCCCCGAGAAGCGCATCTCGGATGAGGCAAGGGCCCTAAGGGGCCAGAAGCGCATGGAAGCTTCTCTCGATGAGCAGTGTCCCTTTCGGGGATCCCAGTATCGTAATTGCAGTTCCTCAAAATGATAGAGAGAGAGAGAGAGAGAGAAAAAAAAAAAACAAAAACAAACAAGCAGAGAAGGAGGGAAGGAGAGAAGGAGAGAAAGAGAGAAAGAGAAAGAGAGAGACAGAGGAGCGAGAGAGGGTCGGAGGAGACCCCCAAAAAGGGCGCCCAAATCTGAGCACCCCAGCCCCATTCCAAAGAAGATCGCGACAAAAGCAGCCAAGGAGCGAAGGAGCGCTCGGGATCCGTGTTCCGACCCACTATCGGCTCACCAGAGGCAGCCGACTTGCCTCTAACAGATCCTAACAATTTAAGAGAACTCGCAAGGACCCGGCGTCTGCTTACAAAGCACGTTTTTAGCGTTTGGCTTGCATATTCGCATGCCTCCTTCACTTCGCGTGTCGAAGGTCTCACCTGGTGCAGAGGACAGACGCAGCACCAAAACTCCATCACCAAACGTCTCGCAAGAAGACCTCTTTCGAGGCGTGTGCCGGCACGCTGAAGCATAGGAGACATTGTGAGTCGGGAAAACTACATGTTGCTGCCTGTCCAACTATCAGCTCGATCGTCGTGCTGACTTCCGACGGCCAGCGTACGGGGAGCATTGTCGATGACAGCCTGGGCAAAATGGGTCACAACGCCTGCCCCTGATGCTTCCAGAAAGTGACCTCGATGCTGCTGGCCAAGAAGCTTCTCTAAAACTATTGATCTTGTTCTCGAAGGCCTGAAACTCTCAACCAAAAACAGCAACGAACACATCCGACGCAGGAACATGCTTCGTCGGGACAACTTCCCAAAGCCTGAAGCTAGTTCGGGGCCCTAAGCTTCTAAACCTCGCGCAGAATGCAGCAGAGCCTGTGTATTGTGCTGGGACAGTCCCAGCTTTGGCTTCTTTGGACGAGGCTCCTGCAATGACATGCTTAGAGGCTTAGAGGTGTTCAAGCCTCACCGCACAGGTGCCCAGGCCTCCTTGACTTTTTGCTGGCCTCCTGCACACTCGCAGTGATCCCGTTCCCCCTTCTACTGGCAGTCCTTTATGGGCATTCTGGTGGTACACCCGAGAAGCATCCCAGCAAGGACTGTCGGTAGAAGGAGCACCAGCCCAACCCATGCATGTGCATGTTGCAGTTTACGAGCTGGCCTTGCACTTGCGGACCACGAGAGGCTCCCGTGTTGCGGGACCGATCTGCAAATGACTCACATGTTACAATGTTGCATGCAGCAGAGTCGTCCCAAGCCGACCATCCCCGCGCCTCCCCGCGCCTTTGGCCGCGGATTGGAGCGACTTCGGTCTGCGGAATCAGATTCCAAGGCGTCGCTATGCCGCTATGCGTCGTTGGCATGCTTGGAGTTTTTATGTCTTTTAATTCTCCGCAGGAACGGCTTTCACCACCCTGGCCTTTCCACGTTCCCCAGTCATCGTCGTTTCCGTAGCCGAGATTGCCTGGTCAATTTTTGGCCCAATTGCAAACTTCCAGGTGAGAGTTCCACTGAGCGCGCTCCTAAGCAGCAGCACCCTCGCGACCAACAACTTGGGCAGTCCGTCGCACAAACCCCGAAAGAAAAACCCAGCACCCGGCCAAAACACATGCATACACCTCTGAATCTGAATACCTCAACAGAAACCTCCGTCTCAAAACAACCGCGCCTGAGTTTCCGTTGTACCCACCACCAGAACTCAGATTGGATCAGGTACCCTCTGTATGACAAGCAAGCACCGGCAAGCACTTGCACACATGCAGATGCCCAGGAACTGCAGCCGAGGTGCTTCCACCAACTGTCTTGCTTCTGGTTGTTCTGCGTGGCTTCCCAACACGCACTAAGCAGTTCGTCGAACTTGTTGGCCACTTCCGGGTCAAACTCGTGCAAGGCTGTCCACCTCAGACTGCAAGCAGACCAGACTTCTACCGCAGACCCCACCTTTGTTCAGCACAAGCGTGTCAAGTGTGTGTTAAGCAGGTTGCAATGCCAGCATGGGGTCGTGCCAGAAAGTGCAGCCCCAGCTGCAACGTCTTGGTCTTCACCGTGCTTGTCAAGCCCAGACCTTAAGGGTTGAAAGCTTCGAGTCGCTTCCAGCATTTCGGTGCGTGTTGGCCCCAAGGCGCGCAACTCCATCTACGGACCCTACATCTGCGGATCACTCGTAGCACTGTAACACTTCCAAACGACTTGTGCAGCCTCTGCGTTCCCGAAGGCACGTGGCAAAGAGTGCTGCAGTGAAACCAATCACTGTTTTCAGCTTCAGCTGCTCAGGGGTCGATTGTGGCTTTGTCCATCTCGACTAAGGCGATGCTTGGAAACCAGCACCACATGGGCACTTGGTCATCCTGGGTGTCAATCCAGCAGAGGCCCTCACGAATGCAGTGTCGCAGGGCGCTCTCAGCCCGTTCCGAACTCCAGCCATTTTTCACCAAATCCTCTGCACAAACCTTCCCACCTTGTCGGGCTGCAACATCCAAGGCCTGAGCTGGGTCGTCGCTCAGCTCCTCCGGAACCGAGCAGATCAAGCGGTGCTTTCCACAGATGCGGATGGACACTCCAGGCCCCAGCTGTGCCAAGCAGTCCACGGCGCGATCAATATCCTCCATGCCAAGATCACCCCGTCGAGAGCGTCTGAGCGTCGTGAGGCACTGCTTCAAATCCAACAAGCCACCATTCTCATCCCGGCTTGTGAGACAAAGCGTCAACACTTGCACGGCGAGATCGTTGTAGAACTGTCCCACTCCCAACAGCTCATCCCAGAGACCCTTGCTGCTTGCTAACGGATCGACGCCAGCAGCAATGCACATTTCGCAGAAAGACTTGCGGAACTGCGGGTCTGAGTTGATGCGGTCGCGGTGGCGAGACGCAAAGTCCCGCAAGGACTGCTGAAGGTTTTGCAGCAACACTTGGGCTTGCTGGCTTTTGTCGGCCTCGATCCGCTCTCCTACCGCACTGAGCGCATTTTGCTGAGCCTGTCCACGCATTAGGCCCGCTAGACCTGGCTGACGCCTCATGGCTCGAACTAGGAACTTGCAAAGCCTCAAAGTCTGAAAGTCTATGTCGAAGGCTGCAACATGCTGCAACGTTTCAAACTTCTCTGCCATGCTGTGGCCTATCCAAGTGCTGCAGCGATGGCATCGTGTGTCTCGCATGGGGCTCGCTCACTGCTGCAATCTTTCACATTCCAGAAAACGACGCGTACAAAGTGGCGGAACTGTTTATCCAAGCTGCCTAGCACCAATGCCAGCAGCAGTGACCGCTTGGTCAGTCCAGCACCTCGGACATCCTGGAAGTTCTTCACCTGACCAGACAAGGGTCAGTTGCTGCTGGCGTGGACAGTTTCTCATACTGCCCCACATTCTTTAACATCAGCCCGGCAACCTGAGCCAGCATGTAGTCCGAAAGGCGCAAGCCCAAACTGCGATCGAGGTCCTGGACTGGCCAGGCGTGCAAGGACACAGGCCAGCAGCTGTTGATCCACTGCGAAGTGGTGTTAAGGGTCAAAGCCAACGATTTCAGGGATCATGATCAAGCAACTTTCCATTTTCCGGGCTGGGTGAAAAGACCTCAACTAGGGATTACGACGTTGCAGACAGGATTTGCCGAGCACCTGCCGCATAAACTAAATCCAGTACATCAAGCCAACCAGCACCCTCTTAAACCGCTAGAGCCGTCTTCCGGATTGACACACGTACATTTAATAACTCAAATCAGATCCGTAGCGGTGGACCATGTACCGTCTACAACACCCATGTATGCACATTCTTGTTGGAATCGGAAGGCGCGAATTCCAGAGCCAGCCGAGCATCCCTCGCGATCCGCTCATCGGAGCAGTGCTGGTAGAGGCCATCAACCTCACCGGCATAGTTTTTGGTCACGTTTACCTCAATTCTGCTACTCGCCATGGGTAGCCTTGGCAAAGCTGTCCACTGCTGCTTGCAACATTGACGAAGCGCAGCCATGAAAAGGAGACCTGGCACAGCACAACCACGAAATTTGCGCACTGCATTGCAACGCAACTCTGAAGCCTCGTTTCCTAAGGTCCCGGCGACGTCTCCATACTAACAAGCGGCACCATGCCATTGCAAAGGAGCCTGGCACGCAGCCGCGCATGCCGCGTCATTGCAATTCGGGGCTGGCATTTCGGCGGACAACGACTTGTGGACTTGACTTGCCCTGTATGGGCTTTGCCGTACACATCCCCAACCATTTATGGGGTCAACCCAACCAATGGGTCACGCTTCAGAAGCACAGTTTCGCTCATGAAATTTGCCGAAACCTTCCGCAATCCCAAGAACCGGTTGAACCCCATGCTGCAGCTGCCCGTGTTGTCCTGAACATACAAGGCATCACATGTCCTAAATGCTTATCCCGTCCCCCAAAATGCTGCCCAGGCACTGCACTTCCACACCGTGCATTTCTATCCGTGGAGGCCTCGCCGCCCAACAGTACAAGTAGTTATTCCCAGCTCTTCATGAAATAGCCCCTCGTGTAACCGCTTACGTGCGGCAGTCTGACACAGCCGAGGTGCTTGGGCATGATGCATTGGGCCACACGCGTATAAAGCACCCACGGGCATTCGCAAGGGCGATTGTCCAGGGCTTGAGCTCAGCTGTAGCACGTTGCCATGTCCAGGAATGGCGCTGGAACCACCATGCCACGACTATGAAGAATTTGCGGCAAAATGGAACAGTGCTTGGGGATGCTGGTAAAAATCCAACACTAATTTGGGGCCCGTTAAAGGACCTGTGTTATTACTATTTCCTCCTGCACATGTGCGCGTCCCACGCCATCCGAACCATGCCTCCATCCGACCACCTACGCCGCCGCCCATGACGAGGCCATTTCGCAAACTTTGCGCATGTTTAGGAGGGCGGCGCAAGCCCGGGAGCTTGCCACACTTCCAGCGGCTCACGGTGCCCTTGCTTTGCAGTCGGCCACAATTGCTTCTTGTGTTCAGCAGAATGGGCTGATGCACTCACCGTCATCCGGTATATATGATATGCTAGCCGTAAGCCCATCAGCTGGATCTATCCCGATTCAGCTGCCCGACCGTCCTTCAGCTACCCGTGCTGCCTGGCTCAGCGTCCCAGGAAACCCAAAAATAACCAACGCCGTCGCGACTGCGAGCCAAGTACTCAGGCCATGCTATGGTCGCAGTCGGGCCCGCACGCAGGCGTGTGGTGTCGGCTGAGCCTTGCCCCTCCTCAGGTGCACTGCGCCATCGGTTGCGGCTTCTTGCACCTGAGTCCGAACCGATGCGAGGCCAACCCTGTTTGCGGATGGTGGTCCACGCCCTTGGTGATCACGCCGTAGCGTGATGTAGCGTGCTAAGGACGGAGCTGCTCGTGCGCCGAGCCACGGTCGGCGAGCAGATGTGGCTGCAGGTTGCCAGGAAAGCGGTGAACGCCGAAGGCCACATGGTGCCGCGACAATGGCTGGCCCATACCACGGCCCCAGGCGCCGCCAGCGACCGGCATCCCAGGGCAACGCCACATGACGGGGGTGCACCATGTTGCGATGCGGCGTTGGACATTTGGTGTGCCCGCTGAGGCAGCCGGGCGCAAACGTCGAGGATGGCGCTGCGTTGCGTGTCGCGAAGCGTCACCATCAAATGCAAAACATATCAGGTTGCTTACCCGGAATTGGTGCGGAATTAATGTGATGAGAATGAAACGGTTCAATCTCATAATGAATATTTGGATCTAGCAGATGTTCATTAACAATTTACTTTCACTCTTTGCAAACTCATTTTTTCCACGCTTTTTGTAAGGATTTTCAGGATGTGACAAGGACGAAGTAATGAACGAGAGAATGAATTTAAGGAGCGCTAAATGACCAGCATTGACCAGTTAATATTGTAGGTGCCTGTCTAGCGTTTACGAATGCATTTCGATAATCAAGAGCGGGAGTGAGTTCATGTCTTGGATAATTCTCATACAATTGTTCCTTCGATTGATTAGTATATTCAATCCCTTAACAATAACACAAACAGCATATGAGAAAACTTCTGCGCGGAGGAACTTTGCATTTCCGGTGTCTTTTCACTTTTTTTTTTTTTCTTTTTTTTTGTTTTTCCTCCGCACCTTTTTCTGCTGGTCAAGGCGGTCCCAGTGCAGCGCAACGGCAAGGCTCGCAAGCCTTCACGGGAGGCGGCTGGCAATGGGGGGAGGGATGGCGGAGTCGACGAGGACCTCGCTGAGGAGCGGGGGATCCCCATCAACGTTGGCAGTGCCACCGAGCGGGAGCGACAGAAGACTGGCGGCGAAAGTCCGCGCAGCTGCGAAGGAGATGAGGGACGACCAACGCAGCGTGAAGGCAGAGGTGGCTGCGGCCCGGCAGGTGGCAGGGACGGCGCGCGCCCGGCAGCGAGCAAGCAAGCGGACGAAGTTAGCGGCCTCATTGCTCCAGCGCCTCCAACTTCAAGCGCAATGACGGCGAGCCTGCAGCGGTGGGCACGGCAGAACTCTGGGTAGGTGCGCTCCTTGGCCCGCCTGGCTGCCTGGAGGGCTGCACCAGCTGTTTGGCCCCTGACCCTTCGTGTTCATTTGTTTGCGCGCCTTTCGCATGGAAATGCAAGATCCGCATGTGGGCTCGCATGATGTCGTGCCACCATTCCACCTTCATGAGCTGAAACAAGCGATCAAGAACTTGCGGCATGGCAAGGCCGCAGATTGCAATGGGCTGGTGCTGGAGATGTTTTCGTTTGCAAGTGATAACCTATTGACGTGCTTGTTGGGTTTGTACAACAAGGTGCTATCGACCGGTTATGTGGAGCAGTCATGGAAAAATACCGTTTTTACCATGCTGCCTAAAGCGGGCGACAAGTCTTTGGTGCAGAACTGGCGTCCGATTGCGGTCCTCAAAATTACGTACAAAATTTTTTCCAAGCTACTATTGGGACGCTTGGCTCCTTTGATGTGGGTTCCTGGGAGTAATCACGGCATCGAAATACTTCAGCCGATTACGAACTGCAATATGTTTGTTCTGCAGAACGTGCTTGTGTTTCATGAACTTCCCCCAAGCCACTTGTGAACGGTGAGCGACTTCGACAGCTGCCCTTTTTGTAAAAAAAAAAAAAAAAAAAAAAAAAACATTTCCGGATAGGGAACGCCCCAGATATTTGTGCGTCTTGCCTTCGAACAACACTTCCAGCAAATCGTCATCAACTTCAATCGATCGCACTGCAGTTCCAACATCTCACCCATGATGACTGAGACGCTGCTTCCATTTATCCAACGCATATTCCAAGGCAACGTTGAAGAGGAGAGGGCTGAGAACATCACCTTGCTTGACCCCACGCCGTATATGAAATGGCCGACCATCTCTGACAGCGCCCGTTTGTGACGTGTATAAGGATCTCAGCAAAGAAACGTATGCACCAGGCATGCCAGCCGCATCCAACACTGCAAAAAGTGACTCGTGATTAACTCGATCGAAGGCATTGCGTAAATCAAGACTTGCACACCACAATGCGCATCCCCATTCCGCACACTTCCCGAGCACTGAATCAAGCACCACTAACGCATGTTCCACCCCTGTACAAGGACGGAAGCCCATCAGCTTGCACGCGCTGCCTTTGACCCAGAAGCAACTTCATGACCTCAATATCTTGCAAAGGCGTATGCTACGTTCTATTGTTGGTTGGCGACGGGTGGATGGTGAACCATGGTCTGACACCATGACGCGCATGAATCAACGGGTCGCCTCCGCCCTCCAACAGCATCCTGTCACTGCGTGGGATCAGCAATTGCTGTCTAGGCAGTACAACTTTGCGGCAACCGTGACGAGAAATCAATGGCCGAGCTTGGTTTGCAAATGGGATCCCAGAACTCGGTGGTCAGCGAATACGACAACACGACCCACTAGAATTGTTGGCCGGCCCCGTGCAAAATGGGATGATCGACTGTCAAAGTCTGCTGCCCAATGCTTCCCAAACTATGTGAGCTGGATTGATGCTGCGTGTGATGTTGAGCGTTGGAAGCTCAAAAAAGCTGAGTACATAGAAATGTTCAAAGTGGAAATGTAAATACCTGTAGTTCGCGAGCGCTTTTCCAGCAACCTGTCCCATGTCCTTATAGGACCGTAGCTTGACTCGAACGGGCAAAAGCAAAACGCAAAAAGCCTTTTTCCGCGAATCGGCCAAGACATCATGCAGCTCTGGCAGGGGTCACTCGCTGAGCTCAGCGGCAGGCGGCAACTCGAGAAGCGAGGCGGCGTAGGGGCGCTGGGATGCGACTGCCAGGAGATGTCGCGCGAGGACGCGAAGGAATTGAACAGCTTCGGCGCCGAACCTGCCGCCGACAACAACCAGGCGGCAGTGCCGCGCGCGCTCGAGCTCTGGATATGTCTGGTGCCGCTTGCGCCGGGGGCAAAAACCCCGGCTGGACGTCTGCGCGGGGGTGGGGCCTCAAGGAGGGAGCGGTGATGAGGCCACTCCAGCTAACCGCCTGTCTGAGTGCGGCGGGGACACCGTCGGCCCGGAGGCGGAGGAAGCGGGCGGCCTCGGCACCAAAGCGGCCACCTACCTCGACCCCGACGACCACCAAGCGGCAGCGCCGGGCGCGCGCTAGCTCGGGGTACGTCTGCTGTCGCTTGCGGCGCGCTGCGGCGTCGACGGCCTGGCCGGGGCGAACATCAGCGCCCGGCTGCGCCTCCCCCCTGCGGGTGACGGGGCTGACGATGGTGGCGTCAACGGCGAGCTGCGCTCCGTTCCACAGGGACAAGCCGTTGGCCACAACCTCAATGCGACGTGCGTCCGCGATGGGCACATCGACATTCATATCTGCCAGGCGCACATTGTGGCACACCCGCCCTCCCGCTTCCCGGCACACCGGGCAACCGCGCGCTCAAGCGGCAACGCACGAGGGGCCGGTGGTCCCCCAAGCCATCCAAATGGCCGTGGCAGCTGCAGATGCGCGGCGCCAGCTGCAGCGGGAGCCGCAGGCGGCGCAGGAGCAGCACCCGGAACTGGGCCGGCGGGATGAGGAGCTCCGTGGCAGTCGGCCTTACTGGGCACGCCCGGCGTGCGGCCCGGCCTGCGACAGCAACAGCGCACGAGATGCGGTGTGAAGGTCCGAAAAAAATTGCATCTCGAGCGCGCGCTCATCCATGGCCGCGCGCCTTTGCCACCCTCGCAAGGGTCGTCACGTTCGCCATCACCCGGGGGGACGGGCGAGAAGGAGTCCCACGGCGGCACCTCGAAGCCGCGTCCGCGCAAGAGCGCTGCCGCAGTGCGGGCGGACACAAGCGAAGGCGGCTCGCTACCACCCTGCGCTTCAAGCCCTTGCACGAGGCGCTCCGCGACGTCCGGAGAGCGCGGACGCAGATGGCGGGCAGCGAATCGAACCAAGACGCCCACCAGGCGCTCTGGGCAGCCTCAGCAGCGGAATGCAAGCCCAGGCCGCCGAAGCGCAGGGGCAAATGCAGCACACGCCAGGCCGCCGGGGGGATGGGCGCGCCTTCGTCGCCATACAGGAGTCGCCCGAGGCAGCGGCTGACTGCACCGTCATGGGCCTCGGCGAACTCGGCCGTAGAGACGAAGGGCAACATGCGCAGGAGGAAGTTGGCCCGAGTCGCAGCGCAGAAGTGTAGGAGCAGCCACGCAGCTTGCAGGTCACCCAAACCGGGGATGCATTCCAGCAACCGCTCGTGGGCTTGACGCTTGGCCTGCAGTTGGCAGCGGACAAACTCATCACTGCCAAGCGGAGCTCCAAGCACCACAATCCCCTGGCGTTCCCTGGGCAAGGACCACGAGCCAGTCCAAAGGGGATCTGCATCGGGAGGCTGCAGGTCAGCGATGCCCGGCGGCTCCTCCCCGGCTGCGTTCCAGATTCGCGTCTTGCCCTCGTTTAAGCGCACCCGGGCATGGTGCCACAGCTGACAGGGCGTCGCGCGCCGGCCGGGTGCGCTCCGGACTAAAAACATGTGTCGTCAAGGAAGGCCAGGACGGCTTCTCCGACTGCATCTGACGAGCGAACGCCTCCAGCGCGCCGTGCTGCGCGAGGGAATACAGGGCGGGCATGAGCGGGTCCCCCTGCTCGCCTCCCTCACCCTGCGTGATGATGTGGTTGTTGCCCGCGTCGTCCACCCAGATCTAGCGACTTTCAAAGCCATAAAATTGCCTGGCGAAGGGCAGGAGCGGAGCGAGCTCAGGCCGGGAGCGTAGGCCCTCTAGCATGGCCTGGCGGGAGGTGATCATAGGCTCCGACAGCATCGACGGACAGGACCGTCGCCCTGGGGTCCAGCTCCGTGGCAACCCGCAACACCTTTGAAAGCGCTTCCGTCCCAGCCCGCGTGCCAAGACCATACTGGAACGCATGCCGATTGGAAGGCCTCGCTAAACTGCTGCGCCAGGGCGCGCACGACCAACCGCCGGAAGATATCGCCAACGACCAGCGCACGCACCCGTCCGTTGGGTTTGCGTAGGGCCACCATCCGGCCCAGGCGGACTGCCTCAAGGACCGGGGCGGGGATGTTGGCATTGGCCAGGCGCTCTGCCGCTTCGTGAAGCAGCGCCCACTCAGCAGGGTCGTCAAGGAGCAGGCGGAGGTGCTCGTTTGTGTTGCCGGACGGGCCAGCTGCCGCGCCTCGGCGGGCGTTTCTGAGGCACGCCAAAAAGGAATCCGCGGGCAGCGGGCACGGGTCTGCATTGACATGATCCAAGACCGCCTGGCTCAGCGGGACCTGTCGCTCAGGGGGCCGGCGTTCCGGGTCACGCAACTCCGCCCCTGGTGAGCGCGCGGCTGGCCGCCGACAGCTCGCCGAGTCGGACCAGGTGCAGGGACCGCGCGGCGCGCGCTTCAGCCTCGTCCCTGTTGCGAGGGTGTTGGGGCGCGCTCGAGGGGGTCCCAGCGTCGCGCGCCGCAGCCAGCAGCAGTTTGGGATACGAAAAGGGGCCTGGCAGCCTTCTCATGTACAGAGAGTTTGGATTGGGATTGATGAGAAGACGGTCGACTGCCAATGGGCATGCCCTGCCCGCGCTTAGCGCAAACATCTTGACAATACAGGGCGTTCAGACAATGGTATGTACATAATATATTACATAATGAAGCATATTTTCCTGCCATCACCCACATATAACCATTATAAAGGTACTAAATCCCAAAACATATTCTAATTACTTACGCCATGTTAAGCCCCTACACCAAGAGTTTGATGTACGGGGTCAACGTGGCCTTTGTCTGCGGGGTGAAACTGGAACAGGCTTCTGCCAGCTCGGAGAACGCGCCCTGCATGGGATCTGATTTCTTGCACAACTTCCCCAAATACTGTGTCAACACTAAGGCGTTCTTGGGTTCAGGGTAAAAGACATGTGGATCAGCTCTTACACGCTGCTTTCTTTTTCGACGGGGGTGGCCGAGACGTCGTTTTCATTGGCAAGCACAGGATTTTCGGCTCCTCGAAGCATCGCCCAGTGCGAGGGTGTCCAAGTTCTTAGCATCGATTTGCACACCCATTGCGTGGATTCGTCGTCTCCAAGCCCATCCTGGAGGTTTGGTCAAGTTTGGTCCCATGTTGAACCACGATCGACGACCGTCTGCGTGGATTCGTTGCCTCCGGCGTCTCCGAACCTAATCCTCCAGGTTTGGTCGGTGGACTCCCTGTTCCGGAGCGATAATCCTCGAGGTTTGGTCGCATTTCGACGACAGCGCAAGCCTCGAGATTTGGTCGCAGTCGAATCGAGATCACTCGAACTCGGCCTCCTGTGATCCCCTGGCGCTCTCCTCATGAACTTCTGACATCTCTTCGTGGTTTCCTCATTGTCTCCTAAGTGATGTCCTAGTGGCCTCCTGGCGGTCTCTAGGTGATGTCCTGGCAGTCTGCTGGTGGTCTCCTGGCGGTCCTGGTCTTCTGGCGGTCTCCTCCCCGTCTCTTCGTGGCCCCTGATGTCCTGGCGGTCTTCTGGCGGTCTCTTTTGGTAATGTCTCCTAAAGCATCTCCGGGCGGTCTCCTGGGGCGCTGGTATCTTCGCAATGTCTCCTGCTGGCGGCGGTCGTACGCGTGCTCCATATGTGTGGAGCACTTGCCATGCTCTTGGAGCGCTGGTGTGTTTTCATGCGGTCTCTCACTGTTTGGGATCTACGCCGGCATAATTTGGAACAACAAAAGCTCAGCTTTACTCACGCAACATCAAGCAACATAACAATGATAATAATGTAAACCTTCGAAGTTGTTGCAACACATAATCGGCTGGGAAGTGCAACGGAGAAGGTAAATGTAGCTTTGCACGACCACTTGGAGCAAAGCAAAGCAGTGCGTGAAAACTGGTTGTTTTCTCCCGCTTTAGGAACATGACTATCCAGATACTGCACGAGAGACACGCCAAGCCCGCCTTGCCGAAGGACTTGGCCAGGAGGAACTCCACATTGATGGAGGCGGTTAAAAAACCACAGGCTTCCCAAAAGCTGGTCGCGGAGGGAATGGACCACAAGGCCATCAGGCGGCCCCCCCGCTTCCGCGTGTACGCCTCTGCCTCCATCAACGCAGCCTCCAAGATAATGGCACGGTAGCAGTAGCAATATGGCGGAAACAACTATCTCATAGGAGGCCCCAACAGCGCGGTAACGCTTCAGCGGGCGTTTGCGTTCGAAGCCACCTTGCAAATGAACTGCTACTCAATTGCAAGCGGGCATGCCCGCCCCAAAACATTCCCCTCTTTTCGCCTGCAATCATCTCCCATCTACGCTCGAAGCCACCTTGCAAATGAGCCTCTGCTCAATTGTAAGCGGGTCCCATCGTCCCCCATTATCTAAGCTGAAGCCACCATGCCACCTTGCAAATGAGCCTCTGCTCAATTGCAAGCGGGAGTGCCCGCCCCAAAGACCTTCCCCTCCTTTCGCCTCCCATCTCTATGCTCGAAGCCACCTTGCAAATGAGCCTCTGCTCAATTGCAAGCGGGTCCCATCTTCCCCCATTATCTAAGCTGAAGCCACCTTGCAAATGAGCCTCTGCTCAATTGCAAGCGGGAGCCTGCCCCAAAGACCGTCCCCTCCTTTCGCCTCCCATCGTCCCCCATTATCTAAGCTCGAAGCCACCTTGCAAATGAGCCTCTGCTCAATTGCAAGCGGGAAGTGCCCGCCCCAAAGACCTTCCCCTCCTTTCGCCTCCCATCGTCCCCCATTATCTAAGCTGAAGCCACCTCGCAAATGAGCTTCTGCTCAATTGCAAGCGGGAGTGCCCTTTCCCCCATTATCTAGGCTGAAGCCACCTTGCAAATGAGCCTGTGCTCAATGGCAAGCGGGAGTGCCCGCCCCAAAGACCTTCGTGCCCGCCCCAAAGACCTTCCCCTCCTTTCGCCTCCCATCGTCCCCCATTATCTAAGCTGAAGCCACCTTGCAAATGAGCCTCTGCTCAATTGCAAGCGGGAGTGCCCGCCCCAAAGACCTTCCCCTCCTTTCGCCTCCCATCGTCCCCCATTATCTAAGCTCGAAGCCACCTTGCAAATGAGGCTCAATTGCAAGCGGGAGTGCCCGCCCCAAAGACCTTCCCCTCCTTTCGCCTCCCATCGTCCCCCATTATCAAAGCTCGAAGCCATCTTGCAAATGAGCCTCTGCTCTGCAAGCGGGAGTGCCCACCCCAAAGACCTTCCCCTCCTTTCGCCTCCCATCCCCCATTATCTAAGCTCGAAGCCACCTTGCAAATGAGCCTCTGCCCTCTGCTCAATTGCAAGCGGGAGTGCCCGCCCCAAAGACTTCGCCTCCCATCGTCCCCCATTATCTAAGCTCGAAGCCACCTTGCAAATGAGCCTCTGCTCAATTGCAAGCGGGAGAGCCCGCCCCAAAGACACCTTGCAAATGAGCCTCTGCTCAATTGCAAGCGGGAGTGCCCGCCCCAAAGACCCATCGTCCCCCATTATCTAAGCTGAAGCCACCTTGCAAATGAGCCTCTGCTCAATTGCAAGCGGGAGTGCCCGCCCCCAAAGACCTTCCCCTCCTTTCGCCCCCCATCGTCCCCCATTATCTACACTCGAAGCCACCTTGCAAATGAGCCTCTGCTCAATTGCAAGCGGGAAGTGCCCGCCCCAAAGACCTTCCCCTCCTTTCGCCTCCCATCGTCCCCCATTATCTAAGCTGAAGCCACCTTGCAAATGAGCCTCTGCTCAATTGCAAGCGGGAGTGCCCGCCCCAAAGACCTTCCCCTCCTTTCGCCTCCCATCGTCCCCCATTATCTAAGCTCGAAGCCACCTTGCAAATGAGGCTCAATTGCAAGCGGGAGTGCCCGCCCCAAAGACCTTCCCCTCCTTTCGCCTCCCATCGTCCCAGCTGAAGCCACCTTGCAAATGAGCCCCTGCTCAATTGCAAGCGGGAGTGCCCGCCCCAAAGACCTTCCCCTCCTTTCGCCTCCCATCGTCCCCCATTATCTAAGCTGAAGCCACCTTGCAAATGAGCCTCTGCTCAATTGTAAGCGGGAGTGCCCGCCCCAAAGACTCCCATCGTCCCCCATTATCTAAGCTCGAAGCCACCTTGCAAATGAGCCTCTGCACAATTGCTAAGCTGAAGGGAGTGCCCGCCCCAAAGACCGTCCCCCCTCCTTTCGCACCGGGAGTCCCATCGTCCCCCATTATCTAAGCTGAAGCCACCTTGCAAATGAGCCTCTGCTCAATTGCAAGCGGGAGTGCCCGCTCCAAAGACCTTCCCCTCCTTTCGCCTCCCATCGGCCCCCATTATGCCACCTTGCAAATGAGCCTCTGCTCAATTGCAAGCGGGAGTGCCCGCCCCAAAGACCTTCCCCTCCTCTCCCTCCCATCGTCCCCCATTATCTAACCTCGAAGCCACCTTGCAAATGACCCTCTGCTCAGTTGCAAGCGGGAGTGCCCGCCCCAAAGACCTTCCTCTCCTTTCGCCTCCCATCGGCCCCCATTATCTAAGCTCGAAGCCACCTTGCAAATGAGCCTCTGCTCAATTGCAAGCGGGAGTGCCCGCCCCAAAGACCTTCCCCTCCTTTCGCCTCCCATCGTCCCCCATTATCTAAACGAGCCTCTGCTCAATTGCAAGCGGGAGTGCCCGCCCCAAAGACCTTCCCCTCCTTTCGCCTCCCATCGTCCCCCGTTATCTAAGCTGAAGCCACCTTGCAAATGAGCCCCTGCTCAATTGCAAGCGGGAGTGCCCGCCCCAAAGACCTTCCCGTCCTTTCGCCTCCCATCGTCCCCCATTATCTAAGCTGAAGCCACCTTGCAAATGAGCCTCTGCTCAATTGCAAGCGGGAGTGCCCGCCCCAAAGACCTTCCCCTCCTTTCCCTCCCATCGTCCCCCATTATCTAAGCTCGAAGCCACCTTGCAAATGAGCCTCTGCTCAATTGCAGCGGGAGTGCCCGCCCCAAAGACCTTCCCCTCCTTTCGCCTCCCATCGTCCCCCATTATCTAAGCTGAAGCCACCTTGCAAATGAGCAGAGGCTCAGTTGCAAGCGGGAGCGCCCGCCCCAAAGACCTTCCCCTCCTTTCACCCATTATCTAAGCTGAAGCCACCTTGCAAATGAGCCTCTGCTCAATTGCAAGCGGGAGTGCCCGCCCCAAAAGACCTTCCCCTCCATTCACCTCCCATCGTCCCCCATTATCTAAACTCGAAGCCTCATCCTCCTCTTCCTCATCATCCTCCTCGTTGTCGTTGGGGTTTACGAGGTTTTGACAGGGCCACCTGCAGCATTTCAATCTGGATGGCCCATGCAAAATTCTACAGGTTCACAAACACGTTGCCATCTCCTGGATGGCCTGGCCCGACAATCTACGCCCGTAAATGTCATGGACAAACGGCTCTCAACAAGAACTCAAACTTTTCGATATACTTAATGCCTGGGTTGGCCCGCGCACTCTCAGCATGTTTAACTGCCTTTGAGACCGGCTTCCAACCTGCTCTGCGGCGGAAGATATACGGTTGTTGCTCTCATCAATACAGTGTCCTGCTAGCTTGGGAATCCTGCGCTTGTGTGGACGGTGCCGGATGTGCGGCGAAACGCAACACACCAAGCGCTTCCGATTTTGAGAACTGCCACTAAGAGCAACAATAACAAAAGCCTCAGTACCAACAGTGACAATGAACGAAAGTCCCGTGCTTGCGTGGACTGCTGTGTGCTTGGCTTTCCCAATCTTTGATGGCTCGAAGGGTCCTCTTTGAGAACTGCGCAGCAGCGTGGCTTTTTTTGCTTTCCTGTTTTTTACGTTCAGCACTCATTTGTATTGATTTTTTGCCTGCTGGATAATTGATGATTTGCATTTCGGTTAGGTTTCCGGTTTCCTTCCTCTTTGCATCCGCGGCAAACCAACGTCCAAATGCAACAGCCACCATTCTTCAGGCCTCACGAGTTTGGAAAGCTTCGGCAGTCCTGCCTCGCCCGCACCTCTTCCAAGACCGCCAACGCGGTCCACGTAGAGACCGTTGGCGATGTCCATCCATTTTGCTGTGAGCCCAGCTACGACTCGGATGGAAGCGAAGGCGATCGGGTACTCGACTTTGCTGGACGCCAGGTCATTTGGGTCCCCTGACGTTTGGTCGAGGGCCAACCGCCGGGCAGCGTTAGCGGTTAGCGACCCCAGCCTTGTGCCTGGCCCTGCCAGCAGCTCGCCCTGGCACCTAAGTTGAGCCTACAGGCACAACGTTGAACACAACCCCCCCCCCCGCTTGATATCTTACCAGAGGTTGGCCCATTGACTAAAGAAGGTTTCGCCCAGGAGGCTCTGGAAGTTCCCTGTAAGCAACAATCTCAAAAACATCAAAAAACCAAGCAAGAAATCGCACGTTCCATGCACCCCCCGAAAGATATGTCTTGCACCCTACCCCGTGGCCCCACGTCTCTCACCGTGTCGCCGGGGTTCGGGGTAAGTCAACAAGAAATGACAACATCCTGTAATGTCTACAGATATCTATGATTCACTTCGGTATTCAGCTTTAGGGGCTCACAACAAAAAAACACACCCTGCACAAAGGGCGGCCCGAGCAGCACAAGCTGAGTATCTTTGTCAGCTTGATCCTGACCTTGGCTTTGGGATACGAGAATGGTTAATTACCAATGCTGCGCTTATCATGAAGAATTGCACCTACACCCGTGGTCAGAAATCCGCCGAGGCCTCGTAGGTGTACCCGTTTTTTGTCATTTTTTTGCCCGGAATGGGTACCCCCCTAGGCGACAGGCGTCCTAGAGCGGCTGGTGCATCATGACCAGGGGCTCCCACCCCGCCCGCCCGCCCTCACCCTCCCCGCCCCCAGCCATTTTTCCACATGGCCCTTTTATCTGCAGGCCCCGGCCGAGGCGGGTCGCGTAGCGTTAAAATTAAAAGCCAGTTGAGGTCGAAGCAATGATACGCACGAATCACGGCTACGCAGAATCCAAAGTCTAGGTCCTTGGGTATAACTCAGCCCAGCCGAAAGGCGCTGCAACTTCTCCACAATCTCCTGCTTCTCTAGCTCGAGCTCGTTCTGCGACTTCTGCAGCTGCGCCAGCGAAGCCTGCAAACGGCTGGCCTTCTCGTGGCTCTGCCAAGCATAGCTTACTAACCTTTGAGCTCATCTCGGTCTGACTCTGCGCGCGCGCAGCCTTCATTGGCCTCCGACACTTTCATTTGAAGCTGCTCCAGCATAGATCTCTCGCGCAAGAGCGCATCGTTGGATTGGAGTGCTTCGAACTGCTCCTCGACCGCATTGCTGGGCCGCAACGCGCGTTCCAGACCCGCGCGCAAGGCCATGCGCAAAGCGCCACGCAGCTGAGGGGGCGCGGACTGCAGCGTAGCGACGCGTTCCAGCGAGGTCCACGGCCTCTAGCTGCCTGAAACCGGCCCGCAGGCCTGCTTCGGCGCGGACAGCGCGCGTAAGCACGGCCGCACTGGGTTCCCGGCGGCCCTGACCACGCCTGGAGATTCGTGGTTCTGCGGCGGATCGGGCGCGCGTCCGCGGCCGCGTCCTCGCCTCCCGCGGCCCCCTGCGCGCCCAGCAGCCCGGCGCACGCTGGAAGCAGCGGCAGCCAGAACAAAGAAGCCGCACGCTCGGAGGGGGTGGCGGTTCCGGGGCATCGTGAGCCGTGAAAGTGCGGAGTGCGTAATCCGGCTGCGCGGCTCGCACAGTGGACTCGCCTGACGCACGTTGCGGGAGTTCGACGCCGTGCCCCGCGCATGCGTCCCGCAACGCAGCGTCATGGGTCCCGGACCAACCCTGAGGATCGCACCCGGGGCAACGGCCATGGCGGCACAAGGGGCAAAGGAGGTCCTGGGCCAAACAAAACATGTGCAAACAGTGCGCAGCACAGGTCGGGAAAGGTACCACTGTGAGGCCACCAGACTGGACGGTGGGGTCGAGGTCCTCGAGAGGCAAACGCAACATACCCGGTCTACATGAACCGGCGCGATTGGCGTGGCATCCGCAGGGCCTTTGGAACGGCTGGCCGCACAAGGCTCGCTAGGGGGGGAGCGCACGCCCGGAGGGGAATCCGCACGCGAGCGCCGGGACATGGCCTTTGCCGGAAGATGCGCCGACAGGGGGCGCCACACGCGCACACGCCCTTGGCTGCAGGAAGCAGCGGGCGGCCCGCGACTCGTGGCCAAACCCTAAATGCAGGTGAGGAAGGAAGCGAATCGTCGCAGCGTGCACACGGCGTTGCGTGATGCGGCCTCAGCTAAGCAAATGCAAACAAAACGAAAAGTCCTACGAATTCCAGCAGCCGTGTGTGTGTGTGTGTGTGTGTTGCTGTTGTGTAAGTTGTCTAAAGAAATTATTGTGTTGTGCTGATTGTTTGTGGTTTCTTTTCTCGCACGCGCACGCAACAGGCGGCTGCCCTCGGGGCGCGCAAACCTGGCCGGCAAGCAGCAATGGGCGAATCACGCAGCTCTGCAGAGCAAACAGGCGCAACGGACAGGCTGGGGCCCGGACTTACTGGTAAGGAGGGAGGCGCCCGTTCGCAGAACCGGCCAGGGCCGCAATAAAAAAAATGAAGGATCGGACGGCCGCGGCTGCCACAGGGGCGCCAGCGGCCAAGTCCGCGTTCACGGCTCAGAAGCGGCGCCTCGCAAAAGGAATGCTCTGCAGGGGCGGTGCAGTGTGGAACCAAGGCGGGAGGAGCTGAGGCACTGGCTGCGTGAAGAATGGTGAGGGCCGCTCAAGAGCATCACGGAGGAAAAGGCGACACCGGCTGCTGCCTGCCAAAGGGCGTCAGCCCAGCTGGGCCGTGTCCAGGGCGGAAAGGCGAGGGGCCTTGCTCAGGCGGGAATCCACGGGGGGGCGGCGTAGCCGATCTGTCGTCCCTACACACACCTCGCCCTTGTTTGTTTTTTTGTCCGGGCCTCCGGCCGCGCGGTACACGCGCGTCTTGCCAAGGTTGGCCGCTACTCCGGCGCGCGCCTCGACAATTGCAGTGGTGTCGTCGAGGGCGGCTCGGGCGCGAAGCGAGGTCGTGACGAGGTACAGGTCGTCCAAAAATGCTGCTAGGAACTCCCCCGCCCGATCGGGACGACGAGGGCGACAAAACCGCAGGAGGTTGGTTCGAGCGAGAGGTCACCAACCCAAGCAGCAACGTCTGGGGCATGCCAAGCACGCAAGTGTTGCCGCAGGCGCTCGCTGAGGTGGGCGATGCGGGCAATGCACGCGACTAGGCAAACATCAAATCATCGCCCACTTAGCGCAAAACCTCGTGGGACACCTGACTTGATGTCAACATCGTGGCCGCTCATGATAGACCATTGGAATACTCCTTGGGCGTGTTGCTGCTGCGCCGACTGCGTTCACAGCTGCCGCCGGCCCTTGCCATGTGACCGCGCAGGCATCGTTGGATGCTCTTGGTGGTCATCATGCCTCATGCCCGCACTCAGGCTGGCTTTGCTGGCGAATTACGTCCTCTGCTGCTTGGCCCCGTGAGCTATGTGCAGGGTTGCGCTAGCTTTGATGTGTAGGAGGCGCCGGGCTTGCGCTGTAGAACGTAAAGCTGAGACAAGCGTGGTGTCGACAGCCAATTGGGCACACATTCCAAAGGTCGTTTGGAATGACCTCTATTCGCTGCTCGAGGAGAACGTTGGTGGCGGCACTGGTCCCGGCTTTACGCCACAACCGCGGCTTTGCTCTGCACGTGGAGCCTCTTCTCACTGCCCCCTGCCAACGCTGCGAACGTTGACAGGGACTCGCTGAGTTGAAACAGCCACATAAGGAGGAGCGTGAAACTACATCATGTCACGAAGTGCACACCACGAGGACGGCCGGCACATGCGATCAAAAGCTTTTGACAAATCGAGGCTGACAATCCACAAGGGCATAGCGATAGCAACTCTCGCCGTCTTATCGACCAGCGGGAATTGCTGTTCTTCCAATCGCCGACCTGGTTGAAAGCTGCTTTGTTCGCGCAAACTCCAGTGAAAGTTCGATGCAGGCTGCAGACTTTACAAAGCAAACGCATATGTGCTCTCGCACGGAAGTCAGAAACCGTGTCCTGTTCCCAATCATGGTGAACAGAGGTCGGCGCCACGTTGATGGACACGCTCCTTTAAACATTGCCACCAAGCCTCGTCACTTGGTTTCAGCTTCCAACTCGTTACGGTACTTCGGAAAACAATAAAGGCTGTTCAGCTGTTCTTGGAAGATTGTCGGCTTCAGAGAAACACAGCCTTCAGGTGTCGTGCAAAATCACCCACAGGCGGAGCGATTGCTTAGTAGTATGCACCTAGAATGCCACCACCCCTTTCGAAACTACTAGTCGGTGTCGCCTGCGAATTTGACCTGATGAACGGGTGCTTGTTCACCTTGTCCCGAAGGCATCCGCCAATTCACTGCAGGGTGCTCATCCTCAAAAACTGATTCACGTAGATGGCCGCTTCTGTTGGGTTCTCGACCGATGATCTACTCCAAACAAGAATGTGAAGTCACACCGTGCATCATTCGCCTGAACAAAGGAATTTCCAAGAATAAGGTCTAATTGCACACCAACTCCGTAAGCTGGAGGGTACAACAAAGTCCAGTTCTCCATGTTGCATAACCCATCCTGCCAAACAAGCATGCCACGTTGGGATGTTCCCCCCTATGCTAACAGTCCTCAATAGGGATAATACCCCCTACTATAATCCCGATTAAGGACTGGAAGGATAAAGGGGGAACATCCCAAATGCCACGCTTCCTTTCTTGGGCCACTGCCATAGTGCCTACATTCGAATCATGTGGCAGCGGGGAACCGAACGTGCATGAAAGTTACGGCCTATACTCGGAGATGCATTCGACAAAAATGGAGCTCCACTGCTTCATCAACACCCCATTGTAGGACTCTAAACTGCAAAAACGCGGAAACCGTTGCCACGCATCGTGACTTGTAAAGTGCACATCCGATCAGATGCACGAGATAAACTCTGCGAGCTTACCGCTAAAATGGTACATGCAAGGTAATGCTCACAACCCACAACCCACACTCATGTTGCGGAGGAAAGCTTCTTCTGCTTCTGCTCGCCACCAAGCATGATGCTGGATTCAACAAGATCGCTAAATGATCTGAGTAGCTTACGTGTGAGGCAACCTCCTGCGGTCCCTCTGAGGCAGCTAGGCGAATTGTAACTGTTTTTGCTGCTTTGTTGCAACTTGTCTATTTGCTAACCTGTAACTTTTGGGAGGCTCGAATCGTGGCCCCTGCCAGGAAAAATTTGGGTTTGGAGCTTTGACGTCGTTGTTTTTTTACGTTTTCGGAGCTTGCAGTCGTGCATGAAGAAATGTTATTTTGGGAAACTTGAAACCGTGACCAGGTGTTGCGTGGCAAGCCCTAAACCCTGAAAGGAGATGCCCGAAACGAGCCTTTAACCCCAAAAGGAGATGTTGTGTAGCAAGCCTTTAACCCTGAAAGGAGATGTTGGGTGGCAAGCCCTAAACCTTCGAGGGATTCGTCCGCGTTCAAGCGAAAGAAAGTCACAACTTGGCAACTTTGACGAACAACCCCACAAGTCACAAGCAAGCAAAAGGATTCACGACTAACCGTGCTCCCTCCGTGTGAAGAACAACTTAAGGCCCTGCCAACGCACTGCGCTCTACCGCACAAGCGATTGCATTTTGCCCATTCTGCGCGCTGCAGATATGAATGGGCCAGAACGTCTGCCCGTGTGTTACGCATGCTCGCAGTAGGGCGCTTGCGGCGTGGCGAGCACCATCAGCTTGAGAAAGCGATCAACGTTCACATGACGTCCGGGAGGTGGACGAGGAAAGGCCTCGCCCATGAAACCTGGGTGTCGGCTGATGCTTCTCCGAAAGTGGGCCAACTCGATGAAGGAGAGCGGTGCAGAACTTACGATGACCGTTAGCCATGTCCTCAACCGATGAGGGAGGTAAGTCATAGGACCAGCCATCCGGACCAGTGACCTTCTACTCTTGACAAGGACTGTGATTGAGATGCCTGTTGTCTAGCTTGCTGCAAAGGTCCTCGCATCAAGTTGCTAAGAGATTCCAAGACAAAATACTGGTGATGCCGTGCCATTGCGTGGATCGCGGCAGAGGACGGGACGTTTTTCAAGATAGGTGAGGCGAGAGCGGGTACCCCGACACCCACGCCGGATAGGTGTGTGAAGGTGGGCTGGGAATTTAGCTCGTCCCCAAAGTTGCGTCGGCTGTTGTGGCCAAACATCGATTGGGGGGGTCTCCGGAAGTAGTCCGTAGGAAGGAGCAAACGGCCGCCGTCAGCCAAACGAATGAGGCGTGCAATCAGCTGAGCTCAGCCTTTGACTGCAGGTCACTAGGCTCACAAAGGCTTGCCAAGCACTCCGGACTACAGCAGTGCTAACCATTTTGTGGCTATAAGAATAAAAAGGTAGCAGAGTTGTCTACTGTACGTCGCCAACGAGTTGAAGAGTGAGGCTACAAGAGGTTACCATCCTGAAGGAATCGGGGGAATGGCCAAGGCACAACACAAGCAAAGCGCATCAGATATTTTTGTCCAGCCATCATTCAGGTCAGTGTCAATGCTCTTCCTGACGAGTCTGTCGAGACCCTCCGCTTGCAAGCCTCAATTTCAACATAAAACCAACGACCTCTGAAGCAAAACCTGGCCCATGAACCCTCTGTTCTTGCTGCTTTCATATTCCCACAACCAAGAAAATATCCACTAGCATGACCCAAAAAAGGAGGCTCAAAATGCTCACTGGCTAGAACAGAGACAGGCTCTCTGCCGCTGCGAAAATGCCGGCAACTACTCAGGGTCGGATCTCGGCTTCCACCTGCTCATGTCACGAGAATCATTCTTCTCTCAATGCTGGCTTCGTGCTTCAGATTGCGTAATCGGGGGAGTTGGTCCTGTGTACCAAGAAACAAGCCGGGATCTGCAGAATGGTGAACAAGGCTACTGTCCTCAACGCGTAGGATCGTCGGAATGCAAATACCCTTGAATGTCTGAAGGTTCCAAACCCATCCCAACCCATCCCTAGATTGAACCTTCACTCCCAAGCACACATCAAGCCGTAGTTGCTCGTCTAGCCATGAAAACCGAAACCCTCGCCAAGCATCCCAAACTCAGCCATGTGTAAAAACGCCCAGGAGGGCTTTCAATAGCGAGCAGACTACAAGAGAAGATTGGTGATCATTCCGGGAAATTCTTCAACGCTTGACATGTCGATGCGTCCGGCATAGAAGCTGCATGCCCAAGGTGGTGCCTCGAAGCTCTGGCTGTGGCTCTCTACCGATGGGCTGGGGTCAGCTGATGGTTCCACCTATCGCAACATAGAATCAATTTAGCATGTCTGCAAGAGCCAATGGAAAAACACCACACAGGCGGCCTTCCGCAGGCGCTTCCGCCGAGACACCTGGCGAACGTTTCTATCTGAACTTCAATCAATTTCCAACGTGAATGCCACTGTGAAGGGCTTGCCTGTTCTGGCTTCGGAGATGGGGATGGACCCTGCAGCTTGGAGGGCGAATAGGCTTTCAAGCTGTCCGCTGCAACACAAAACGAATCTCGCCTTTCGGCCCACTGAAGGTGCCGGAGAGGCCTCACTGCAGGGCGGAGCGATGCCCAGAGCAAACTCGGACGACAGGAGAAGCAGATTCAAAGTGAGTTCCCGTCCATGGGCGAAGCCAAGAGCTTGTCAAGATCGAAGTCCTGCATCAGTCGAAGACTCGAAGACGGCATTGCGAAACGACCGTTTCATGACATCCCTGCCTCTTCTGAGAAGGTAGGGCTCTGCTGCGACATCTCACCTGCACTGCAAACTGCCAAAGCTGATGCGCCAGGCGCTTTAGGCCATTGGACTTGGAACATCAGCCCATGACCGGCCTTTGGGTGGCGCCCCATCCACCCCTTCACCTCCCAGTCAACAGACTCTCAAACCCATCAGGGCATGACGTTCTTATGGTCTCGCATTGTCTCGCATTGTCCTGCATTCCTGCAGTCCTACTGCCCATGTCTCAGATGCCTTCTGCCTCATCAGGCCTGGCAGAACTTCCCGGAATTGTCCGACATCTTTACATAGGCTCGCGTTGACAAGATTCGAATTTTGGGTATTCTTCACTTCGTTCGCCAGGATTCACTCACTGATTCTTATAGTAAACGCAGTGAGCGGAGGAAAATTATAAACGAGCTAAGTGAATGAAGCATGAAAGGTCGTTATAAAAAACTGAAGAACGACCCGCTACATGGATCAGGAGCTGGCAGATGCTCTCTGTAGAGCCCAAACATCCACATCGAAATAACGCGGAACCCTCAAAAGCCTAAAGGTCAACATACGTCCCCTGGTACAGCAAGCCAAAGAAGAATGGACGTCCTCCTACCTCCAGAAGCTTAGCAAACCTTCAAGCCTAAATGCCCGAAACTCGAAAATCCTTCTGCAAGGTCAAGTCATAACCGATTACAAACCCGAGACGCTTTGCATACTTGCAGGGCGGACGAAAGCTAGTGTCAAGGGCAGCACCAAGCGCGAGCTTTTTTGGGAGCAGCTTGAGACTTAGGGGAAGGTTGGGGCTTTTGGGGGAGCGCTTCAATGCGGCACAAAATGAGGGTGGGCCCCCCCGAGCACACCCCCTTCTTTGCCCACCACCACAATCCCTGAAGTACGAGGACGTACCCCCAATCTGAATCTGGAACTAGCTTTAGTGACTAGACGTTACTACGCCATGACCGGAGTCCGGGGCAATTGGCATCACGAGTGTCATGAACGTGGCACACAGCGCTGCGCACAAGAAGCCAGGAAGGCTCGTAATCCTCGGCATCCAGCTCGTCCAAGTCAAGCTCGGGCAAGCTTCCTTAACAGACGAGCACACACAGAAGCCTAGGGTCTCAGAAGGTCTCAAATGAAGCTCTGCCCTGGGTCGAATCTGCTCCGACAAGCCTGTCCATGATTCAAGCTCTCGGTATCCGGCCATGCGCCGTCAGCGCATAACAGCCTACGGCTTCCAAGCACTGGGCTGGGAATGTGCAAAACTGCCTTGCTGTTGGGCACTGCAAGACACCGTTGCCTGGCGTGCTCCGCTCCAAGCCAGTGAAGCGGGACGCAAAGGATCCAGGTCTGCAGCCGCGCACTCATGCAAAAGCAGGCTCGCCTTCTGTGTTTGTGCCGAGGTTTTCCCCGCCTCACCAAGGAGAAGAAGCCCGTAAAGTTAGCCGTCGTGCAGGCCAACACGCGTGCTTCATTCTCCTCTCACAGACTTCGAGACCAGAGATTTTCGTGAGGCACCTAAAGTCAAACTTCCTGCATTCCAAGGCTGTCTCTGCAATTGGGGCACCCAAGGTCCAGAAACTGTTCCTGAGTGGCGCAGGTTCAACATGGTTCAACATGGTTCAACACGTCAACACCACCTCAGATGCTCAGAGGTGTGCCTTGGTCATGATAATCCGACACCTTAGTCAAGGGCACCACTCCATAGCCACACTGGACCACACTTCCACTAAACCCATACTGCCTCGCACCCCTGCATAAATGCCGTCCTGCATGAATGCCGTCTTGTGTGGCTCCATGCTGAGTGGAATTGAGTTGAAGCTGAGAATTGTGCTGCAGGCATGCTCTCAAACGCGAGCTTGATTTGGGAAGCTGATTCCTGAGACTCAGGAAAGTAAGCCAGACCACATTGCTACAACAGCGAGTCGCATGCAGCCAACCGAATGCCCTGATGCTCTCAGACGCTGGCTTAATTCGTTGAAGCTGCCTTGGAGCATGTGCGATGCAGCAGACCCGACAGCAACAGCGACAGCGACAGCGACGGCAACAGCAACGGCAACAACAAACAGCAGCAGCACCACCACCAACACCAAGGCCCAACAACAACAATAACAAGCAGCAGCACACAGCAGCTGCTTCAACAGCAACATCCTCCACTCCTGAATATTGAACGTGACGGCCAGTTGAAGCTGTGCATGCCAAACGGCCAGCAACTGCTATCACTTCCGGAAACACCACCAAGTCAGCACCACCACCCACAACAGCTGCAATCTACAAGGCACCAACCCCCCACACCAGCAGAAGGTCTGGCAATTTTAGACCTGCCGCTGAAAGGTTTGGGAAACATTTTGTCTGGGGTCCGTGCAAATGATCCAATGCCTCAATTGCGGCATCTTTCGGCAGATTCATCACCACACCATCAGGCGGAGCGTTTCATCTCGAAACCATGATCAATTTCAAGTCACATGTGTCGGGACCTTGTGGCTTGGGGCAATAGCAATAGCTCCCTTTCACTACTCATTGCTTCATGTAGATTAGATGGCTTCGAAAAGCTGCCACTTACGGACGAGCTATTCTGGGTGCTTGAAGTAGCACGAACCGAGACGAGGCCGAAACCATGCCGAAGGAAATGTCATCTCCCAGATCAGCATCATTTGTTGCTGGTTGCCCATCTCTAGCGCTGTCATGTTCTCTATGGTGCACTTCGAAGCTGCAAACGGCAGCGGTGCCAGCTAACATAGCTGATGGTAAGGCTTGCAGCCCTTTCTCCCAACACGGAGAAAAACAAGGATCTCCGTCATGATCAAAGCAGTGACTTGCAAGCTTCATACGCCATGTCATGCACATTAACAAGAGCAAACTTCTCTGCAAATTTCAACCTCACCTGTGCAAAGCTGCATACTCCGCCGATATACGTGCAAGCACTCGCTCAAAGCTTTCTGCGCCGACGTTGCAAGCTGCAGTCATGGCAGTCTGCTGACCATCAGTTCGTCATGCCTGCAGTAGCAACAATAACCAAGCAATCTGGGGTATCACATCGATCATCAAACGTGGCTTCGTCTCAGAAGGTCCACGCTGCCTTCCTGGATTCTTGCCCTGGTTCGTCTTCGGCTTTGCGTTTCTTCTGATTGTCTGCTGAACTGGCAGCAGAATCATCTGCCTCACCAGATGTTGGAAGCCGTGTGAACATGCTAGCCCTCTTTGACAGTTCTCTGGCAAACATGATGTCTCAATCGAACCCTACGAGAAGCTTGCCCAACCCCAAGGCCCAACCTGCAAGAACGCCAAGCCAGCAAGGGCACCAGACATTGCAGACTCGGACGGCATCTGCTCCTTCTGTGCATGGCATGCAAACCGCAACTCTTGACAAACTGAGATCGCGCGATGCCACACTGAAAATCCTGCTCGTCATCGTCTTCTTTGGGTCCACCCGCGACAACTCTCGCCCACCGAGCTGCTGGGTTCACCGTGTTGTCTGGGATGGATGCATCTTTGGGATAAAGCCGGTAGAAGAGGCTTGTCATGCGCCTCACACATGTCTCCCTACATGTTCTCTGGATGGCCATCTAGTAAATAAACAGCACCCTGGCCTGATGCTGGAGCGAGGCCAAGCAAGCTCGGGACACAGGCGTGGCTAAAATGCATGCACCATGCATGCACAAGATGTACAACCGCGTTCTCCTTATGCACAAGCAAATGATGATAAGATAAACCTGCATGTTTGGAAGGTTCCGAAAGCCATTCATTGCTGCTCGAGTCTTGGCGTCTCGCAATCATACGAACCATGAGTGTTCCAAACCAGAATGCCTTTGTCTCAAGCAACGCATCCACATAGCACCAAAACGCACACTCTGGCTCACTGACATGAATCAAGCGCACAAAAATCACACACACACACACACACACACACACACACACAAACACACACGAACACTTCCCCATGGTCATGCACACATCTTTCCGAGACATTCGGCCCCTGATTAATCGACCCATCTCTGCAAGGGCCTCGATGGTAGGATCCTGAGTAGAATCGCTTTCCCATACCCCGAATCACGCGACCATATGGCGACCCGAAAAACCATAGCAGAGGCCGGGAAGGCTGAGTCCAAAGAGGCCCGAGCTCAAGGCTGTTTAGGGTTTAGGGTTACAGGTTTAGGGTTTACAGTTCACGGCTTGAGGCTTGTACCCCTAACCCCAAGCTTGCGAGAACCCATCCCAGCAAAAGCCCACTAAGCACCAGAAACCCTCTAGCGCCGAAATAGCTGAAGCCAAAAGTTCAGGGAAGCCCTCCTCAACATTTTTCCAATCACAAGCCAAAGGTCATCTTGCTTGGGGGTTTCCAAAAATAAGGGGCCTATGTAGATCCCAATAGTAGGATCCCCTTGTAATAAGGACCCCTATAATGTAGCCCTGATTTCTGAAACCCCCACTTTCCGACGAGGCAAGGCCATCGAGCCTCGTTCCAGGGAGTTTCCCCCTGCGTTGAAGAACATTCTGACTTGCGACGGGGGACCTCCCCTTCGTGAAGAATATTTTGAATTCGATGCGACCTCTGACAAGAGGCGAAGATTCTAACAAAGAGCTTTCCCCTTGCATGAATGAGAATCATAACACGGATGGTGCAAGCACAGCGGTCTGGCAAGCTTCAGGATTTGGTGAGTTTGGGGCGTTAAGGGTTGCCTTTCTGCATCCAGTTTTTGCCGAGTCAATTTGCTTGTTCGTGAACTTTACCATTTCGAGGTTCGGGGCTGTCAAGGGAGAGTCTAGTGCTTTAGCGCTTTAGGGATGCGGGTGGCCATTCCTCGAAGCTCAGGCTCAGACTACTCGCCATGCGAGACCAGTTTTCTCAAGACTCGTCTATACCGCCAGGCATACAAAGTGACAAGCACTGCGAACATGGCGGCCGCAATCGGGATCATTCGAGGCTTTTTCGGGAAGCTCGCCACTGAGAGAGGAAGCCAAAAGCAAAGGAGCAGGAAGAGATCCAACACGAAAACGACTGCCACAGCCTTGCGCATCGACATCCTTGTCGCCAGTGTAGCACTTATGCTCAAAGTGGCTGATGCAAGCCAGAAAAAGAACAGCGAAATCGCTGGTACCTGCAAGTACATGACGACCCATTGCCAGAGTTTCCAATCATGACCGTGCCCTGAGTGCGCCCTGAGGCGATGGATGGCCATGTGCAAGTACCTGCACGGCATGGCAGTCGACAAATGGATTACGACTCCGCGGTTCATGTGAGACTCAAAGAACAAGGAACCCCAAGATAGACTTCCCTAGTATGAGGACTCCTGGTCCCACTAACTTGCAAGGAACCCTTAAAAAAACAATACGGAAGGGTCTGCCGGCTTTGGATGAGGCTGCTTGGGGTTTTGGATTGCCAGCAAAAGCAGAACCGGCGAGAGAGAAACAACACATGATGACTACTACTACTACTACTACTACTACTACTACTACTACTACTACTACTACTACTACTACTACTACTACTACTACTACTACTACTACTACTACTACTACTACTACTACTACTACTACTACTACTACTACTACTACTACTACTACTACTACTACTACTACTACTACTACTACTACTACTACTACTACTACTACTACTACTACTACTACTACTACTACTACTACTACTACTACTACTACTACTACTACTACTACTACTACTACTACTACTACTTCTACTACAAAAAAACGAGAGTTTTTAAGTATAACTGTTGTTGCAACAACAGCAACGATAACTTCGCAAGAAAGAACCTACGACCAGTATCACAGATGATTATACATAAACGGCCCCCAACTGTCCCAAATCCGACCCAGATGCTGAGGCAGGAGGCCAAGAGGCGAAATGGTCGCCATGGCCATCACCAAGCGCAGGGGCGGAGCACCCGACCCGAGCTTCTCGAGGACGAACCTGGGCTTCAAGGCAAACGTCACTTTGGGGTTTTAGGTTTTGGGCTGTAGGCTCTTAGGGTTAAGGTTTTAGGGTTTCGGGCTCGAGTAAGCCCCCAAACCCTACACCGAAGCCGTCTGCCTAAACTTCCCTGAAATGTGCCCTGATGCTTGGCACCTCTAGCATCAAGATGCCAGGCGACACCCTCAGCTGCTCGCGCACGAGAGCGTCAAAACGATCTAGGTAGTCCTTCTCGGGATCACTGCTGGCACATCTTTGACGCGCTAAACCTGAACCATACAACCGTACAGCGCAATGCTGACGTACGACCTAGAAAACACCTTTCGGAAGTTTCCCAACCATGGAATAAGACTCTGGAAGATCACCCGGTCCTGTTCACCCTAAATCCCAAACCCTAAACCGAGTCCTGTTCCTCGATATCAGAATACCACCGTCGAAGCGTCTGGAACACCAACGATCTGCAAGGTCAAGTCTTGCTCGGAGCTGACATGTTTCCAGAGCCACTTACTATCCCTGCTTTTAAGGTCCAGGGGTTTTCGGGCTTCGGCCTTCTCGTTTCCACAAGCGCCCGTCTGGCGGGTTTAGGCACCCCGAAGCCACGCAAGATGGCAGATGATGGCCCTAATACTAATAAGAAGAAGAAGAAGAAGAGGAATAAGAATACCAATAATATGCCAATACTACTAATAAAGAGAAGAAGAAGTTGAAGAGTAATAAGAAGAAGGCTGGCCTGTCACACAGGATCGGCTCGCCCGTGGAGGGGTGCACGTGGTCAAAGCCGCAGCAGGCACACTGCGACTCTCGGATGCTAAAGCCTCGCATCCTGACAGCTTCGGCTGGCTGGTTGTTGGCTTGGGATTTGGGCTGGGACTGAATGTCAGGGCTTAGGGCCAAGGGCTCCACATGGACATGTATGGAGGCCTGAATCATCTCAGAATACGGATTTGGCGATGCGTTGTGCTATTAAGTACAAATTGGGGAACCCCAAGGCACATGTACTAATTAGCAACTGTTCATGCTTCGGTTGCTTCAATGTAGCGGCACAAGCCTTGGAGGGGGTGTCGATTGGTGGCGGAAGGCTTCATTATATCGCGAAAGATACTCGATATCAAAACGACAACACAATAAACTTTTGTTGAAGGTTCTGCCCCTCCAGCTCAGCCATCTCGAGCAGATGCTGCGTGCCATAGTAGATCTGTGTGACAAGAAAAGTGAACATGAACGGGCCAAGAACGCCGGCTGCAAAAAGCATTATCGGGAAGCCTTTTATCCCAAAGTTGCCGGTTTCTTCGATCGTCAAGAAGATGTGGAATAGCGTCCAGAATGAAGTGTTTGCTAGACCTTGGCTTAGGGTGTCATGTAGCGGCCTTGATGATTGGAATAAGCTTGGGGTATGTGATGCCATGATACTGCAGGGACTCTAAGGGGATGTCATTGTTGTTTATTGTTGCCAGCCCTGTGTTATGAGCCCAAGACGACGACGAAGACCCTCCAGCAAAAAATGCTCAGCAAGCTTTGAAACAGTAGTCGAAACAGACATCAAGAGCCATAACCCTCGATCTGCCCAGACAGCGATCCGGGTATACTTGCCTAGGCGCAGGTCAGCATCACAAGCGCTGGCATGGCGACAGGAACGATTTGAACGGGCCGATTGCTGTCGCCATCATCGGGCTTCAGAAATCCTGCATGTTGCGTTCGAGGTCACCATCAAGGACCAATTGCAGGCACATACGGCTTTTTCTTTAGGACTACGGGCTTCAGGGTTCAAGGCTTGAGGGTTCAAATGCGAAATGGCGTGAACGATGTCGAGGAGTTTGATCTGAGGCTTGGTATGTGGACTTCCAGCTCAAGGATAGGACTCAGGGCTTCCAATAACACCAAAAAGCATTGTCAACAGCGTTTGAGAGCCAACAGGGCTGACCCACAGGGTCGAGAGCTTTGGAATGTAGGGTGTGGCCATTGAGGTCTAGCCATTAGGGCTTTGCAGGCGCTCCAAGACCTTAGGCCTTCAGGGGTTACCAATTTAGGGCTTAAGGTTTAGGGCTTTCGGGTTTGGGATTTAAAAGGCTCAAAAAAAGGTGCCCCTGAAGACTCACAACCGAGAGGCGTGCCAACTCGAAGGTGCACCAAAGCCGAGTGAATGTCCGGGGTGTCCACAATATGATGAGGTTCTGGGACTTGGACAGAAAGCCAGCAAGACCCCTGATGCCCTGCTGCTTAAGTTCAGGGTCATGCTGGGCAATACACAGCCGATCCAGAAACACCACCGTACGCAGTTTCGGAACAAGACTGCGCACGCGTTGCCAGAAGCAGAAGACCCCCAAAAACGTCAAATACGTCGCCGCGCTTGCTGTTTGCCAGCCACCTGATGAGCCCAACCCTAAACCCCCCAATCTAGTTTAAGCCTTGGTAATTAATTATGAATTAACTATTAATTGATTATTAATTAATTATTAATTATGTATTAATTTATTACTCTCTGTTCTTACAGTCAGGTTGCCCGGGAACATCATTGGAGAGTGGCGCCTGAGGAGCCCTGCTGAACAAAAGAGGCTTGAAGCGTTCTTTGTTGGGCTCGCGCTGCAGGCTTACAATATGCGGCTGTCTGAATTTAGCGGCCTACATATGACCAATACTCTTCCTTGGGTTTCCTCTTCTGGTTGTTGCATAACATGCCCTAAAGACTTTCACCCCAGTCAAAGTCCCGGTGAAATCCTTTCCCCAAGATCTTTACCCCAGTCAACGTCCGGTATGGTCCTTCACCCCAACCCTTAACCCTACAACGAGTAGCAAGCCCAAACTAAATCCTCAATATTCAGGCCCTACATGTGCAACTCGGCATTCCCCCTCGTAGAATCCCCAAAGAGAGCACGTCAATGTAGATCCCTGACGAAGCATTAGGATCCCACTTGTAATCCTGGGCAAATGAAGACATTCTACATTCCAAATCAAAGTCTCATCGTTCTAGAAGGACACATGTAGCTGGGTTGCCGCTTAAACCGCAAAGCCTGACCCCCAAAATACCTAAAACCATCGTGGGGACTGCAAGGAGGTGTTTGCAGTTATTCACAAATCAGCCCGCACAAGCCTGAACCCTTGGCCGTCAAGCGGAACCCTTGCAGAACGCCGATAAGTTCCTACAAACCCTTAAAGAACCCAAAAAAATCCACTACTAAGGGATACCCTCTGGGCGCCTGGAAGCCGACCGGCGAGGAGAAGGTTGCAAGTCAGCGCATTGACCACCGCGGCCGCCAGTGCCGCTGGCACGCCGTTGAAGTGCAACTGGTTTTAGGCTGTGGGTATAATACGTGGCATTAATGGTAAGAGTTGGGTTTTGAGACATACTTAAATCATCTGAAATCATCCTAAAGCGTGGTACTAGCAGTTATCAGGTCTATACATGAGGCTCTGGATTCACTGTCAAATGCCAGCCCCCAACCCTACACTACTCTGAGCCGTCATTCAGGCCAGTTAAGTATAAAACCGTTGCAAAAGCCTCTGCAAGCCAACAGGAATCAGGCCTAGCGAACAACTATAACTATAGGAACCAGCAGCCTACCCTTCGACACAAATCCTATAATTCTATAATGGAAAAGCCCAGCCACCAGCAAAGCCAGAGTCTTAGACCAGCGAGAGGTAGCCCAGTCGTGGCTAAGGAAGAAATCGATGCTGTCGGTTTGATGACCTCACGGCGGATTAGGGGACCAGGGCTCCTGCTTGGTCCAGGGTTTGCCCTCGAAGCCTGGGGCTATACGCGTCGTAAAGTCAAAACTCGGGACGCTTTAGGGCCCTTAGGGTTGGGGTCTTTTGTTGCGCAATGAGGGCCTTTTGATGTTTAGGGTTTGTAGAATTTGGCACTGAACCAGGTTAGGGAGCTCGGGCCCACGCCAACCAAGTTGCCGCTTGATTGCCGTGACTGGAAGAAAGCATTGAAACCCACGCCCGAACCCAAGATCCAGCTCTAAAGCCGCACTTTGCTTCTGACTTCCCTGGCCCTTTCCAAGTTGTTTATTGTGGTGCTGGGGGAGGCGTATGTGGGGCAAGGTTTGAGGTTGCCAATCAGCTACCACGCCGACGGTAAAGCTGACCGACACCTGAAGAGCAGCCAGGCGGCTCAGGGAAAAGTCATCCGCATCTGAATCGCGCTGAAAATGCTTTCCTGAGGGTTTGGGGTTTTGGGCTTAGGGGTTGAGAGTTTAGGGTTTAGGGTTTAGGGTCTTGGGTCTAGGGTTGAGGGTTTAGGTGTAGGGTTTAGGTTGAGGGTTTAGGCTTTAGGGTTTAAGTTTAGGGTTTAGGGTTTAAGGTTCAGGGTTTTGGGGTAGGTGACGTCATGTGCGCACTCACATATGGCGCTCATGCCTGTGCGTAGCAGACAGCCCACCCCAAGACCACGCTATGTTCCAACACTTTAGGGTTTTGTGCTAAAGTCTGCAGGGGCTTGGACATCACCAACGGACACAGCCCAGGCAAAATCAAAATGGGAGTTCTGACAAGCCTTTCAGTTCATGGATACTCTGCGTCTGGCGAGAATGTGCGCTCAGCAGCGCATGTGGGCGTTCTATGTGATCCTGTCTCTGGCGGGTGCCGTTCAAGAGGCAGTGGGCTTTCTGTGAGGTTGCGCTGGCGGCGCTTTTACAATCGGCACAAGCAGAGATTTCAGCGCATGTGGGTCTCTTGTCACGCTGTCCTGGGGGGTGCCAAAAGAAGCAGTGGGCTTTCAGTGAGCACTGCGGAGGGCACCCACCAAATCATGCAGGGGTGGGGGGCGGGGGTCCTATCCATGTCCTTTTGGGTACAGGATTCTTTCTCCGGGGCCTTTTGAGGTTCGATGTGGCTACACTGCTACACAATACCGAAAGGGTATTAAGTTATCTAAGTTCTAAAGATATGTGTTAGTCCACACAACAAAAGTAGGACGACGGCAAAACGACGGAGGGACGACGGTGGGACGACGGAGGGACGATGGTGGGACGACGGAGGGACGAGGGCAAGACGACGGAGGGACGATGGCAGGATGACGGAGGGACGACGGCAGGACGCCGGGGGGACGACGGGGGGACGACGGGGGGACGACGGGGGGACGACGGAGGGACGACGGGGGGACGACGGCTGTCGCGCCGTCGTCGAGCCGTCGTCGCGTCGTCGTCGCGCCGTCGTCGCGCCGTCGTCACACCGTCATATAAGGCCTAGTTTAAGCCCAAACTAGGCCTTATTTAGCCCAAACTAGGCCTTATTTCCCGTCATAAGGCCTAGTTTAAGCCCAAACTAGGCCTTATGACGGCGGGGCGACGGCGGGGCGACGGCGGGACGACGGCGGGACGACGGCGGGACGACGGCGGGACGACGGCGGGACGACGGCGCGACGACGGCGTGACGACGGCGCGACAGCCGTCGTCCCCCCGTCGTCACCCCGTCGTCGCGCCATCGCACCCTGTCGTCGCGCCGTCGTCACACCGTCGTCGCCCCGTCGCCACCCCGTCGTCGCGCCGTCGTCATCCCATCGTCGCCCCGTCAAAGCCCTGACGTCTAGACCCCTCTAGCTGGACTAGAAACCATACCCCAGATATCTCTAGAACTTAGATAAGTATTAAGTGAAGGTTTAGGGGTTTCGGTGTTTTAGGGTTTTCGGGCTTGTAGGGTTGCAGGATTGGGATTTGCAATTGCGGGTTTGCTTTCATCTTTCACAAAGAGTCAAGCTCGAAGGCTTCGGTTTTCTATGTTTGGACTTGTCATCGATGGTGTGCGTACACGCCTACATAAAGGACGTACTTTCCACAATTCGTGCCTAGAGGCCCCACTGCTGCAGGCACAAATCCAATGAGATGCCTCTGAGCATGTCAGGTGGCAAATCGGAAGCCAATGACGTTTGGGATACCTCAGCATCGGGGTGCCAATCATCCGCCTAAAACCCTCAGGCCTAAACTTCTCAGACCCCAAACAACAAACATGTGAGCTTTTCGCAAAAAGCTAAATGAAAAGCTGCATGACAAAAAAAACGACACCCTTGCAAAAAGCCTTTAAAACACACCCAAAACGAAACCTACGCTTCTCAAACCCCGGCGCTCGCCGTGCGGGGCCTTGGATCGGTTCGACCTCGCGCTGAGGCGTCGGTTCGGGTCGCCAGGGCACCATTGCTTTACAGGGTTTTGAAAGCAGAAGGTCTGCGCAGCAGCGACTGCTGGACCCTATAGACTCTGTCTGGGACTCGCACGGCTGCGTATAGGTATATGGTGGGTGTGTTGTGGGTTTGAAGCGGGGGTTCAGGATTTAATTTTGGTTTACGGCCAAAAGGTCCGGGTTTCGGGTTGAGCGTTCGGCAGCCTGCCTCCACTACAATCTTGGACATGTAGTAAGGCAGAACAGCTGACTGCACCAAACGCGGGCAACGGATCGCAAATGACCCGCGCCAGCATCGGGCACGGGCCCTTAATAGTTGGAACAGCGTCTGCACGTGTGATACCGCATAATCATGCGTACATTCCTCACCTACACGTGCTGAGCCGTGTGACAAAATGGGTAAGCAGGCCGGGCTATCAGTCAAATTATGGAGACCGTCATTGTCAAGAAGGTGAGGCGCAGACGTCGGGAAGACTAAAGCCCTAAATCCAAACCCTAAGCCCCAAAATCCCCTAAATCCTAAACCCCTAAACCCCAAACCCTGAACCCTAAACCCGAATGAACAACAGGGTTTTTCCGACCTTCTCTCGATATCGAATCTGCCATGCGGACGGACCCTAACCCTCCAACCAGAAGATCTTAGCCCTAAGCTCTCTGATAAAGACACTTTTTGACCCTCCACAACCTATCCACAGCCAGAGTGAATCATGTTGAACTCCAACACTTCTGAGGCTCCAAAAAATCAGTTTCGGATCAAAACAAATGTGCCCGAAAGAGGCCAAAAAGGAGTTCGCAGCAAGAACCGCACAGACATGCCTTCCTGGAGGTTTTTCGAGCGAAGCTTCGCCCTCCGATTTCATTCTGAGTCTCCAACAAGTGATTTTCTGGGCGATTTCTTTGACAGATCGCCGCTCCACTTTTCAATGGCTTCAAATTTGTTTTGAGTCTATGGGCTTGCTTCCCCATCTCTGTTTCTGAAACTTTTGAAACTCACGAGCACAGCTGCGTCGACACATGACATGAGACATGACTGTCAAGATTCTGGCAAACAAACTGTCCCACCACACAAATCTTACAAGGAGAATACATGGTTGAGTGTTTCCATGCATGACATCGAAATCGTGATCACCCCGCCAAGCAAAGCAGGCTTTCAGAACGATTCGGTGGGAGGACTGCTATACATGCCCAGAGCAAAACAGATTTGTCCTTTACTGCCGTGGGCGGACATACTTGAGCTTTGGGCAAGTGAATCATTTGAAACACCTCTAAAGTGAAAAATGACGCACCTTCGAAGTGAATCATTTGAACACTTTTGGGTAGTTTAAAACACCTTTGAAGTGAAACATTTGAAACATCTTTTCAAGTGAATCTTTTGAAGTGAATCAGTTGAAACACCTTCCAATTGAATCAGTTGAAACACCTTCGAAGGGAATCAGTTGTTACGCCTTGGCGAAGTGAATCATGAGAAACTTCCAAGTGAGTCATTTGAAACACCTTCGAAGCGAATTGCTTGAAACACCTTCGGAGTAAGTCATTTGAAAATGCCTTCGAAGCGAATTTTGAAACAGCTTCGAAGTGAATCTTGAGACCAAGTGAATCATTGGAAACACTGTTGAAGTGAATTGTTTCATGTGAACACATTGAAACACCCTCAAAGTGAAAACACTTTTCGAAGTTCATCATTTCACTGTAAAGGCACTGTAGGGAATCAGTGAAAAACCTTCGAAGTTAAACACCTTCCAAGTGAAAGTGAATCGTTGCAACATCGAGGTGAATCGTTGAAGTGAATCTTGCCAAGAATCAATTGAAACAGCTTTGAAGTCAATCAGTTGAAGTGAATCTTGAAAACCAAGGATCATTTGAAACAGCTTTGAAGAAAAACCAGTGTGAATCAGTTGAAATACCTGCCTTAGAAGTGAGTTGCTACACCTTGAAGCTGCTTCATTGCAAACACCTTCAAAAGTACCGTCCAAGAATTTTAAACACCTTTGAAGTGAAACATTTGAAACATCTTCCAAGTGAATATTTTGAAGTGAATAAGTCGAAACCAATTGAATCAGTTGAAACACCTTCGAAGGGAATCAGTTGTTATGAAGTGGATCATGAGAAACACCTTCCAAGCGAAGAATCATTAAAACACCTTCGAAGCGAATTGCTTGAAACACCTCGAAGTGTCAGTAAAAACACCTTCGAAGTTGATCATTTTTAGACACTGTAAATTTATGCAGGGGAGGCCCATGCATGCGAAGCCAGAATTGCTTAATTTTGCGACCCCACATGTGGAGTCGCGCAAACTGGCCACTTTGCAAACATGTGTACGCGATTTTGCAAGGCCTCTGAGGCCTCACCCTTTGGGCGTTCAAGGCCTTTGGAGGCATTTCGAGACCTCCCGAGGCCTCACTCATGGGGTTTCGAGGCCTTCCGAGGGCTCGCAAGGCTTCGACAAACCCGGAGGAACCCGGGCTGCTGACATGTGAAAGAATTTGAAGCCGCAGCAGGCCTCAAAGGCGCCTCGACCGCTTATAAGATGATCCTGCAAGCTATTTTTGTTGCCGCAAAGTTCTTCTTGATGATCCTGAGCTTTTAAAGATAATTCTGAAAGGCCTTCTGCATTACATTGCAAGCTGACGTTGGTCTCCAGCAAGCAAGCAAACTGCATTGCGCCTTTCACCTACTGGGGAAGGAGCTTCAGACTTAAGTGCAAGCACCTCTGTAAAAACTCTTTGCGTATTAGGTTCTTTGCAGTAGAAGCACCACTACGTGAAAGACCGAAACGCGGCAAGCAACTTGCAGCTACAAGACTTACACTTACCCCACAAGTTCGAAGGTTGTGGTTCTTCAGAACCCTACCTTCACTTTCTCTGGCAATGATACACGCGTGCAAGTTTCAGTTTTGAGGTGAGGCTCTTTCTTGAAACAAAGCAAAGTACGTAATTTTCAGGAGGATTGGACATGGCTCGCATGATTGAGAATTGTGCAGCAGCAGGGTATGAGTTGTGGAGATGCCCTTGGGGCCTCAACCGTTGAGGTGACTCTGCAAAGCGATTCTTGCTGCCGCAATCAAGTTCAGACTTCTCGACAAGCCTTAAATCACGTCTTAATGATTTTAAGCTTTTAAGATTGCAGGCTAATGTTGGTCTTCAGCGGGCAAGCAAACAAAATTACGGAGAAAGCCTTGAATTCTTGGAACGGTCTTCAGAGGCTTGGAAGCCTGGACGGTGGAGGCAATAAAACGTGTTGCACCTGCCTATATTAAGGGAAACATGATCTTCAAGCCTCAGACTTTGTCAAAACCCTGCAAGAAGTGGACAGAGACCTTGCATCAGTTGCAAAACATGGAAACTCAACATGCCGTGTTACCAAAATGGGAAAACCAAAACACACACATACCAAAACCACCATAAAACACAACCACCAAAACCTGCAGCCAACAAACCAAAGCATGCATGCCCACTCTTGCTTTAAACTGCATCACGTCACCTGTTGCAGCAACCTCTACTGTTGCTGTCTGTCCAATGTTTTGGCTTTGTAGAAACGTTAAAAGCCAATTTCAATTACGACAACGGTGGTGGAAAGCCAACATGGTGTTGAACCGGTCTGAATCCAAGAAGAAAGTGCTGAAGAGGGCTGCAACAAAGGTGGCATCAAACTTTGAGCGCTGCAAGGTGGTTAAGCCAGCAGTTAAGAGCAACACCACAACGCAGCAGAATCTGTGCGGTTCAGAAGGCCACCAAAAAGGCGAAGGAACTGGCGCAGAAGCCTTCTCGGGTCTTTGAGCCACGTTTTGGCCAAAGATTTTTAACAAGCGTGTCTTGCGATCACACATGTGCACATAAACAGTTAGACAAACACATGTACGTGGATCAGACGCAACAGTTCTTGAATGTTTTGGTGCGAAGCACTCTCCGTGGCATTTTTTCAAATTTTCCAAAATGCAAGTTTCAGCACTTTTCAAGGTTTTTGGAGTTAATTTTCATTGTTTGTTGGCGTCGCTGGGTTGTTGTTCAAAATTTTGATTTTTGTTTTTGAAAACCATGAAAAATGTGTTTTTTTTCCTTTTGTTGACAACTTTTTTGTTTGCTCCCATTTTCTCTGGCAAGATAGCATGTAGGAATTCCAAAATGATTTGTTTTTAAACCAACCATTCCAGAGAAGCATTCCAGATTTTTTGGACGCCGCGTTTCAAACAATGTTTTTTGAAAATTTTCAAAATTAAAAATTTGTTATCCAAAACCAAAGCCGGTCGGATTAGTTGCAAAAAGTTGTAGGCTCGTTGACAATGTTTCTCAAACAAGGCAAATTTGAAAAAAAAAAAAAAACACATCAATTGATGCTTTTAGAATTGTGCTCAAGCGATTTTGTTTCTGAATCAAGGCATTGCAAAATCAGTATTCACACTGCAGACTTTGAAATGCTTGAAAACCAGTGTTTCCTGTTTTAAATGTTTTTTTCATTTTTGGAAATTTAAAAAAACAATCTGCTTTTGACCAAGGCAACTTCGAAACCAGTGTTTTTCAGGTTTTAAATGTTTTTATGTTTGAAATTACAAAAAAATAATTTGCTTAACAGGTCCAATTTGCTCAAGTTTGGTGTTGTCTTGCATATGGAGGAAAAAAAAAATGACTCATGACTTCCACAAAATACATTCTGTTTGAACGCCACGTTTTTTCTAATGTTTTTTGAGATTTTCAATATGTTAAATTTGATCCAAAGCAAGCCGGTTGGCTCAGTTTCAAAAAGTTAGTATGGATCATTTTGTTCATTTCGTTGACAATGTTTCTTAAACAAGGAAAAATTGAACAAAAATCAATTAACGTTTTTTTTGATTTTGTTTTTCAGGCAAGTTTGTTCAGAGCGATTCTGTTTCTAAACAAGGCATTCCAAAATTGTTCTTCATATTGCAGACTTTGAAATGCTTCGAAACCAGTTTTTTTCTGTGTTTTAAACGTTTTTTCATGTTTGAAATTTTAAAAACAATTTGCTTTCAAAAAACGTAGCAAAAGAGCATCTCCAATTTGCATCAAAAAACGTAGCAAAAGAGCATCTCCAATTTGCATCTCAGGATGGTGTGGCCTGCATGTGTCAAGCCAGGACAGCTGAAAAACACAGACTAAGTTCTTTGAAGTCCTGTTTCATTGCTGGTGGTTTTGTTTCAGCCTTTTCTGCAAACAGGAAAAAATGCACGTCAAGCCAAACAGCAGAAAAGAAAGATGGGCTGAGTTTGAAGTCTTGGCTGGATTCGACGCGAACAAAGCTGAAAGGAAACCAAGGCAGTTTTTCATTGTTCATGACCCGTGTTTGTGGCCGATGGGTTGCGGCGGCCGCAATGACTCACGTGACTGCCGTGACTGTGGCTGTGACTGTGACTGATTCATGGTTCCTGATTCATGATGATCTCATGACTCATGACTCATGACTCGTGGCTCATCATGATCTCATGTCATGAGTCATGACTGAATGAATGATTGATGACTGATGATTGATGATTCATACTTCACAATGCATAATGATTCATGATGCGATGCGATGATGCGATTATGATTGATGCCAATGCCAGGCAATGCGGCGGCAATGCCAGGCCAGGACCGCGTGCCAGCACCAGGACCGCCGGGAAGCCGGACTGCCAAGATGCCAGGGCTCAGGACTCAGGACCTGGCAGGATGATGATGACGACGATGATTGATGATGATGATGATGATGATGATGATGATACAATGACACGATGTGATGATATATGATATGCTATGATCTGATATGATGATGATGATGATGATGATGATGATGATGGTATGATGATGATGATGATGATGCTGCTGATGATCTTCTGCTGAGGATCTGCTGACGCTGCTGGGCAATATGAGACTCTTGATGAGACTGCCGACAGGTTTGTTAATCTGGCCCTATGGCCCTAGAACAATGGACTGGCTTCGACGTCTGTTTGTCGGTTCAAACAGAGTACCTTTGAGCCTAAAAACCCGACCCTCAAACCTGAAAATAAACCCTGGACACTTAGCTCCGTCGTAGGTAATGGGGCCATGTAATCCATGTGGCCCCCTGATTTGATGCCAAGCAGAGAGTGCTTCGCACCCCCATTTTGCCGTCAGGCAAAAAACTCAAGTAGTGGAAGGAGCTGAAGTTGGTTCTAAATTGCAGTGAGTAAGACTATTGCTAACAACGGTTAAACAAAGATTGTACGAAGTTCAAGGGTAGCTTTAATCCGAATGCAGTTGTTAAAAGAATAAGAGCAAAGTGCAAGATCTTGGTGAGCAAGGTTTCAAGGGTCTTAAAGGGTACGTTAAGTTGCTGCGTAATAATGTGGTAACCGACCGCGTCTGCGGGCTTGCAAGTTTCTTGCAATGGCAGAAACAAACAGGCACAACATGCTGGGACTTGACGTGTCCATTGCTTTCCTTTTTGCAAAGCTCCAAGAGGAAGATGCCGCGGTTTAGAGGATAAGAAACCTCCGCTTTAAAAAGGCACTTTACGGCCTTAGGTCCGCCATCTTCACTGGACCAAGCACTTTGGCTGCTGGAGCGTCTGTTCTTGCTCAAGTCTTGCCCAACTGAACTCTGTTTGTTTGCGGGTAAGCACCAAGGCAAGAGTGCTTCTGTTGGCCTATGTCAACAACATTCTGCTGTGCAAGAACCTTAAGGGCGCAAAGGAGTGCCGCCGAACCTTCGGAATCTGTATAAAGAGCGCTTAAAAGTGAAGAGGATGTTTGGTACACGTAACTGGCCTCCAGCCTGAGGAGTCAGTATGTGCCCACCATTTATTGCAACAGTAAGGCCGCAATAAACATCTCTAAGATGGAAGGGCTAAGAAATAAGACACATCGATCTGAGGGCGGGCTTCATTCAGCATAAAGTTCAGTTGGGATCCATTGTGGTCAAGCCCGTTAGAGGCAAGAACAATCCCGCCGACATCTTTACAAAGAGTTTGGATGGTTCCACTACACTTCGCCGCATGGCCAGCTTGGGGCTCAAGAAAGTTCAGCTAAGAAAAGGGTCTGCGTGTGCTGTAGGTCTTCTGAAGGGGTTGTGTTGCAAGGGGAGTGGGTATCCTTGGCCAAGAGGGTAGGGCTCAAGAAGGGCCACAAGTGGCTTCTGATCAAGTTCTGTGCCTTTCAACTCCAACATGCACCGGGTTGTTCAAGAGGAGTTTCCAAATGTTTGACCGTTACCAAGAGGGATGACGGGAGAAGACCGGAGACGGTTACTGCGATCAAGGGTGTTATCGTGTTCGAACACGGAGTCTGTGTCTTCTTATGGTTCTCGACCCCACGCACGGGGGGGTGCCCGTATCAGCGGATGCATCTCCAGAAACAGGGTTCCGCCAACAAGGGTTATTTAAACGGCCTGTGGAACTGCCACATGCGTCTGTGGAGTAACTTTGTCAGCCTGACAAGGTACACACACGGCTGGGCCATCGAGTGGCCAGCCCGCTGCGCTTACTGGTCCTGGGGTTAGACCCAGAGTTTTCTTCCAACCTCGAAGCAACCTTGTACCATTGTCGTGTGGACGCTTGTGCTGCGGGGCTGAGAGGAAATGACGGGGAACTTGTGTCGAAGCGTTGGAGAGTGGTGACTACGCATGCAGCGGTTGCCGACGTTGCCGAGGGTCTTGAAGGGCTGAAATGCGACCATGCTCCTGAAGCTATGTGAAGGGTTGTTTTGAGCAGCTTGAAAAGGTCGTGTCTGCTCTGCAGCCGTTTTGCTTTTCTGAGCCAAGGATTCAGGGTGGAACGCCAAGATCCAGCGGTTCGGTAACAAACTACTCGAGCCACAGCTGCTTTGTCTTTTCGTCTTAGCTGCAGGGATGGTTGTTGGCCACCTCCTTATGTATGCTTACTACCGCCTTGTGGTGAGACAGCTCCGGGAGCTGAAGGGTACACTGCCGAAGGACATCTATGTCACCCGGCATGGTCAGTGTTACCACAAGGATGCTTTCTGTCCGTCACTTTGCAACAGCGAGCCTACGGGCAAGCGCAAGTGCAATCTTTGCTACCCCTACACCTCGACGGGGCCGTGACAGCCTCAATGCCCAGAGGGGGAGTAAAGACCAAAGGTTCTATGTGGGCCTTGGGCTGCCAGCGTCTTTTTAAGTTTTTCCCAGAGGACTCGCTTGCGAAGTGGTGTAGAGAGTAGGTCTCCTCAGCTTTTAGAGCTTAGGGAGTGTTTTCCAGTGTCTTCCCGGCGCAGAGAGTAGGTCGCCTCAGCTTTTAGAGCCTAGGGAGTGTTTTCCAGTGTTTTCCCGAAGCACCGTGAGGTTTGACCAGTTTTGACTGCGTTTCACGTTGTTTGGTACGTTGGCTCAAGACCGGAGTATGCGAGCATGCAAAAGTGAGAAGCGTGCAGGGCTTGAGTGTGAGTCTTGTAGGGCTGTGGGTTGGGTCTTTCACGCTTTCCTTTCTGACTTTCTGGGCTGGATGGCGTAATCCTGATGAAGAAAGGTTTTGGACATTGTTGTGGTTTCAACAACCTGCGGCGAGGCTTGAAAGTAAAGCACAAAGGAACGGAAAACCCCCTTCGATGTGGGGACAAAAGCGTTTGACGAGTTTAGTGAGATGTTCAGGACAGGAGAAGAAAACAAGTCCAAAGGCTCGGAGTTCCAGATTCCGAAGAAGTACATGAGAATGTTAATGGTTGAAGGAAGCGAAGGTTTGAAGAGCGAAATTGCTCGAGCGCTGCTCGAATCCATGTGGATTCTCATTTCAGGCTTGATTTTTAGAACTCTTTCGAGCAATTCTTGAGGAAAAACTCCTTCACTCAAACCTCCAATGGCTGCAACCAATTCGCTGTTACAACTGTTCGAAACTTTTAGACCTTCACTTTCCACCCCCTTCCGCCCCTTCGAAAGGCTTCAAAGGCGATGATCCACTCCAAACCCAGTGATTCCGCTTTTCGGGCCGGGCCGCAAAACAAGCAGTTCTGTCTTGCAGCAGCTTCTTGTTTTCTTGTGAGGTGCTTTGTAGCTTCGTTTTTCTCGCTGTGTGCTTTATGTGATGAGAGCTTGAATTTCTTGCTGAGGTGCATTTTTGTGAGCTTCATTTTTTCTTCCTGTGAGGCTTTTGTTGAGCTTGATGTTTCACTGGGTTTGGCTGGGTTTAACCCTGCTTTGAAGGGATTGGAGTGGGTGACCGTGTTTTTTTAAATGGACTTGGGGGTGGGTTGGATCTGTTTAGAAGTGCGAGTGGGTGATTTTTGACTTTGGGTTGGATTTGACCTCTTTTTAAAAGGGTTGGGGTGAGGAAGCTTGAGTGTTTTGAAGAGGCTGGGAAGAGGTCTGATTTCCGCAGCAAGTGCCAGGGCCGCGGCTTGACCTGCTTGAGAACACAGCGAAGATCACTTTCCTGCTGCGTGATGGAGGCCCTCCACCCCCGTAGAGTCTCAGCAAAACGGACCAAAGTGGCGAGCCTGCCCGTGAACGGCAGAGTCGTTGTGTTTCCGATTAAAAACATTGTTTTGTTGTTCTGGGAAACCCAGAACTCCACGGGCGGAGTTGGTGGGCTTTTTCTTTTTCTTTTCTTGTTCCTGTGTTCTTGTGTTCTTGTGTTCTTGTGTTCTTGTGTTCTTGTTTTCTTGGTCTCTTGTTCTCTTGTTCTCTTGTTCTCTTGTTCTCTTGTTCTCTTGTCTCTTGTTCTCTTGTTCTCTTGCTCTCTTGCTCTCTTGTTCTCTTGTTCTCTTGTTCTCTTGTTCTCTTGTTCTCTTGTTCTCTTGTTCTCTTTTTCTTGTTCTTGTTCTTGTTCTTGTTCTTGTTCTTTTTCTTGTTCTTTTTCTTTTTTTCTTTCCTTTTCTTTTTCTATTTCTTTTTCTTTATCTTTTTCTTTTTTTTTCTTTATTTTTCTCGTTCTTTTTCTTGTTCTTTTTCTTTTTCTTTTGCTTTCTCTTTTTCTTTTTCTTTTTTCCCCAAACAGTGCTTGCGCAATGGGGTTCTTACGTTCAGAGTAAAGAAATTGGTTGCTGACCGCAACGGCGCGCGCGGCGGTGGGACGGGGCCTTGGTTTCGACGCTCCCGCTGTGGTTTCGCGCGAATTCCGTTGCGTTTCGATGCTCCCGCTGTGGTTTCGCGCGAATTCCGTTGCATTTCGATGCTCCCCCTGTGGTTTCGCGCGAATTCCGGCCTCTCGTGGCCTCTTCAGGCCTCTTCTGGGGGGGCCACTTAGGTTGCCGACCGCAACGGCGTGCGCGGTGAGACGGGGCCTTGGTTTCGACGCTCCCGCTGTGGTTTCGCGCGAATTCCGTTGCGTTTCGATGCTGCCGCTGTGGTCTCCAGCGAATTCCGTTGCATTTCGATGCTCCCGCTGTGGTTTTGCGCAAATTCCAGCCTCTCGCGGCCGCTTCAGGCGTCTTCTGGGGGGTCTACTTAGGTTGCCGACCGCAACGGTGCGCGCGGTGCAACGGGTCCTTGGTTTCGACGCTCTGGCTGTGGTTTCGCGCGAATTCCGTTGCGTTTCGATGCTCCCGCTGTGGTTTCGCGCGAATTCCGTTGCATTTCGATGCTCCCGCTGTGGTTTCGTGCGAATTCCGGCCTCTCGTGGCCTCTTCAGGCCTCTTCTGGGGGGGCCACTTAGGTTGCTCTTCTGGGAAGGCCACTTAGGTTGCCAACCGCAACGGCGCGCGCGGTGGGACGGGTCCTTGGTTTCGACGCTCCCGCTGTGGTTTCGCGTGAATTGCATTGCGTTTCGATGCTGGCGCTGTGGTTTCGTGCGAATTCCATTGCATTTCGATGCTCCCCCTGTGGTTTGGCGCGAAGTCCGGCCTCTCGTGGCCTCTTCAGGCCTCTCCTGTGGGGGCCACTTAGGTTGCCGACCGCAACGGCGCGCGGTGTGAGACGGGGCCTTGGTTTCGACGCTCCCGCTGTGGTTTCGCGCGAACTCCGTTGCGTTTCGATGCTCCCGCTGTGTTTTCGCGCGAATTCCGTTGCATTTCGATGCTCCCGCTGTGGTTTTGCGCAAATTCCGGCCTCTCGTGGCCTCTTCAGGCATCTTCTGGGGGGGGCTACTCAGGTTGCCGAACGCAACGGCGCGCGTGGTGGGACGCGGCCTTGGTGTCGACGCTTCCGCTGTGGTTTCGCGCGAATTCCGTTGCGTTTCGATGCTCCCCGCTGTGGTTTCGCGCGAATTCCGTTGCATTTCGATGCTCCCGCTGTGGTTTCGCGCGAATTCGCCTCTTCAGGCCTCTTCTGGGGGGGCCACTTAGGTTGCCGACCGCAACGGTGCACGCAGTGAGACCACCTGGGGGCAGGATCAATAAAAACACAGGGTTTAGGGGGGGTTTAGGGCCTTAGGGTTTTAGGGTCAACCCTGCGGCTGGGTGCCGGGGGTTAGTATTATGGGGTAGCGATTTTGGGGTTGAGCATCATGAGCATCAGCTCGCGTGCAAAGCGGACTCCCCCAGTGGTTGGCGTCCTTTTGACCCCCAAGCGAGTTCGGCCCCCCACGAACTTTTGTACTTTTTGTTCCTTTTCTGGCCCTCCTCACTGTTTGGGGTCTACGCCGGCACAATCTTTTTCTTGTTCTTTTTCTTGTTCTTGTTCTTTTTCTTGTTCTTGTTCTTTTTCTTTTTCTTTTTCTTCCTCATGTTCTTGAGCACCTGGTGGCAGGTCTTCGGCCCCAAGTTGTACAAGGACACTGGAAAGCTAGTGACTCTAGCTTCACAGGGGAGCACGAAGTCTATCAAAGAAACCGCGAAGTGCATTCAACCTTGACCGAGTGCAGAAGCCTGAGGTGACTGACTTGCAGAGTCTCATAGGCCACTGGCGTATGCGCCAACACGCCATCTATGCCCTTCAGCAGCCACCGCAACTTCTTATATTGAGTTCAGTCAACATACTCATGCATCGATCCAACACAAACAGAAGGTCCACAACCATTATCCCGATTCTCCTTCCAGTCGTTCATGCACATCACCTGCGATAATGTTATTTACTGCACGTGTGCTCTCCTCTTGCGTTGTGGTGATACTCCACATTCAGGGTCGACTGATCAGCAGACGATCAGAGGCACAGGGAGGTCATGTCAAGCAATGGGCCACTGATGATTCCAAGCTAGCCAAGAGCGTCAGTGCACATATCAGCCTGGATACTGCACTGTCGCAACAATGCTATGCTGTCCTTCTGTGCAGGGAAGATGTCATCAAAAACACCTGATGCATTCGATGTGGGGACTACATCTCGGTCTCACGATGGGGTAGTGAGCTTACTGCACTCTCGTGCATAAAGCCGTGCGTTGCACTGCAATGCTTGAGTGTGCTTCTCTCTGCACTGCGCTGACTGCAGGACACTTGTCCTTTGCCATGAGTGAATTGTACAGAAACGGAGTCTTCCATTGTACATACGTGGTGCGCCGATCTTCGGCCACCTAACTGCCTCATATTTTGTTGTTTGGTACACATGAAGAGCTGACTCGAGTTCGCTCGGCTATTCGTGGCGGAACTCGTCTCTTGTGGAACCTGTTCTCAAGGAAGCGCCAACGCACAAGCATTGCCACTGGGCTGTGTACTCAGCTGTGGACTTGGACTGCGGCTGCGATTGGAATGGCATTGCTTACATTGTTGAAATTTTTTTGAGCACAAAAAACTGTTTTTGATTTGGTTTGCGGAGTTTTTGTATTTTTTCTGACCTTTTTTCTGGCTCTTTGTTTGTCTCGGAGTTTGCTTTTGTATGTTTTCTGAATATTTGTTGTTCTATAGTGTTGTGAATCGTTTGAATCGTTTGACTCTTGCGGCTTCTATACATTTGCAAATCGTTTGACGCTTGACGCTGGCGGCTTCAGAGACAAGAGGTTTTGGTTTAGCTTGTTTTACTGCAGCTGAGACGTCGAGTTTCATGGATTTTGCAACTGATGGATTCTGCACTGTAAGGTCCCGTTCTGCTTCTTGCACAAATTTTTTCTTGGAGGCTACGGGAGAGTGCTTCGCACCCCCATTTTGCCATCAGGCAACAAATCCAAGTTATGTTTTTTGCCGAAGTGGTGTTGAGACCATTTTTGGATCGATCTGGAAAGACACTCTTTTGGTGGGACACTGTGTTTTGGGTTTGTGCTGGAGACACCTTTTAGTCAGTGTTAAGACACCCTTTCAAATTTCTTGTTTTCTGCCAAGTGGTGTTGAGACTCGGTTTTCCCGCTGCCTGGATGCCCCGTGACCATAAGTAGTGATCGGCGGATGAAGCCGGACGCTACTTAAGATTTGTTTGAGGAATTTGCAAGGCTAAACGCCACCACTCCTGCACCGTTCCTTGTCGTCCCAATCCACCATGGTGGGAGCTTTCAATGGTTGGATGCAAGGAATTGAAAGATGCTATTGATGCGTGTGAGATGGGCGATACGAGCAATTTTGGTTGGCCTGCCTGCGACTCTCCATTGAGTGCTTTCTGTGCCTTTAGGCATTTGGGGTACTTGTCACGACCGGCGAGTTTGCATCACTTTGTTTCGTTCGCTTTTCCCCTTTTCTCTTTGGCCACTGCTTCGCAGCAATGGGGCTATGTGCCATGCGCTCATTGGGAAAAACTGGGTGACCTTGTCAATGCCAACCCTGGCATGAGTTTATCAAGTGCGATCGGCCTTGGTGGTGCCTTGGTGACTGACGTTGGAAAGCTGTGCAGTGATATCATCATCGTCGTGTTCTGAGTCCCTCTTTATAAATGTCGTGCTCTCTTTGCAGGGCAGAGCCCACAAGGGGTAGCTCAACAAAGAATGAAAACTTCTCTCCTCGAGTAAGGCATCACATAGGAAATCCTAGCTTTCTGAAGGGCCTCAGCAGCTGGGAAGTGCAGCAGGGGCATAGGACCTCAATCCTGGCATCGAGGAAAACGTAGTAAATGCCACAAAACCTTATTTCTGGATTGTTTGTGTTGAAAAAAATGTGCCGGGGCAGTATGCAGCTGGTCTTTGTATTGCGTGTACGTGCTTCTCCCGGGCCTCTGTCGCAAAACAGGTACTGTAAGGCATTGGAAGGGCATTCAGAATTAGAGTAGAGTTTTGGACGTATGTATATTGTTATAGTAAAAATGAGGGACCTTATTCTAATTATTGAGGCCCTGCCGTACCCCACCTGGGTGCAAGTCTTGCGTTCGGTCTCAAAAGGCCTTCGTCCTCGTAGGGACTGTGAACGCATTCCAGAGGCCAAGGAAGGCTCCCATTGCAGCGGTAAGGGAATAAGCCTTTTGTTCATCATTCCCCGTAGAAGTGTGTCATAGCATAGTGTAGCATCGAAACGATAAAGTATGGGCAAGCTGCGATCGTTCCAAAAGTCGAGACCCGAAATGGCTACGAATGTGGCTCAGATTGCACAAAGGTTTATGATTCGAAGGCCTCGCGCTACCGTTGTCTTTCCAACACATCTGAGCTACATCCATGATTCTGGCCATCGCCTTGCTGGCAGTCGCCCAGGGTGTCCGCATGCTGGATGATGCTACTTTAAGCGACATGTTCGTCGATACATGCCAGGATGCAAGATGCGTTTATTGGGATGACCCTGCGCGGGGATACCGCCAGTTGAAAACCGGCGACTTGGTCTTCCTCTTCTCCACCGACATGGTTTCCCAGATCCAGATGTCCTTTACGCGAGCCGATGTGATGCACGTCGGGATGGCAGTTTGGTCCAAACCCGGTAGAGACGGTTCGCTGCATTACATCCCGGAGTTTGACGGTGCGAATTCTGTCCTTGGGATGCTGGAGGTGAGCAACCACGTCATGGAGGATATGGAGACAACCGAGTGGAAGAAGGGCTTTCACTACGTCGACATGTACCACAAGTTGACTCATGGTTGGCCGGCAGGCCTCCGCGTCTATATCAAACCGAGGAAGCAGAAGTTGGACGATGCTGAAATGGATCAGCTTCTTACGATGTCCTCCTGCTTTCATTCTCGAAGAGTAGCCTACCTGAAGATGTTCACCACGAGTGAATCGTTGCTGGGAAAGTTCTACCGCACCTGGACAAAGTCTACTCGCGAGGTGACAGAAAAGTTCAAGAACATGTTTTGTTCACAGTTTGCTGCCCTCATGGTGATGGTTTGGGATGGCCAGCTGCAGATGAACCGGGACGGCAGCGTCACGAGCCAGGACGTAGCAGGTGTGCGACAGCTTCTTCCCGGTGACTTCCACCCCGGCGATGTCTTCAAGATTGAGAACGGCAAGTTCAACGAGCCGTACCAACTCCAGATTCCCTACCCCGAGTACCCGAAGTACCAGCAGATGGCTTTGCAACAGAAAGCTCTGATCCAACACCCGAATGGAAGGGGCAAAGATGATTTGCAGCGGCAGTGCGCAAAGCTTCCCTCGATTGAGTACGTCAAGGAACACCTTCCGACTTTCATGGCCAAGATGGAGAAGTGGCAGCGCGAGAACACCTGCGACACTGTCTGTGGGGAGCCAACCATGGAGATGCCCGTGCACCCAGGGGGCAGGAACGTGACTTGGAAGATCTTTTCAGGCTCCTGGAACGAGAAGGAGAGGCGATATGAGCCCGACTTCGGCCATCATTGCATGTCGAGCTGCATGGTCCTCGGCGCAAGATCTGCGCCATGTTCCCGTGGCAGGCCAAACTACCAGAAGGTCGCCAAGATCCAAGAGGGTGGCACCACGTACAAAGCCTGCTGCCGGACGATTCCCTGCGCCAGGGACAGAGTCGTCGACGCCCGCGACCAACAGGACGATGAGGATGATGAGGATGGAATGCGTGCGTGGTTGCTGAGTGCAGAAGATGAGGACGCCACCTGACTGCCTTCGCAAACATGGCCTGCGCCTTTTTCTTGGGCACGCACGAAGCCCGCCGGCAGGCAACAACAAACAGTGTCATTTGCAGCGACTCCGGAAGCTACGAGTTAAGCTGTGAGTCCTGGCTCGGGTACTGATTATAACCCCAATTCTATGCCTACTTAAAACCTACTTGCAGGGCTTTGGGGGCTTATGAGTACAGTGATAATTCGGGATTGTAAGAGCCCTGAACGTGCTGGTAATTGCAGTCGTAATGATATCTTATCAATCTTTGGTGAATGATGATATGTATAGTCTTGACCATCCACCGCGCAACAGTCTTAATCAATAGAATTCATTTCTATTCATACGAAAGATGATATCCTTGCCGGCATTTTTTCATGTATGATTTAGTATCACGTGGCCCACAACGATCATGCGCGTTGCAACAAAAATGGAGGAGGTTATTGGAGGTCATCAGTTGCTTGTTCTCGGATCTGGACGTCGAGAAGATCGTGAAACACGGTGCAACCAGCTCTATTTGATGCGTGGATGAGATCGTCACAGCAAAGGACAGTCGATCTTTTGGTCATGCTTTGACTATCAAGTCTCACTTCATATAGCTTACCCGCCAGCTTCATGAACATCACCACTACTGCTGCTGCTACTACGACTACTACTACTACTACTACTACTACTACTACTACTACTACTACTACTACTGCTACTCGTGATGTCACTGTCAATTACCGAAGATCATATGATTGGTCATGACCATTCCATAATTTTGACCGAAGGCCTAGATGAGGAGCTGCTCCTTCTTGCGTTGCTCAGCCGCGAGTCAGCTGGGGTTTCTGTCGCTTTCAGTCTCAAGTGCTTGTCAAGCACAGTCGCTTGTGGTTTGTAAACATCAGCTTGCCATTGTGCAAACTCACCATCCGTCTTCCAGAGCCATGGCTCTCGCCCTGCTCCTAGCGCTTGCGTCCCTGGTGCAGTTTGCCGCAACTCGGCGCATGCAACGCGAGGAGGAAGTGGACTGTTCCCAAAAGCTGCCGGCGCCAGAGAATTTCCAGCTGACACCATCAAGCTATGATGGACTCGATGGTGTTGGCGTTTACTGGCAGACCGCTGTGCCACTGCAGGACTGTGAGAAGTACTTCATGTACTTCAAGAAGTATGATCGGTTTGTGGCTCTCCAACGGATGCAGGCCTTGAATAGGGTTCAGGTCTACAATATATGTGCTGCGGAGGCTACTCAGTATGGTGATGTGGCCTTCTGCCAAGCAGAGAAAGAAGGACCGGTGTGGGACTCGATGCAAAAGTTTGTGAGTACAAAGGTTGAGGAATGTAAGTCAACGCTGTGCAGTTTGGCAAGGACGGGGGAGTGGAAGGCTGGAATGTTCAAGTACAAGCAGGACCGAGCCAAAAAAACGCCTTGGCGTCGTGAACTGCCAGGCCATGAGAGCTTGGGCTTTGAGGAGGCCTTCAATGTGAAATGCGGATTGTATAGAGTCCAAGTTCCCAAGTCTTTTGCCGAGGTGGTTCCCACGTTTCAGGACTTTGCTGATAAGTATGGTTTCATTTCGCCCAAAGGCACCTTCAACAAGACGGCCTGCGGATGTCCTTCAGAGGATGAGTGTGACTGATGCGACCCCTGGTGACCAGCAAAAAGATGCGCATCGGCCAGTGCGGCCAGTGCATCGCTTCAGGTGAGCTGCAGTACACACATGGCCGTGGGTCAAGATTATTTCCCTCAACATGGTCATGACAGGAATCGAAATCCATCAGAAGCCACAGGCCATTGGGGTAGCCATTGGCTTGACCTACAAACGCAACTCCGTCATATGTTCGTTCATAATGATAGATCGTGATAGATCAGATCAATGTTTTTTGAAAGCCCAGTATTTTTCCAACATGGATAGTTCGGCAGGCAAAACCTATGTTTCACGAGTTGCATGATCACAACTGGGTACCTAAGTTTGAATGATGGCCATGTGAAGCATGCATTGCTGGATACTCCATGATATCCCATGACGACCCCCACCTAGTGTAGATCAAGATGCCGCCTAGTCAGACATCATGATAAGGCCGCGTCCCGGCATGGCTGTCCCCAGTCTCATGGCACCCTTGTCTCCTTTTTTGAGTCATTCAATCGATTGCAAGCGGAGTGCCCATATGTAGAGAAATACCCATGTTGTTTGCTGACCCCATCATGTCGATATTCCACCAGTACTGTTCCAATCACGGGCGTTCTTGGCGCAACCGTGACATTGATGATATGGCCATTGATTGGGACAATTGGCCAAATTATCGTATTCAGTTTTATTGTGCTTCGGCTCACCCTCACCACCACCGACCACGCGACGCCAGGTTGTGATCTTCGCCGATGATTTTTTGCAACGTCCGATGGATGGATGAGGAGGATTTGGTCATATGCTACAGTATAGCCAACAAGAGCCGATGTTGCTGCTCTTGTAGCAGCTGTTGTTCGTTGTGGTAGTGGTGGTTGTGTTGCCGCAGAGCGATGGTCCCACGATTATCCAAATTGGCCTTAAGGCCAAAGGATATATACATACTTGTACATCGAATGGCCGAGATACTCATGACTACCCGGCGGCTCCGCCATCAGTACAGCGTTTCTTGCAACCCATCAATCGCAGAGCCAGACATAAGTTGTCAAACATGCCGAACTGTTTCACCAATCATACAACCATTCAGGAATCGAGAAAGCCAGTGCCAAAGCCACGAATCAAATTCCCAACAAACCAATCAAAACCATTCATGACACTCCACCATTTCTACCCATTTTATTGTTGCCAATCCATCGTTGCTGGTCATCAAACCTTATTTTTGCCCATCATGAGAGCCGGTTGTCCATCCAGCCCAACATGGTCTTAGGGTTTTTGGGGCTTTAGGGTTTAGGGTTTAGGGTTAATGGGTCCACGGGGCAAGAACCACCAGCAATCATACCCTCCTACAAATTTGCATGGTGGCCATAAACCGTGGTAGTATTGGATTCCAAGCCCGTTTTTTGAGTGGTAAGGGGGTCTTCGGGAGTGTAGATTCAGATGCATGAAGCACACAACAGATACCAGCGGTGGCAGAACCAACAGATATGATGGAACCAACGGTAATGGTTTTCACCAACAGTAATTAGATATAGTCAACAGTATTTGGTAGAACCAACAATGAGAAAATATTTTATGGTCGTGGTAAGAGGATACGGGCTGAGTTGAACTGTCAAATGGGGACTTTGCTGTGAAGGTTCTCGGCTCGAGTTGTTACCTGTGCTTTCCTCCGAGAACTGGGTCTCTTGCATATTCACTTTGTACCTCCAGTGTCCGGTACTCTATTTCGATAAGCAGTCTTTGGGTTTTTCCAGTATGCGACTTTCTTGTGTCTCACTGAGAAGTAGTCACAGTCTTACTGCATTGTTGCCATAGAAGGCGCGCTGTTTAAGTCCTTCTTTTTCACACACTGCTGCTGTATTTTTATTTCATGGATGGCGAGCATGCTTCTGGTATACATGATGCTGGCTCTATGGGCTGGTATTATGATCCTGCCACTGCAATGGCAAACAGGTCGGCAGCTCAAATGTCTGGTGGTGATGCATTTGTTGCAGCAAGCAAGCAATGGCAGTACAGGGCATGTCTCTTGGAGATTATTGCAGACGCGTATGTTGGCACCAGCCAGTCCTGTCAGCATTATGCACAAGCCCTGGCCTCAGCTCTTACGAACAGCGAGAACGTCAGCGGATTGCTTCACTTTGCAAATCAAGTGCTGGACAGAGACTTATACATGCGATATCTGGCAACCATGTATAGGCACCACCCCGATGATGTCGCGAGCTTTTGCACTACATGCCACGAGCTTTGAGAGGGCAACGACTAAACACAGCGATGGTATAGGTAGTAAGGACACTTCCTGTTGTCTCAGGCATCTTGCTGGTATAATGGGGCACATCGATGGATGTACATGGTGGACAACTATCGAGCAGCGGCAGGACCTGTGCAATTCGAGTGCTTCACTGCTCTTTTGCACGATGCAACTCTCGTTCTCTGCCACCGACTGTACACAGCAAGCATATTGTTTCAGTTGCTCAAAGCAAACCAGAGGTTGCTACAGCGATGCCCTTCATATAAGAAAAGCAACTGGCATATGGTGGAACCTACAGTTCTGGTATGCACTACATCCCATTTCCCAGTCCCCATATACCTCAGAGTGTTATACCATGGCGAACCGCGGTCGCAGTCCACTACCTCGCCATGGGTATCGTTCTACACGTACGGATGCCTCCAGAAGCCGAACCAGAAGCAGAGTTCCTCTGAGGCGACGAGATCCTCAACCGGTGCGATCCCCGTTACCAAGGTTATGTGGAGAACCTGGGCGACGCCCATTGCCCCGCCATCGACCACAGCGGGCAGCCCGACAACGAACACCCTCACAGTCACCGACACCGGACCATGCTAGAGAGCTGCACACAGGCGAGGCTGGTGGTTTCTTTCGCTGGCCTCGTAACATACAGCCAGATGACGACCTCAGCGAGGCCTCGGTCGATGCAGGTATGATATCACCATCACAGTCACCATCACCGAGACATACATGTCCAGCAAAGCTTACTTCACCTTCTCCACGGCATCGACCTTGTGCTCATAACAATATTCGCTCACCGGCGACTTCATCCTCCAGCAACAGCTCCTCGACCACTATTATTAGGGTGGTCGGAGCAATGCCACGAGACCGCTCCCTGGAGCCGGCAGCTCCAGTGATTCTTCGCGAAGCGCGACAGCCCTCGCGTGAGCGCGAGCCAGTAGCGCTTGAGCCGGCAACGAGGTCACCAGGCGGGATACGACCTCATCGCATTCATCGTGTACGACCTCTGGAGCGAACGGGGCAGCGGAAGCCTGTTGGTTCTGCTGGAGAGGTCTCCAGCCGCCAGAGCAACACCTTAGTCGAAAAGGAGGCAGAGGAGAGACGCCTGGCCAGTATTTCTACGATGCTTACACACAGGAAGAAACAGAAGGACGAGAAGAAGACAAACCCAGCATCGGAGTCAGATGCACAGCCTATTCCGAAGAAGACGGTGAAGAAGACCAGAGTGAAATCGAAAGCCAAGGCAAAGGAGCGCACTCGAGTGAAGGAATTTCCCACGGGCACCATGCTGATCACCTCGAAGAAGCCGAAGAGCTACAAAGAGTGTCGGGTCGTATCTTCGACTGAGGCCTACGCTATGTCCCTGCAGGAATTACAGCAACAGGCCAAAGATCGACGACTCCGGCAGCTACAACGTCTTCAAGCCACCGCGGCGACAGTGGCCGAAACGTCTCTCGATGAGCGGCCATCCCAACCTGGTGATACGGAGGAGGTCATCCAGCAGGGCGCGAACTTGGGGAATGGCGAGGCACCGAATGTGGCGACTGTCTCTGTGGAACTGGCAGCTACCCTCCCGGATGCAGGTCCAGAGGACAAGGTGGACGACGCTACAGCCATCGATCAACGAACTTCGATAGAAGGGGAGGTCGCAACCGACGTCAACACCGCTGCCCTAGATCAATCCACATCTCCGGACAACCAGCCCGTGGCCGATACCAATGCAGTATCGGATGTAGCTGGTGAATCTGTACAAATGGATCTCTCTGCACAGCTGGAAAAGTATACCGTACCCATGGTGCACCATGCATTGGTTGCAATACATGTATGGGTATTCGACGTGGATTGCGTAACTCGATGCCACTGCAGGACAGTCGTCCTTTTCGTGAAGAGATCCATGGATAACGTCTGCAGACGGAATCAGTACCACTGCCACAGGTCCCTTGTGACTCCGGCTTGCGAGCATCTGCAATATCACTATGTATTGCAACAGGTGACGCCTCCGACACTATCAGACCCATCCCGATACACAACGAGTTTGCATTATGGTCTGGACCCAAGTTCTTGCAACATCGACCATGAGCAGCTACAGCTTATATGCCGGATGATCACCGTTGCTGACTCATATTATTTTCATACCATGTATGGGCATGCTGATACTGATTTTCACCTTGGGATATATCAGGCTCAGAATCCTTATATCGACTGCTCGGTAGCCGGGACTACTGCTTGTATTGCTACCGCCTGCCCTGTGCAATGCCTCCCAAAAGAAGGGCAAACCACCAGGCGACTCCGCCATCGAAGCGAAGGAGGTCACGACTCACCGACGACGACATCTCGGATGACTCCTATGCCAGGATGGAAAGCGAAATCTTCGACAGCCCTTCGGAGACACCTGCAGAAGAAGGAGACGCCACCTCCAGACCCAGTGTCACAGGACGAGGGACCGGCACCTCCACGGGAAGTAGAGCCTCAGCCGATACTCCCAAGCCTTCAATGCCGACTCCCAGGCCTGCGACCGCCAGCATGGACACGGGCATCCTCACGAGACGCGGAGCCTCGGCCGATGCTCCCAAAGCCTCGACTCCGTCACCAGGGCATCCTCGCCCAGCTACCTCGACCACTACTCCACGACCCTTCCTCTCACGCGGGGGGCCACCCCCCCCAACAGGGGCGCCACCACTATCGGTTCCTGGTACAGTGGGCTTCGGAGTGGGCCACCCGCCCATTGCTGATGTGGGGCAACGGCTGCAAACCTGGCACTTGGAGTTCAACGAGGGACCGACAATATCAGTCGCCGGGCAACCAACACGCAGTTGGTTCTTCCATCTCCGGCAAGGGTTTGTACACAATGTGGACGGAGCTCTCACAGCACATCACGATGTGGTCTTGGAGCCGGTCAGAGTGGTTCGGGGAACATCACTACCAATGTCGACGACCTCAATGCCAACGCAGATCACGTCGGAGAGGACCCCACCTCGTGCTGAGGACTAACAGAGCCAAGATATGGCAGATGGCAACTTTCAGAGCACTCGATCGGATATGGGGAATAAAAAGCAGATCGCATCCATGGGCCCGCTTTCGCTATAAAGCATGTACGAAGCGTATGAAACGTGGGATCACTCAGAGTCAATATTGTACCTCGACTCTCGCAGCTGGGGCGTATAAGGTCTGGTACTTTCTCGCGTACTACATGATGGCAGCATGCGGCCAGCTCGGTGGGTGCATTCTCTTTATCTCAGCTCTATGTTCCAAGTATGATGACAGACAGACTACAAATTTTTCTCAATGGTTTATCTCAGGAGGATTCCAGATTAAGAGCCGCTCGGGTCCCAAGTCCCGAGGCGACAGCTTCCAAGGTACACCCACTTATGGTGCATGGTTGCGGCTACTCGTGCTTTCTTCTTGTATATATGCTGCAACAGCTGTCGTAGAACCGAGGGTGGCCTCCTCCGTCCAGGAGGCTGAACCGGGTACTCGTCTTTCGGGACCCGGGAATGTGCACGATCTCGGTTATGATCGGCCTGTCAGCTTCACAAACACGCAGGCCTGCAAACGATCTTTCCGAAGAGCGAGGATGAGAGTGCAGAAACGCATTTCCGAGGGAAAGGCTGGCGAAACCATGTACAGGGGTAGATTGCACACGGCACAGAGTCTCGGTATGCGCAATACTTGTTTTCGTAGTTTCACTGAAGGCAGACGACCGCTACACACCTGGAGCCGTCGGCCCGGCCACATGACGCTGAGATACATGACATGGAACTGCAGTGGCCTAGGCAATATGCTGCTACCAGAATTAATTCAATGGCTGGACGAGCTACCTTCGCAGCAAAGACCTCACGTTGTATTTCTGCAGGAGTCCCATTGGAGTATTACGAGCGAATGGGAATCCAAAGGATGGATGCATATCTCCTCGGGCCATGCAGAAAAAGACAAATCGGCAGGACTGTTGACCCTGATCAACATACCGCATGTGACCACCAAGGAGGTTCGTGTACGTCGCGTACTACAAGGTCGCTTGGATCACATCCGTATCACGCACAGCAAGGGTGTATTGGACATTCTGAACTGCTACAATCAAGCGGTATCTTTTCAACAACCGGAGTCCCATTATCTCAAGCGATCCCAACTGTATCGCAACCTGGATAAGATCTTATGTTCCTTGGCGGTTGAGCATCAAGTTTTGGTGGCTGGTGACTTTAATTTACAACTTCGCAGAGAAGAACCATATGTCGGCTCGGCCACATGCTTGCGAGCACCCTTGGACGCCCAAATTGCCAAAGATGTCGAACAATTCTTGGAGGTGGTTCGCAAACATGCACTATGTGCACTCAATACATGGCGAGGACGACGACCACATACCTTTACTCATCTGAAGTACAAAACTCAGATTGACTATGTATTTACCAGGCAATCCCAAGCTACAGGGCTGGCCAAGCAAGCAATGCCTCAACATGATTTCATTGTCGGAGCTTGGAGGGACACGAAGCACTACCCGGTTATGGGCACAGTTCATGTACCCAAACCTACATGGCAACAACGACAATGTCCCAAATACGATATTACAGCCATCCTGCAGGAGGTACAGAACCCTGGTACGATCTCTCAGACCATCCATGCCCAAATGATGGAGTCACTAAGTACTTTGCCCCTCGATCGGTATGACGACATCCCGATACTGCTACATGATCTTTGCAGCCGCTATTTTCTGAGGGTCCCAGAGCAGCACTCACCCACACCACAGCAAGTGGAGCTGAAGCAATACATCAAAACAATGTGGGGACACTACAAGGCAGCCAAAACAGGGTCTATGATGGGTTCACCGCTCCGTGGACTACTACGTCGCTGGAGGCACCTTGTGCAATACCACAAAATGCGAAAGGAGTCCCAAAAAGTTGGTCGAAGATTGAAGCGAGAGCGATTCCAAACCTATCTGGAAATGGCAGAGGAGGCGGCCAATACATCCAACACAGTGGCCCTTTACAAACTTGTTCGCAAGCTGGCTCCCAAGTCCCGACGTCAACAGGTACAAATACGGGATGCCGAAGGAATGATTATTTCCGAACTCGACGAAGAAGAACATCTTCGAAAACACTTCGAGGGAGTATGGCATCTTCCCATGCAGTGGGAATCGCCCTCACTGTGCACCGCTGTGGCTGATCAAGGTGATGGGTCGACATTCTGCATAACTGCGAACGAAATCCGACAAGCTGTATGTGCGATTCGCCCACGCAAAGCGGTCAGCCCACATCTTCCTCCTGCACCTTTTTGGAAAATAGCTGCGCCAGCACTTGGACAGTGGCTATCCGGACAGAAAGGCATCCAGACGGCGGACATCCGATACCCTCCATCATGGCTTATGACCTCCGTGGCTCTTCTTCAGAAGCCTGGCAAGCCAGTAGGCCCCCTTTCGTCTCTACGCCCCATTGGCCTACAAGACCCTCTCTCCAAAGCGTACACTTCGATTCTGGCCCAGCACTTCAAACCCTATGCTCTAAAATACCTGCGCAGGATCCCACAATATGCATACCTCCCAGGCCGTGACGTTATGTGTGCATTGATGCGTGCAGTACAACATTGTCGATCAGTTCGTACCACCATACAGAGTCAAGCCTACAATCTGCATCATCTCAGACAGGGCACGAGCACGACTGATTTTCGAGCAGGTCTCCAGGTATCCCTGGACCTGTCTCAAGCCTTTGACACAGGCCCATGGTCCCTAGTTATGGAAGCAGTACGCCGAACAGGTGCTCCTGAAGGCCTATGCTCTGCGATTGCTCAATGGATCCAGGGCACGGTATACGAACTCACGTACAAACGCACCCGGCTTTTAGTCCATGCAGGACGTGGTGTTCGCCAGGGCTGCTGCCTCTCGCCGATTGTATGGTCGGTATTCACTGGACTCCTCTATCAGGAATTTGAGGCTATCGGTGGCTTGCGCTCTCCCACAGGAACGCTGTCCATGTTCGCTGACGACAAGCACATATGCTGGGAGCTGACCTCACCGACTGATCTTCATGGTGCTCTTCAATCTCTGGGTCAACTCCTTCAGCTGCTTCGAAGATTTGGCTTGAAGGTCAATGCCAACAAGTCCAAGGCCATATTGCATGTGCAGGGCAAAGGCTCGGAACGGATCAAGCGCACCTGCATCAAACTTGTAAAGGATGAAAAACATCTGAAGGTACCGATCTTTGAAGCGAATACTGTGACAGTGGAGCTCATTCCACTGGTGTCTCAGCTTCACTACATGGGTATAGTATTGTCATACACGAGTTTTGAAGAGCAGACAATGAGACACCGGATTGCGGTTGGAAGGGCGAATTACGATCGCTTACGGAAACTGGTCAATGCCCGAAAGATTCTTCGGCTACATCATCGCATTCGACTATGGCGTTGCACTATTCTTCCAGCGATGACGTATGGACTACTAAGTACGGGCTTAACCAAAACATCAGCGGACATGTTTGCAGTTGCATGGATCAAACAAATTCGGGCAATATCCAACTCGCCAGTTCATCTTACGGGAGAGAGATCGTTGGATCTATTACAGAGAGTAGGCCTGCCGGAACCAATGCAACATCTACACAAACTGGCCTCCAGTCGACTTCTCAATCTTCAACAACTGTACAGACAGATCGAGCCGGATGATATCATGAAGGACCCAATGATTGAGAACATCCTGCACAACAGAATTATGGAGTTCAAACAGCTCGCCCTGGAGGCTACGTACCACCGAAAACACGACTCCACCCTGGTACATATCCCGTTGCAGGAGGGCTTTTCATGTCCAGAATGTGGCATTTACTTTAATACTCAAGCAGCCATGCGGCAGCACGTTACAAAAAAACACTCAACTGAACATGAGCCTGATGTAGCTGCGAGGTCGTTTGCTGATGTCAATGCAGACATACGCAGATACGGGGTTGATGGCATGCCACAATGTTGTTTTTGCTTGAGCAAGTTCAACACATGGAGTAGCTTGGGGCGCCACATTAAACTGAATCGATGCACAGCTCCCACCGGCTCAGCGATAGCCCTCCCTCCTGCCCAGCCCACCCGCGGTGCTACTGAGGTTCGAGACAAGATTCCAGTCGCATCGGATTCTGACTTCCAGCAATCATTTCGTAAAGGGGGACTCAGTTATCTCTGCAGGCGCAAGGACGTGCTTCAGGAGCTCGCTCATCACTGCGCGATCTGCAGACAATGGCTGGTTAACAAGCATGACTTTGGGTCCCACTTTGTCAAATCCCATCAGGACCTCTGGAAAAAGTACGGCACGCGGGCCACCAAGCTGGTAGTTCCTTTTGTACTGTCAGCTCCGTGTATATATTGCGGTGGAGTGGCCAGCATGCACACTAAACACAAATGCCCGACTCTACTGCAGGTCTTCTTTTCGAATCTGATCTTTCATGACAGAGCTGCAATTTCAGCCCCCGACCAGCAGCGAACTGTCCACCTACTCCAAAGCGTTCCAGGGTCTCGGAGCCAAGATGATCCAGCAATCCGACCAGAGTCCCCCATCGACGGCAACAGGGATGGAGATGGAACCAATGGCAGGCTCCAAAAGAAAGGAGGTGGAGCAAGAGACGGCGCCAATGTTGGTTACGGAAGCAGCGTCGAAGCTTCAGAAAAAGGGACCTGGAAGGGGCAAGGGCAAGGCCAAGACCAATGCCGGAACCTCCCAGTCATCGCAATCTCAGCTCACCAATCTGGTGCACACCATCGCGAGACTATCGATTCGACACGAAGATGCATTGGCGGCGCAAAGACTCAATCAAGCCTACGTGATGTTTTTGCAAATCAAATCCGCAGGGGAGCTCCAATCGCTCGTATCCCCCCTGTACACGGCGTCACAGACGTTCGACACAGAGAAGGAGATGGGCAAAGCCAAGTATCCGAAACGGGTGGTCCTGGTCAGCCTCATCCTTCGCGAGTTGGTATCACGAGTGGACATCCTGACGAAGAACGACGACGCGATGCGGAGCGCGGTGCAGGCACAGTTGCTGGTCAAGGACGAGGACGACGATCCGTGTTGGCCCTACTTGCAATGGGATCCCGACAGTCGCCAGGAACTCCGCAACCAGGATCGGGAGCCCATGAAGCTGGAGCGGTGGCATCGCAAAATGCAGAGTGTCATAGGCCTTCTGACGGGGGAGACGGTTCTACGATGTCAGCCCAGCCGGAAGCTGACGGCCAACATGGAGGGCGACCAGGTGGCTATGTTCCTCGAGATCGGCACCGTGGGCGAATCGGAGCAAGACCTTCACCGCCATCTTCGGGACATGTGCGACCTCTCGGTGTGGAAGATGGTACTGGGAAGGTTCCGAAGGGATCGTCTTCAGCGGAACCCCCTGGCGAACCGGGTCATGGAGCTTCTCCCGGACAACGCCTGATGACTGCGGCTGCCCTCCCAGTTCTGCAAAACACTGGCAATACATGCTATCAGAATGCACTACTTCTGTGTATATGGTGGCTCAGCCGGCATTTTCATGAATCAATGGGAGGACTCCTGCTTACAGTTCAGCAGCGGGTTGCAGAGACAAATGGCAGGCTGTGTGATATAGAGGAATGGTCAAGAATCTTGGCCATATGGGGCAGACCGGGTACACAACAGGATGTGGTTGAATTTTTGATGTTCCTCCTGGAATATGTCACGATTCCTGGATTGGGAGGGTCAATTCACTCATACGACCCGACCTCCGCTCTGGTGGATGTGACTGATCTAACCTCAGCGCCGATTATACTTCACATTGGCCGACACCGCAGCCTTCCCGCCATGATACAGGAATGGCATCAGACAACAGAAGGGCTGCAGTTTCTGATACATCCGCCAAGGATTCTTTTCCTACAGGTCATGCGGTTCTCCCTTCAGCATGGCCGGATCCGGAAGAACAATGTTCGTCTCAAGATCCCAGACAGTCTTCTCATACCGACCTTGGTGGAAAATCGGAAAGCTCTGCGGTCATATCATGTTGTATCCGGGGTATACCATCTGGGCAACAGTCCGCAATCTGGTCATTCTCGTGCCTTCTTTCATGAGTTTCAATCCGGGTGCGATGGTGATATTCGCAGATATACTTCTGATGATGGTGTGAGCGTGGCTGAACTCTCCTCAAAAGAGGCTGAGGTCCTAATGCGGAATTTTTATCTCCTTGCACTAGTGGGTGATTGATCCTTCTTCTTTTTGCTTTCCGACTTATACTATGCCACCTGCACTGTTTTTGTGGATACTCGCCCGCTGCACTCGATTACAGGTGATCTTTTGTCAAATCACAGATCGACGGAAGGGCACGTTCGTAGGATGCTGCTGTTGTTGGGTATCGAGTTTGGTATCACGCTCTTGTTGTTTGTCCTGGAACAAGCCCTTCCTGCAGCCAACTAGTAGCTCCAACAGCCACTTCGATCGATGCAGCGAAGCTCTCATGTTCACTGGATATCTAATCCGCTCCTTACTATCTGGTTTATTGTCTTCCCCAGCTGCACCATCTTCTCGCACGTAGTGTTTCAATCCCGGAGAGCTGGCCAAGATGCTTAGCGAATTCGGCTGTCTATGTTGCTATGTTGCTTAATCAGCACTGTTCTTTGTCGTGTTTCTGTAGTGCCTTTGCTGGGTCTTCGGACCGGAAGGCCAATCTCTCATAGGCATGTGCTGGGTCCTAGGACCGGCATGCCAGCCTCGTGGTTTCACACTCTTGAGGCTTGCTTATGCAAGTGCAGCTACAAGCTGCCAGGCTATCTATGCTGGCTCATTATCGCTACGCGGGTCCAACAGCGTCTGCATGTCTCTGCTATGCACTGACCCGTTGCGAATCAAAGTCAAAGTCAAAAAGGACTTTGCTGTGGGTGTGGGATATATCTCGACCTGTCTCCGTGTTCCAGTAAGTTAGAGGGGTCTGTGCGCGGTGGGTCTAGGCGCTAGCGAGATTGAGTTCCAGGAATTTTCACGGCTTTTAGGCCTGTGCGATACATGAATGCAGAGCAGTCGAGTGCGTGTTGGCTCCATAGTTCGGCACGCCAGCTTTAACATGTACGGTGGTCATGATGTCAGCGCCTAGAGCAGTGCTAAAACTCGGCTTCCATGTTCCGTCAGGTGTCAAAATTCAATAGCAGCAATAAGATTGCAGATTGATTGCAGCGGTTTTAGTATTTTGAGAGCGTCAAGTTTGGACTCATAGCCCCGAGCTGGTTGTCGCGGCCCACGTGGACCTGCACAAGCAAGGCCCTGCTTCCTTGTGCATCTGCGCGCCGCAGCGATGCGACTTCAAAGGTTTCGTCCGGATCTCAAAATCCGCGTCTATTGGGGCCCCCATGAGCGTTGACAAGTTGTAGTTGCCAGGAAAAAGGCCTCTGGAGCGGCAAAAGTAGTGGTGCTCTGTGCCAAGGTCAGGTTCATGTGCCATGACAACTGTGGGAGAGATTGTCGAGCGCCGATTGGGGAAGGCCACAGTGTCGTGGTGTCAAGTGGTGTGTAGGCCAGTGTCGTGCAGATTTGGACTGTTGCCGTCAGGTGCGCACTCCACACCTTCCGCTGACTCGGACAAGTTGGTCACTTTCACATAGCATACCGGTGACTGCCCATGGGGACAAGGCCACTCTTGGCCAGCTTTGGCCCAGATCCCGGGCCAGCCATGCTCACGTCACGACCGTCACGCCGCCTTCTTCGTGACAAGTCCTGCCTCCGGATGAGCTGGTTTGGGCTCCGCCGGAGTGACGATTCCAAGCACGGCGGTTCAACAGTTCAGCCTTCATGAATACCACTGCACGGAGCGGAAAAGGTATGCAGTGGCATGCATTCCCCGCATGCGTCGTGTCACTGACATCGACAAGTTGGGCATGAAGGAGGCACTGCACCCAGGCTTCTGCAGCCTGAACTTGTCCGTGCTCGTGAGTATTTCCGTGGTTTGTCCATGAGGCAAGGCACTCCCAAATGCGTCAAACGGTAGGAGTCGAGCTGCTTGAAGCTTACTCGAAGGGTCATTGCACAAGGAGCTTTGAGTTGCCACGGGTGGTTGCCACTTGTGGATGTTGCCCTCGTGCTGCGCAGTTGCCCCAGGATTTTCAGCGACTCTGCTCATGAGCATGTTGAGGGTAGGCTCGGCCGCCCTTGTTGAAACGCAGCAGCATTCTGAGCATCTTTGAGCATCCTTCATATTCCGCCGATCCGCCGTGGGCAGCGCGCCTTCTGCAGTGTCTTTGCAGCTTTGGCCACGGAGCGGCTTTGAAGCTTAGAGCCGGCTTGGACGGCGCCTCATCGCCTCCCTGGGCTAACAGCCGTCCAAGCCCCACGAGGTGACTGCTGCCTCATGAAATGCCATGAGTGCAATCTCACGGTGGTCTGCTGGCCAGTGGTTCAAGTCGATGTGCACCACGAAGCCACCTTAATTGCGTCGCCCCATGTCTGGCAACGATGCTCTCCACCTCAACAGCCTGCTGTGGAGCTGTCTCTCTGTGCCGCTCCTAAACAAGCCCAGACATGATTATGTGCGCGGGCGAGTGTGGATATGCGAGGCCCCAGATACTTGTACTGCATTTCAGGACCTGGATTCGCATGAAATCTTCCGGAGTAGGAGTGCATAAGTTCGCGCTGCGGCCGGCCGGTGATCTGACATGGGGTGATGACGTGTCAATTCTCACAGGAAGCCTGGGAGGAGCCTTTATGAAACTAGTTCGCGAGCCCGACCACGGGATGCATGGGCGCATTCGTCGACCCTGCTCGCTATCGTTTCGAATGGTTTTGAGTGGGTTCCGAACGCCGGCCAAGCATTCATCGTGCAGATCCGGCACCATTTGTCCACAGACCTTCAGCGTGCCGCTAGAGTTGGAAGTGCTGGCAAGCTCACCGTGCTATTTAGGAGGTCGGCTGCTGGTACCGCCTCTACCCCTGACACCAGGCTCTCCAGGTAAGATCTCACGGCATCGCTGTTATGGAGGGAACGTGTTCCCCCGGAGCGTGAAAGCGGATAGCGGCGGCGAGTGAAAGGGTTGCTTGTTGGCAACGTGTGTGCACCTCTGTTGTCCTCCTTGCGCTTCGTGGGTGGCAGGGCCGATGCATCAAGAGAGTCGCGTGGCTGTGAAGGGCGCATCGGCAGGCGACTGGGCGTTGCTGTGTTGCGAGGCAGAGCTGGCACAGATGTGCAGGTCACCGGCATTGGGTGCATTGAATCCTGCGACATGTCAGTTCTGCACGTGGCTTGCACTGATCGCATCTGGGTCCAGACGGAAGGGACGGACGTTCTACCGCTCCCATCGGCGCCCCTCCCTGTCTTGGCCTGTCTCGCTGTCTGCGAGTTCCACTCTCGGTCCTAAGTCCAATGTAAGCGAGGGTAGGTGTACGGCTTTAAGTTGGAGAATTAGAGCCAAAGCTTTTGCCACAAACGTCCTGCGCTTTAACTCTTGTCGATGGCTTATGAAGCCTGACCCAAGCGTGCCGCTAGAGTTGGAAGTGGTAGCAATCTCACCATGGCATTTAGGAGGTCGTCTGCTACTTCTGCCTTTGCCCTTGCGATGAAGCTCGTGAGGCTTCGGGTTCCAGGGAAGATGTCAGGGCATCGCCGTTTTGGAGGGAACATGTTCGCCGGGAGGGTGAAAGCGGATAGAGGCAGCGAGTGAAAGGGTTGCTTGTTGGCAACGTTTGTGCACCTTTGTTGTCCTCCTTGCGCTTCGTTGCTGGCAGGGCCGATGCATCAAAAGAAGTGCATGGCTGGGAAGGGCGCATCGGCGGGCGACTTGGTGTTGCCGTGTTGCGAGGCAGAGCTGGCACAGATGTGCAGGTCACCCGCGTTGTGTGCACTGAATCCTGCGACATGTCAGTTGTGCACGTGGCTTGCAGTGATCGCATCTGGGGTCCAGATGGAAGGGACGGACCTCATGCTTCTCATGGTGTGTCGAGTATATGCAGGAAGCTGCTTATCCGGTCGATAGCCGCATGACATGAGCTGCGCTGTGCCAGCGCAAAGCATATGTCCCAGCCGCAAGCTGTGTTCAAGTAGGCTCTGAGCTGATGACTTAAGCTTTGGGGAGAAGGGTGGTGGCTAGCCATCCTTGCAGAATGCCATCAAAGAAGACCTGGAGAAACCTCCCGCTCAGTCTCGTATGCCATTCGGTCGCTAGAGTTGCAGAGCATGCTTTCCAGTTGGATACCTGCCAGCAAAGTACTTGGTGCGGCAAGGGGGCGCTTGCACTGCGAATCGAACAGCAGTCCTGCTTCAAGATGTCCCCGTGGCCACAGTTGCGCTGTTTCGTTGCTGGACGCCTCGGACATGGCGCTGGTGCCCGGGACTTGTGAGGAACAAGACCTGCTGCTGAGCACCTTTGCACCGAGGCAGCTACATTGCAGCGTTCTTGCCTGCAGCAACGTGCACCTGTGAGGTTGATCGGAACCAACGCCTTCTGCTAAATGGCGTGCAGCCCAAGTCGATGCAGTCCACCACAGAGACCTGGTGCACCTTTTCCCCAAGCGGTGGCCCACGGCCGTCAAGCCTGACCCAAGCGTGCCGCTAGAGTTGGAAGTGGTAGCAATCTCACCATGGCATTTAGGAGGTCGTCTGCTACTTCTGCCTTTGCCCTTGCGATGAAGCTCGTGAGGCTTCGGGTTCCAGGGAAGATGTCAGGGCATCGCCGTTTTGGAGGGAACATGTTCGCCGGGAGGGTGAAAGCGGATAGAGGCAGCGGGTGAAAGGGTTGCTTGTTGGCAACGTTTGTGCACCTTTGTTGTCCTCCTTGCGCTTCGTTGCTGGCAGGGCCGATGCATCAAAAGAAGTGCATGGCTGGGAAGGGCGCATCGGCGGGCGACTTGGTGTTGCCGTGTTGCGAGGCAGAGCTGGCACAGATGTGCAGGTCACCCGCGTTGTGTGCACTGAATCCTGCGACATGTCAGTTGTGCACGTGGCTTGCAGTGATCGCATCTGGGTCCAGATGGAAGGGACGGACCTCATGCTTCTCATGGTGTGTCGAGTATATGCAGGAAGCTGCTTATCCGGTCGATAGCCGCATGACATGAGCTGCGCTGTGCCAGCGCAAAGCATATGTCCCAGCCGCAAGCTGTGTTCAAGTAGGCTCTGAGCTGATGACTTAAGCTTTGGGGAGAAGGGTGGTGGCTAGCCATCCTTGCAGAATGCCATCAAAGAAGACCTGGAGAAACCTCCCGCTCAGTCTCGTATGCCATTCGGTCGCTAGAGTTGCAGAGCATGCTTTCCAGTTGGATACCTGCCAGCAAAGTACTTGGTGCGGCAAGGGGGCGCTTGCACTGCGAATCGAACAGCAGTCCTGCTTCAAGATGTCCCCGTGGCCACAGTTGCGCTGTTTCGTTGCTGGACGCCTCGGACATGGCGCTGGTGCCCGGGACTTGTGAGGAACAAGACCTGCTGCTGAGCACCTTTGCACCGAGGCAGCTACATTGCAGCGTTCTTGCCTGCAGCAACGTGCACCTGTGAGGTTGATCGGAACCAACGCCTTCTGCTAAATGGCGTGCAGCCCAAGTCGATGCAGTCCACCACAGAGACCTGGTGCACCTTTTCCCCAAGCGGTGGCCCACGGCCGTCAAGCCTGACCCAAGCGTGCCGCTAGAGTTGGAAGTGGTAGCAATCTCACCATGGCATTTAGGAGGTCGTCTGCTACTTCTGCCTTTGCCCTTGCGATGAAGCTCGTGAGGCTTCGGGTTCCAGGGAAGATGTCAGGGCATCGCCGTTTTGGAGGGAACGTGTTCGCCCGGAGGGTGAAAGTGAAAAGCAAGTGAAGGGGCCGCTTGTGCGCATCCTCCATGTGCTGTTGTCTTGGCTTGGGAAAACAGCTTGGGTAGATGGGCATGGTAAGCAAATATTGGGCTCATGACGGTCGCTTGCTGTATGAGAGCCCCTGCACCTTCTTGGTTTTGTGGTGCTCGCCAGAGAAGATGCGGCGCCTTCGATAGTTTAATGGTCTCGGCAGGTTTCATCCCACAACTGTCTGATGCGGCTTGACGAGTGTCGCAAGCGCGCGGCCTTGAAATCTTCTGCAGCTTGCACAGCATGTAGAACAGCCGGCCAGGGCTCGACAGGTTTCTGTGTAATGTTACTTGGAGCTGGCCTGCCTGGCACTCCGCGTAGGTGTCGATAATGTCGATAATGTGCCGATCGGAGTCATCAGAGAGTGCGATGCACAGTTTGCCTCCGTGTGTTGGTCCTGGCACGCGCAACGCAGGAGTTCTGCCGATTCTCCATTTCCCGGCACTCCAGATGGTGCCATCGAGAGATATCGAGTATGGAATGAATGATCCACTGCGCAGATGCATGTTTCTCAGCTAGGAGCCCCTTCAAACAAAGCATTGACAGCATGCCAGCAAACATTCCAGCATGCCCACAAGCATGCCAGCAAGTAACTGCCACTAGAACGATTTCGGGGTCCTTGAGTGACGTTCCCTTGGTGCAGAGCAGAAATCTCTGAAGTAGGCCTAGTTGGAGCTCCGCTTGCGTAAGGCTTTAACGGAAAGGCCATGCGTCGTTTTGCCCGGTCTTGTGCCGCCAACAGACACTGGCTTGCTTGTGCCAGAGGGATGTGCCTCGTGCCAGTCGCAACTTTCCGTGTTGCTGCCATGTGGCTTGGGACTTGTGGCAGTCCCATGCTGCAAATGCTGCCAAGGTTCCTATCTTGTGCCAGTGTTAAACAAGCGTTCTTGAAGGTGACGCCACGGGATGCCAGACAGCCAACATCCTGGATAGGTGCACGATAAGTCGGAAGGGCGCATGCGCCACAAAGTTCTTGCCGGTTCCTGCCGAATCGGTGCGGACGCAGACTCGGACTCGGAGGCGCGGAGGCTTGTGCTGCCCAGAGGTCGTGAAGCCCAGGAGCGGGGTGAATCCAAAAAGAGCACATGACTACAGAATAGCAAAATAGTACACTTTGACTCCGTAGGTCCATGGTGTTCTCTAGTTCTATGTGGGCCAGGCTCTTAGTGCCAATGGTAGCAACTATAGTTCTTCTTGGGTTTCAGCTTTGACATTGCGCCTTGTCAGTCAGCCTTAGTCTTCATCCCTGTCAGGTGCAACCCGCTGATCATGGCATTCGCTGGGGGTGCGTGTCCTGGGCCCTTCGAGGAGAGCTACAACAGTCTGGCTTCACTTGCGCTGGCAGAAGTCGTGGCCTAGTTCCTGCGAACCTCATGGAGCTGTACAGATTCTGCAATTATCGGCAGCTGCCAGTCGTTGCCATCAAGTCCACGCTACTTGGAAGCACCTACTGGCCTATAGGGGCACTGAGCCGTCTCGCTGCCTCACACGACATGGCACAAACACGACACAATCGGCTAATGTGGCCGACCAGTGTATCACGTGTGTATCCAAGGATCTGCACTTCACGAGGCCGGCTTTGATTGTGGGTTGGAGTGTGGGGGCACGCCCTGCGCAGCTCACGGCAGCAGCACTCGAGCTACTTGGAGCCCCTGCTTGCGCCGTGGTCATGTGCAGCACTCAGTAAGCTTCGAGCAGTACACCAAAAATTGGAGTGGGCCTGTTTGTTTTTTATCGAGAGAGATTTTGTCCTTGAGGCTGGATGACCGTTTGCAGCTGCCGAGCATGCCGATGGAGGGGTGCAGTGTGCGCTTGCGCACGCCCCTGAGGAACTTTACGGTCGACTGCCACCCCACTTGGGCAAAGTGGATGGGGAGGCGAATGGACGTGACACGCCAATTTCAGCAAGACCACAGGCCAGGGGTGTGTCGAACTGCATTCGTTTTTCATGTTTGTCGAAATGTGTCAAGTGGATCGAAGTGGGTTGCGTGGCGAAAATCTTTCATTCTTCACCTCCACAAGGCTGAAACCTCGTTCCGGACTGCCAGCTGCCGTCTCGGAGCAGGTGCTCATCAAGGAGGGCTATCACTGGCAAATCGGAGTGTCCGTGATCTACGACATTTGGGCATGCCTCCAAGATGTCCAGACCGAGTACTCAGAGAGGGAGCCTGGGCGTCATGGATGTCTTCCTGTGTGCCCTCAATCGATTCCTGGCATCATATTTCAGTCAGTCTTTCAGATTTCGAGGTTGTCCCGAGTAAACTCATTTGAGCAGGAAGGCTCCTTAGTGCCTTGCCACCCTGTAGGTATGTCTGCCAAAATCTATACCACATGACTTGTAAGGGCACTTTGCGGGGGGGGGGGGGGAGGGCCAGGCGTTTTCATTTGAGGAAGGCGGGGCCTTAACTTTTCTCATCCCAACCGATCCAGGCCCCGTGATCCCAAGCCTCGCTCGGGTCGCCAGCTCCCACACCCGCCGACTCCCGCATCCTCCTGGAGCCCTTGTCCCTTTCATGTCATCGAGAAGCTGATGGCCCAAGGGTCCCTGTGGATAGCCTTGAAGGGGCCCATCTGCGAACAGCCAGGATAAGAGAACCGCGGACTCAGGAGCTGGATGGCAATGTGGGCAATGTGGGGGCTCAGGAGCGGATGTCCTGTCAGCAGTGAAGCGCTGCCGAGTCACAGACCGGCGCCGCCCGAAACCAGTGTGCAGTCGGGACAGGCACGTGTTGCGGCACAGCTCCCATTGCGGACACACCAGGAGCATGGGCAGAAGGCTTGAACGAGAGTAGCATGCCCGCACACTAGGCTTTGACCAGGCTTCGCCGCATCAGCTAGGTGTGGTGGCGGAAACCCTGCGGCGGCGGCTCATGTAGACAGATCGGTTGTGCTACAAAGTGCTTGTGTAGCTCCCTTGGCTTTAATGGCCTGGCCAAGAAGTGCTCGTGAAAGAGCTCAGGCTGTACCTTTTGCAGCATAGGTTTGCTGTGCAACCAGACCGCAGGCGCGGCAGTCAGGCAGAGACATTGCGCTTTGCCGGCTAAGAATTCGGCTCAGCAGATACACGCCCGGACCATCTCGGTAGCTGCATTGAGATTGCACAACATGCAAGATGTACTAAAATGAAAGCAGCTTGCACTGAACGCCGAAGTTTTCATGAGCACGACACCAGCTTTGTTGCCACCAGTTTGAGGAGCCGCATGTGTTCCGTGGTTGAGACGTCGCGCATGCGTTCCGCTTCTTCAGAGCTGCCATGCATTTCATGCGAGGTCCCAGACTTCAGGCACAGCAGTCGCGCGGAGACATGGCTCTCTGCCGACTAAAGACTTGCAAGAGAAGCCACGCGCCTGCCTGGAGTGTCTCTGTAGCATCATTGAGCTTACAGTGTTCAAGATGCAGTAAAATGCTAGCAGCCTGTTGCGAACAGGGTTTGTGCAATCTGCATGCTCCTGCTCCCAGCCGATGTTTTGGTGTCCACGACACCGGCTTGTTGCCACCCGTTGCAGCGTTGGACGTATTCCATGGTTGACACGTCGCATACGGCGACCCGTTTCTTTGAAGCTGCCAGCGCCATGCAAGTCATACGAGGCAGTCCGAAAGACAGCAGGCTGCAAAACCGCCAGAGTCCCCAAGCTTCTCCGGACGCCTCAGTGAGCAGGGCCCACAGCACTCGGGCGCACATGCGGTTTCTCTTCGACCTCGATCCCTTTGAGAGCCAGATCAAGTCTCGACTACGCCCAGCTGTCTTTCCTGTGTGCCAATGCAGGTGCGACCTCGAAGTGTAGCCAGGTCAAGGCAAACGCAGGACATGAACTCGGTAGCTGTTGTTCTGAGGAACCGATCCTGCGAGCTGGCTCGAGAGAGTGGCAGTGCTTGCCTACGATCGCGCCAAATGCTGCCATGTTAGCGGTACATACAGCCTGCTGCTAGGTATGGGTCAACGCCCTGTGGCTACAGCGATTGCCAGTCAGCAGTTTCGGCAATTTGCCGCCTCAAACTGTAAGCGGCTCTTGTAACACTTCAGCGTAGTCGCCTTCTGTTGCATCGCTTGATGGAAATACGAACTGGGGAGCGTCCACATTGGGGAATCCCACTTCGGGCGGCCTTGTTCTCTCTTTGAAAGGGTTGCTGTAGATAGCGTCGAAAACATTTGCGTTTGTCAGGTATCGCGAGTTTTGGCTTTCTCTCACCGTGAACGACGTGTCGCGTCCAATTTGGGTTTAGCAGCAGGTTTTTATGCGCATTCTAGCCGCTGATATGTAATTCTCCTGGAGGTGAGGTAAATCCGCCCCTTGTAGTTTGTTCTTTGTTGCTTAATCAAACGGCTGGCATCGTGCAAGGGGGCGCAGGGGCGAACGCAAGGCCATACGATCACCCAGCTCGACATCCAAAGCTGCGCCTCGTTTGCCCTTAGCTCTGAAGCCTTCACTCGCGCTTCGCCATCGGACCCTCCTTTGTGAACCATGGACTGCGCATTGTTCCAGCCACAAGAAACGCAGGGTTCGTTTCTCAAGATGTGCTTGCGTTCAGAGAACGCTTGGGGGTTGAAACCTTTGCTGTGGACCACCAGAGTGCATGTTTCTTCTGCTGTAATGACTCAATGACTCTGACGTTCCCTTGCAAAAGGGCGTGCCAGGGCGAGGCGCGAGACATGTCGAGACATCCTTGCAGCAGGCTCATGGAATGAATTGCAAATACTGCAACAACCAGAGCCCAAGATGCTGTTCCTTTCCACCGGCAGCTATCGACTCGACGCTTGTGAGTGCCTTAGAGCCCAGGTCGCAAAGGATCTGAATGACAGATCCTTTGCGATGGGCACGCAAGTGTGAAGCCAGGCTGCCAGACTGCTGTAAATGCCTGAAGTTAAGCACTCGGAAGGCGTGTGTGCAACTTCGTGTGGCGCCCAGCCGCTCAGCAGAGGCGTGAAGTTTGTACTACAGTAGGGCTGTGCAGGTTACACCGCCCGTCCTTCCTGTCCTTGTTAAAGGGCACCGACTGAGTCTCGTGGAGAACAGGGACAGCAACGAAAGACCAAGGACATTGTGACATGCATGAGCACGCATGTGGTGTGGACGGGGCGGTTAAGACTCGGCTGCATCTACATGAGGCATTGGTGTACCTTCATGGCAGTGTTGCAGAGTCTGAATTCTTTTAAGCTTGACTCTGTTCCTTTTCTGCGGCCATGCAATTTCTACGGAGCCCCGCGGTGGTGACAGGGTGTGCTGTTGCGCATCAACCGCGATAGGCATTAGATAAGCAGATGACGCCACAGCTGCTTTGACCCAAAGCGGGTCGACATGACCAGACAAAGATGAGTCCCTCGATGTCCCGGCAGCTGCGCTCTGTCAGCATGCGTGCGTGCATCAAAAGGAAGAGAGGTTTCAGAGCTGCCACAGAAGCCGTCGCGGTTGTTGGCGTCGTTCGTCCGTCAGTCAGGCTCCTCTCCAGTCTGCTCGAGCAGTTCTGTAGCCTCCCAGCTTCCAGTAGCTACAACAGCCACGTGTGTTTCCTGGATAGCGCGGCTCGATTGCGGCCGTCACGTGGCAAGATGTCGCGGGGCTCACGCGCCCGTCCGCGTCCGCGTCCCTGCGGCTCTCATGTTGGAGGACCGGCGATTTCTTCAGGCCTTTGCTGGCTGTTCCACCCTGCCCCAGGGTGCCGACATTGCCGACCTCCCAAAAAGGGTGCCGCGATAACAAGAAGCACAGGCCCGGCAGACTACGCCGGGCAAGCATAGATCCAGGAAGCGACAGAAGCGACAGCGAAACCATCGGCAGGGCCACAGCCTTGTGCAGCATGGTTTCCTTGCGGCCCGCGCATGCGTGTCCTGCTTTGTTGGTTTGAGTCAGCACGTTCTTGGGCAGGCGATGGCATTCATTCGAACGTTGCCAATCTGGGCATGTAGGCCCAGCGTCTGAGCGGTCCAACTTTGCTTGCAGCATCAACTCTTCAGGTTTGTCGCTCTTAGTGGCTGCAAGCGGTGCTTGGCGCTATACCCCTCTTTCTGCTGTGATACTTGCAACATCTTGGACCTCGCACCATAGCATTTGTTTGCAGTCGGTGTACGTGCACGGCAGCGTGATGCATGCCCGAACCTGACGCCAATCACCTGCAAGCACGGGTGTTCAGTCAGGCATCACCTGCATCAGCAGAGGTTGAATAGAGCCACTTCGCGTAGTCTGCTTCGTATTCCGGTCCCCCCATATTCTAAGCCTCCGCGGTTTTCTTTCCATCTGCCATTTCTCGCATCGCCCTCAGAAGTAGGTGTGAGGCGTTTGCAATATTTCTTGATGCAGGAGCAGCAGCGAAGCAGCATTCTGCTTTCAGATTGGGAAGTTCCCAGCGCCGCAGCTGATGGCAGCCTCGTCTCGCCTCCCTGACTGCAGCGCAGGTGGAGCCCTTTCTCTGCAGCCTGGGCCGTCTACGGAAGCCTGTCCACCAGATTCAGATGACTCCCTCCTGGCACTTGGTCTTTGTCAGCGTGCGACGCATCGGTGGAGAGGCCCAACCTTCGAAGGCCTCACTTGCTTGCACCTCGGCAGTGGGTCTGTCAGTCAGACTCCTCTCCAGTCTGCTCGAGCAGTTCTGTAGCCTCCCAGCTTCCAGCAGCTACAACAGCCACGTGTGTTTCCTGGACAACCTGGCTCGATTGCGGCCGTCACGCGGCAAGATGTGGCGGCGCTCACGCGCCCATCACCGTCCGCGTCCCTGCGGCTCCCATGTCGCAGGACCGGCGATTTCTTCAGGCCTTTGCTGGCTGTTCCGCCCTGCCCTGGGGTGCCGACGACCTCCCAGGGTGGCGTCATTGCCAAGGCAAGGAAGAGTTGCGTGTTTGCCACAGTGTGCTGAAAGTGTACAGATCGATGTCGAGTGACCATTCAGCCGAGGTGCTTGTGATCATGCATCATCTCGTGCCACAGATGGTAATGTTGTAAAGGTACGGTCGCCACAGGCCCTAAGGACGACCCACACAGCGGAGACGCGTGATCTTCCTTGGTTCAACAAGCTCCGTCTACTGGGGCTGAGGTCCAGAAACTTGCATCCTCGCTCGCTCGTGGGCCGGTCCATATCTAATTACCTTGTCCATCCTGGCCGGTCGCACCAGTTTGTGTCCCACATTGCGACTGTTGCGCAGGCCCCGACTTGTCACGACCCCTGCGACTGTTGCGGCCTTCTCAGAGTACAGAGGCTACTTAGGATGTAAGATTCCCAATTGAGAAGGCGCACCTTAGGCCATAGGCACAGCACATGGACCACTGCGGTTTTCTAGGGTATTCTGTATTTTGATAGGTTACTCGAAGAAGCTGTGATGCCGCGTGTGGGCGTCTGAGCTGTCCTGATCCTCCGATGCAGCTGTTCAGCGAGGTGGATTCAGCAGTCTGACGCAGACTTGTTGCAGGCCACCTTCAGGTATGCCCGGTTCCTTTCACCAACATCTCCTGGGTTCTTCCCGCTTCCAAAGACTTCCATCTTCACGTCCCCACCTGAAAGCGAAAAGAGCCTCAGGCCTGGGCCGTCGTGCAACGCATTCTCAAATCAAAAAGCCGCCGTCTGCTTCTTGGCTCTCTCAACTCGTCCCAGCCCTTGACATAGTGGCACCCGAAGTCTTTCGGAGCCTTCGGGAGCCCCTGCAGCTCCTGGTCACTTGAAGTGGCAGGTTGTCCTTCTGCCTTTGATGCGTCGCAGGATCAGCGAGCCAGCTTGTGCAAGAAGCTGGTAATGGTCTCTGGAGCACATATTAGCAACCCTTCGAAGCTGTTGGCACTTTCTGAAGCTAGCCCGTCAGACCAATCGCTCTGCGACACTACAGATGCTTCGCTGAGCTTGTCTTGCCCAGCAACGGGGCAGCGAAGGTGAATCTGAAAGCCAACTTGGGCTGGCATATCTTTACTTTAATGGCAGGACATCCTTGAGTTGGAGTGCCGTCGCGTGTGCCAGATACAATTTAAGTCCCTCGATGTCCCGGCAGCTGCACTCTGTCAGCATGCGTGCGTGCATCAAAAGGAAGAGAGGTTTCAGAGCTGCCGCTGAAGCCGTCGCGGTTGTTGGCGTCGTTCGTCCGCCAGTCAGGCTCCTCTCCAGTCTGCTCGAGCAGTTCTGTAGCCTCCCAGCTTCCAGCAGCTACAACAGCCACGTGTGTTTCCTGGACAACCCGTCTCGATTGCGAGCGTCAGGTGGCAAGATGTTGCGGGGCTCACGCGCCCGTCCGCGTCCGTGTCCTTGCGGCTCCCATGTCGGAGGACCGGCGATTTCTTCAGGCCTTTGCTGGCTGTTCCACCCTGCACTAGGGTGCCGACATTGCCGGCCTCCGAAAAAGGGTGCCGCGATAACAAGAAGCACAGGCCCGGCAGACCACGCCGGGCAAGCATAGAGCCAGGAAGCGACAGAAGCGACAGCGAAGCCATCGGCAGGGCCACAGCCTTGCGCAGCATGGTTTCCTTGCGGCCTGCGCATGCGTGTCCTGCTTTGTTGGTTTGAGTCAGCACGTTCTTGGGCAGGCGATGGCATTCATTCGAACATTGCCAATCTGGGCATGTAGGCCCAGCGTCTGAGCGGTCCAACTTTGCTTGCAGCATCAACTCTTCGGGGTTGTCGCTCTTAGTCACTGCAAGCGGTGCTTGGCGCTATACCCCTCTTTCTGCTGTGATACTGGCAACATCTTGGACGTCGCACCATAGCATTTGTTTGCAGTCGGTGTACGTGCACGGCAGCGTGACGCCTGCCCGAGCTTGACGCCGGTCACCTGTAAGCACGGGAGTTCAGTCAGGCAGCAGTTGCACCAGCAGAGGTTGAATAGAGCCACTTTACGTAGTCTTCTTCGTATTCCGCTCCCCCCATATTCTAAGCCTCCACAGCAGCTGCGCAGCGGCATTCTGCTTTCAGACTGGGAGGTTCCCGGCTGCGCGGCTGATGGCGGCCTCGTCTCGCCTGCCTGACTGAGGCGAGAGCACAGGCAGCGCAGGTGGAGCCTTTTGCTGCTGCTTCCTGAACTCCTTTTCGCTCAGGACTGTCTGGTTTCTGTGTAGGCCCATAGGCCATACACAGCCTGATAATCTAATGACAAGGCAATCCAGCGCCTCCGACTGGTCTGGCCGCAGTCGGCTGTGTCGTTTCCTTCCTGGCGCCCATGCCCTGGCGATTTCGCCCAGCGGCTGTTGCAGTTGGACAGATGATGTCGAGGTGATCCGCGCAAGGATGTGGGCAGATGCGCTTGGTGCATTTCGGAGCATGGGGGGCATGGTTGCTTCTTGTACCTGCAGGCAGTTTGTGGCCACTGACGATTAGATCATGCACCGGCTTGTTCAAAAGTGTGCGCTGACGTGATCAGAGACTTCAAAAATCCTCCACCAGAGACTGAAACATGGGTCTCGAGATTTGTGTGAGCCATAGTGAGTTGCTGGCCTGGCGATGCCCGCCTGACGCTTCGTCCTCCATTCGTATCCCCAAGGAGTGCACCGACCCTTTGAGCCTCAGGATTTTGAATCTAGTGTTGGTCACATTCTGTCCCCAAGCCATTTGCTGCAAGTCACTACGAGGAAGTAGGCGTCTTGGACAGGCACCTGTGCTTTTTTCAGGTGTTCGCTGCCAGGTCCGGGCTGTCCCCGGGTGTCGACCTGGCAAGGTGTTGCTGAGGCAAGGGAAAGGTATGTGTTTGCAGTGTGTTGAAGGTGTACAGATCGATGGCGAGGTGACCATCCAACCGAGCAGTTTGTGATGCAGCAGCTTCGCCCTGCATCGCGCATTGCATAGGGCCACCATGGGTCCCAAGGATGCAGCCATCGTGTGCTTCGTGAGCCAAGTGGCTCAGCCCGCGTCAGTTTTAAGGTGCTTCAGACACGTGCGTTCTCGGACGTGCCGTCTTGTTTGTGCAAAAGCTGCCGTGATCCCTCGCTTGCCGTGGACCACTGATATGGATTCTTCAATACTGAGAAAAGCGAACCAACCCGTGCTGAGGCGTGCTGTACCACCATGTCCCCCACGTCCCCCACGTCCCCCACGTGTGCTAGGCTTGCGTCCTGCTAGGCGATTGTGGGTCCAAGCAGGCCCAGCTGTTTCGCGGTCTGTCAGCGCTGCCGGCAAGACTCTTCCCGCATCCCTGACACCCGCTAGTTTGTGGGGTAGGTCGGCTGCGTTGCAGCAGCCTGTGCTTGCAGCTGTTGGCAAGCTTAAGGTCATGCGTTCCGTGTGAGCTCCGCAAGCAGCTTGCACGTTTTTCATGTGTCGTGTTTGCTCTGGAGCTACTGAAGTCTTTAGATGCAATGCCGAGTGCACTTTGTGCGCAACACAAGGTGCCAAACTGCTTGTGACGTGATTTCAGTTTCCAATCCGCCTGGACAGACTGAGTAGTTCAGGCAGCAGGGCCCAAGGGTAGAGCACCGTGGGGTATAGGGGTATTGTGCGGTGAGTGCACAGCTTCGGTGTGACGCAGGTAGATGACGTTGAGGTTCTTGGGTTTCTGGGCGACAGGTGTTGCAGTGTTTGTCGACTTGTGAGCACAGTGAGCTGTCACAGGCGCCCGAGAGCACCACCTTGAGCATGCGAGGTCTTTGTGAAACTAGGCGTTCAGTGTGCTCTCAGTGTGACACAGGGGCGGCAGCTTCCTCTTTCACGGCGGACTTATTGGTGCGCAACGATTGCAGTGCTCATGTTCTCTCCTGTATTGGCTGATCTCACAGACGTGCGACTTGTGCCATTCAGTTTACTTCCCATCCATGAGTGTGTTCTCTGCGCGCGCCCTGCAACATACTGCCCGGCGTCCCCATCACCTCAAATCTCATACAGGGATGTGTCAGATGGACACGTGAGGTTTTCTACTGGCAGTATGTTGAGGCATGTCCGGCACCACATGTTGCCTGGTGCAAAGGGTTGCCACGGAGGGATCTGAGAGTGTGTTCGACAAACTACTGCGCAGAGGGGGATCCTGAATGTGATGCCGACCTGATGTGCCACGAGAGTGCCACGAGCAGAGCAGGATTTTCTCTGGTTTCTGTTTCGTCCGCGCCTGCAGGTCCTGTGCTTCTACTTGGCTGTGTGCTATTGCAAGTGGTAGAGTGCGTGACTGAAACGAGGAGCCTGTGCTATTGCTTCGAAGGTGCATCCAAGATGCGTGTGCAAGAAGGCCGTGCAACATGCACCACTGCTTTGCACTTGATGAGTGCCGCCATCTGATGTCCGAGGCAGAAAATTTTAGATCCGTCGTGAGCTCTGTTTGCCAAGCTTTGCAGGTAGGGGGCGGGATTGGTGCAGGTCACTAGTTCTTTGTCAACCCCATTTTCATGGAGTGGTCTCACGTAGGTATGAATGCCGGTCGGCGTAGGTATCCGCACGCGCATCGGCTGGAAAAATGGCACAGCATCATTTGCGCAGAGAATATGCGCAGAGAATATGCGCAGAGAATATAAGCAATTTCCCAAGAACATGTTCAAGTTCTCCGGTCTAGGAAGATGCTTTCCATCTCGTGCTTTTCCAGAGTCTTTTCTGGTCGCTTGGGCAAACTGGCCGTGCACGGCTCCTCATGTGCCTTTTCGCCACCTGATGTGTATTTTGCTGATCAGTGCGTGTATGTGGGGTGCTTCGAGCTTCAACGGGAATGTGCCATAGTGCCATAGGGCGATGGGAGTCTTCAAGAGCGCGGCCTTTGCAGATGCGACGATGTCAACACGGCAAGTCAAAGGAGAAGCGTTGGCCCTGTGCTGGGCCAGTGCCTTTTGCCGTGTTTTGGCAGCGGAGACTTGTGCATCCAGCCTGGTCAAGCTGTTCAGAAGTGCTACAACTCGATGCCGAGCTTACGCAAGCACATGCGTTGGGGAAATCCACGCGGAACTGGTGGAAGTAAATCTCCTGCCGGGAAGCTGTGTATAGCTGCGAGTCGGGGCATTTCACGTGCCACTCTGAAATTGAACGCTGCCTCCTCTGCATGCCAAGTGGCTGCACCCGCCGCGAAGATTTTCAGCTCTTTCGCATCAGCATCCGCGGGGAGTGTGCCGTTCTTCATCCTACAACAGCTCATCCTCAACAGTTCGCACTTGATGCTGGCGCATGTATTCTCATCAGAGCTGTATCGTCCATTCACTCAAGCACAACACCTGCTGAGCACTCAGGCAAGCTGAGCAAAGGACACACACAGCAGACCAGTAGGCGTGTCCGCATCTGGTGCGCGTGTTGTAGCAGATGGCATCTTCTGAACGGTTCGCTTCTGACTACCGCTCGAGGTGCGACTATGCATCAGCCGACATGCTGTGCTGCCATCAGAAGGCTATAGAAGACCTGGAGTTGTAGAAGACCTGGAGTAGTCACTACTGATGGGGTCATGCATGGGGCCTTCACTGGTCAGAAATTGTCAGAACTTAACGAAGTCATAGGCCCATATTTGTGTGGCTGCACAGCCTGGAGCGAGGTTGCATACGAAGATTCGACCAGGTCTGTCAAGACAGCGGGTGCGCGCGTTTCTTTCCGGACGCTTCGTGCAGAGTGTTGTTGCCAAGGGGCGCCCTTGGGTCGCAGAAGGCTTCGTCGAAACGTTGCGAATGTTCCTCAGAATGTTCAGGTTTCACGGGTTTCCTAGGTTTCCTCTCTTGGCTTTACAGGAGCCTTTGTTTGCTTCGGGCACCTCACGCGGCTGGAATTTACCATCAAAAGCCTGTAGAGTAGTGCTAAAAGCAGGTCCACCAGGGGTCCACCCCCCACTATACAGGAACATGCAGTGACGCTTCGCTTGAAACCGCGTACTTCCAGAAGCCCCAAACCGCTAAAAGCTACGATCAGCTGCTCAGCTTGCAGTCCTCTGTCAGCTTGGGCGGCTAGACAGAAGCTGAGCATCGTGTGCAGGTTAACGTGCTTGGCCGGCACAGTAACGGACGATGTGGAATCAGTCAGTCCATGCAAATTCTATGAGACGTGGCAGCGTGACTTGCATTTGGTCGTGCGTGCCGCTCTTCGGGTGAGCGAAGCCATGCCGGGCAAACGGCTGAGTGCCTTTGTTCAGATTCGACGTGGCCGAGAGGACGCGGCCACGCTGACAGCCAGCGGGTCTTGAGTGTGCCTTTAAGCCGATGTGCGGGGAATGGCGAGTGCCGCACACGGGCACATCAATCGTCTCCAGCAACGCACGGGTGGGCCACCCCCTTCTTACCGGGCCTTTCTGAATTCATCTTCAGTTCGATTGTCGCCGCCTTGGCTTTCGAGAAGGCTGCACTTGGGCCCACTCTCGTAGGAGACGTGCTCTGACCCCAGTGATCCGCCATGCAGCTGAGGCATGCTGCTGCGACAAGCAAAGTGAGATGATGGTGGATGATGCCCGTCGTCCATCTTGGACGCTGAGTTTCTGCTAGGCAAGGTCGCTCGGTGCTCTATGCGCGAGCTTCTCCAAGACGCATTCTTCGCGCGCAGCGGCGCTCGCAACTCAGGCGAGTGACCGGCTGCTCGCAAAGCCACACGCACAAGAGGAGCAGCAGCAGCTGTTGCTCTTGTGTCTTTTGTGGCTCAGCTTGAAATCTTGAAGTTAATGAACATCTTGAAGTTAATGAACGGTTCTCAGCTCAGGCTGCCGACCTAAGAGCGAGCGAAGACGGTCCCTGGTAGGGTTCACATGGATTTCGCAAGCTAGGCGAGGTCTCTGCTCGCTCTTTTGCTCTTGCCAGTGCAGCGTGTCAGTGCGTGTGCCACGGCAGGTACCCCCAGAGGCACACAAGCAACCACGCGGAGGCCTAGGCTTGGACAGCTAAGGCAACTAGGACTTTCAAGGCTTGTGGATGCAGGCGCAGCGGCTCCTTACCCGATGAATCCTCGTGCGCAGCTGCTCTGATCGCCTCCTTCGTGGATGGCCTCCTCACGCCACTGCGGATACTGGAGGCTTTCGAAGGTGCAGAGCGGCCGAAGGCCGCCAGCTAGCCTCGGCATTGAGCCACCTGCGGCGCGACATGCACAAAGGTAGGAGCTGCCCGATTCAGCGCGGTCCCTCTTGCAACTCACGCAACCCACGCAGGCTTCCGGGCTTCCTTGGCGATGCTCGGAGCAGCTGCGGCAAAGGGAGGCGGCGTTGTGCATGCCACGTCCGCCAGGCTTCCGTGCCTTGTGGCGGTCATCCTCAGTGGGAGCCTCTGCTGAGCGGAGCGTGTGCACCGAAGCCTTCTCCGCCGATGCCAGGGCCGCTTGTGCCGAGTCGAAGTTCCAGGATCTTGACGTGTCTGCCAAGTCTGCCAAGCATTGCAAGCAAGAGCGCCGGCAAGAGCTGAAACCCCCGGGGCTTGACGTGAACGTGGCTCATGGCCGCCTTTGCCGCCAGCCAATGAGCTGGCCGACTGTTCGCGGAAGCCTCGAAAAACCCACGTGCTGATTGCTTGCAGGGGCTGAGTGTGACTTATTGTATTGGGCCGTGAAGCTTCCATCAAAGTGCGAAGGGCTCTCGCGTTCCTTTTTTGGTCTTTTTCCTATTTCTTTTTTCTCTCTCTCTCTCTCTCTCTCTTTCTGTGTCTCTCTCTCTGTCGCTCTCTTTCTCTCAATCTCTTCATCTCTCTATCGTCTTCTCTGGTTTTGTTTATCTATCTCTCCCTTTACTCCGCTTCTGGCCTAGGGGGCGGGGGATGCCAGGAAGTGCATTCAAGAGGTTTCGCACTATTCTGGGGTGCTAGACTGACTTGATGTTGACATTGCGTTTCGTTCTTGTTGATGTTCTTTGCAGAGTTCAGGGCAGACGGGTGTACCTAAGAGCACAGACAGGCCGCATCATGTCAACAGTCGCTACGGCATGATATAGGGAACGAGCTGTAGATTAATTGTTGTTTAGGCCGTTCTGATTGCTCAAGCACTGGAGAGTCCTGCTTTTGGATGTAGCCGGGCTATTTCTCTTCATGCGCTTACAAGTAGGAGGAAGTTCGCGAGGCAAGGGTCCTGCAAAGCGCGAAAATGGTGCAGAGTAGTATCTGAGGAAGCCAGAATTGGAAAAGCTTTGCACGCATCATGTTAGCAGGGTGCCTCACGATATTGCGTTGTTTGGGTCAGCAAGCAATAGCACACAAGCCAATTTACGAGTCTGCAAGCTGCTGCGATGCGTGAAGTCTTCGGTGCGCCAGGCAGGCGCAACATACAATCTCTGAATCTGTTAGTCTCTTGGCTCATGCGTCTTGTGTGTGTGTGTGTGTTGCCTTGTCTAGTTTGTGCGAGGCATTCATGGAAGGATGCGGTGAAGGCGCCATGACCACAGGCAAGAATTTTGTTGGCGACATGAAGACTCCCATCTCGCTGCGAATGCGCATTTTGTGTGCTGTCATTATGTTGACTCTATCGCAAGTAACCCGGTCCATAATAGTCAGCGTTACGTCACGTCATCTTCTGCAGGTCCTGAGCACTACAAGGTCAAGGTCGCGGCTGTTCGTGCTATGGAGACCTGCGACAAGTCCAGCAGAGGACGCTAGTGCAGAGGCCATGCCCTCGCTACGGTCCCCTGAGTTCAAAACGCCGACACGGCGCAGCATTCAGTACATGTAGTCTGTACCAAAGATAACAGCAGAGTGCTTGAGCCGACGCTTGATGCTGCAAGTCAAAGTGGGAGCACTGACCAACGTAGGCCGGGAGCTCCACATCGGATTCTCAATCGCCGCTAGTCCTGGACGGCCATCTTCATCTGCACCAGTAATTGCGAATCACTGTCGATTTCAATCGTGTTGTGTGCCCGCTCAGCGCTACGGCAATTGTGGCCCGAGTTGCTAGAAATCGCGCAAACCTGCTTGTGACACAGCACGCGCGGCACCCACTCTGCCTTCACAACTTCTTCAACAGAAAACAGGAGATTCCAAGAAAAGCTTTGAAACACTTGGCCTGTCGCTGCGGCTGTCGTACTTGAGTGCACGTTAACGCTCATCACTCGCATGTTTTGACGCGCAGCGCAGGCTCGATTCCCACTCCGGCCCACACCAGAAAGTTCCAGGGCCAGCGTGGGTGCTGTGCTTGCCGATGTTTTCCTGGCCCCATGATTAGCCCTTAAGATCTCCAGCGACACGAACCCTCGATACATTGCGGGTTCGGTCCCAAAAAAGCCATCTTGGTGTGTCCAGCGACTCGGAGCTTCAAAAGCCTACGGAGGCTGCCAGCTGGGCCCTTTGACTTTGCGACCCGAGCGTCCTTTGTTTTGGGTTTGTTCTGTCCAAGCTTGTAAGGTCATTCAAATTCAGTAAGGTCATAGCAGTTCTACATGCAAGTGCCCGGCCACTCACGACAGCTCAAAGACGCCTTTCCTCGGCTGGTATCACTGGGGTGCAGGTCGTCCTCTGTGGATCTGACAGCCATCTGGCAGGCCAGCCCCAAATGCGATGTGTTCCCATGTGTAGACTTGCCCCAGGCATGCGAGTGCAGTGCACGTCCTGCACTTGCATTGGCACAGACAGATTAAGATTGTGGTAGTGGAAGAAGGGCGGCCTCTTTCCATGGCAAAGGGTGGCGTGCCGTAGCTTTGGGCTTACATGTGCATGGGTCAGATGTCAGATGCATGTCCATCAAATGTTTGGTGACCGTCTTGGTCTCTTCCATGCTGGCATGCCACATCGCTGGATCTCTGCCAGCAGCAGGCGGCTCGTGCGCCAGTCGCTCTGTAACGCCGTTTCTTGTGCAACTTCTTGTGCAGCATCCCCGCATGTTCAGCCAGCCGGCTGTTGAGAATTACACGAGCTGGAGCTGAATTACACCAGCAACCCCAGCACCCTGAAGGGGCTACATGTCTCCCTGAAGGTCTCTGATGCACGCAAGACATGGGACAGAGCGGTGCATTGGGGCATTCCACTGGCTGGGAGTCCCGTGCCCTCATTTCCCGTGCGTGTGGACTTGCTTGGCGTTTGGCTGTTTTCTTGTCTGCTTGGGCAGCTGGCGACTGTTTCTGCGTCGAGCCATGGTTTGTGCTGTTGGTCTGCCCACCTTGGAGTAAGCCGATCTGGCCCAACACAGCAGCATGACCACACGCGTGCCAGCACCGTCGATGGCGCAGCGCACCTGATACCGCATGCTCACAGATTATTGCAAGCTGTGGCTACGTGGTGGTGTGCTCCTGCTGCCCGGTATTTCCGGCGTCCTGCATGCTGAGATGAATTCACATTCGTGATCAGTTGACAACAGCCTTCTCATGATTTTAGAGCAGGACGTTGAGGTTGTGGCAACCGTTGTCACAGAGGATCTGCTTGGCATCTCCTGGCAGAAAATACAGCCGAACTTCATTTAGTTGACCCAAAATGACGTTAGAACGCATGGTCGGAGCTGCTGGGCGACCAACTTTGCAGCCATGTGAAAAGGTGCTTGCATCGAAATTCCAGTGTCTGCATCAGATTCGACTGTTAAAGCCTCGTGCTGCTTCAGTTAGCTGGGTGCCCCTGGCTGGTATCACTGGGGTGCAGGTCGTCCTCTGTGGATCTGACAGCCGTCTGGCAGGCCAGCCCCAAATGCGATGTGTTCCCATGTGTAGACTTGCCCCAGGCATGCGAGTGCAGTGCACGTCCTGCACTTGCATTGGCACAGACAGATTAAGATTGTGGTAGTGGAAGAAGGGCGGCCTCTTTCCATGGCAAAGGGTGGCGTGCCGTAGCTTTGGGCTTACATGTGCATGGGTCAGATGTCAGATGCATGTCCATCAAATGTTTGGTGACCGTCTTGGTCTCTTCCATGCTGGCATGCCACATCGCTGGATCTCTGCCAGCAGCAGGCGGCTCGTGCGCCAGTCGCTCTGTAACGCCGTTTCTTGTGCAACTTCTTGTGCAGCATCCCCGCATGTTCAGCCAGCCGGCTGTTGAGAATTACACGAGCTGGAGCTGAATTACACCAGCAACCCCAGCACCCTGAAGGGGCTACATGTCTCCCTGAAGGTCTCTGATGCATGCAAGACATGGGACAGAGCGGCGCATTGGGGCATTCCACTGGCTGGGAGTCCCGTGCCCTCATTTCCCGTGCGTGTGGACTTGCTTGGCGTTTGGCTGTTTTCTTGTCTGCTTGGGCAGCTGGCGACTGTTTCTGCGTCGAGCCATGGTTTGTGCTGTTGGTCTGCCCACCTTGGAGTAAGCCGATCTGGCCCAACACAGCAGCATGACCACACGCGTGCCAGCACCGTCGATGGCGCAGCGCACCTGATACCGCATGCTCACAGATTATTGCAAGCTGTGGCTACGTGGTGGTGTGCTCCTGCTGCCCGGTATTTCCGGCGTCCTGCATGCTGAGATGAATTCACATTCGTGATCAGTTGACAACAGCCTTCTCATGATTTTAGAGCAGGACGTTGAGGTTGTGGCAACCGTTGTCACAGAGGATCTGCTTGGCATCTCCTGGCAGAAAATACAGCCGAACTTCATTTAGTTGACCCAAAATGACGTTAGAACGCATGGTCGGAGCTGCTGGGCGACCAACTTTGCAGCCATGTGAAAAGGTGCTTGCATCGAAATTCCAGTGTCTGCATCAGATTCGACTGTTAAAGCCTCGTGCTGCTTCAGTTAGCTGGGTGCCCCTGGCTGGTATCACTGGGGTGCAGGTCGTCCTCTGTGGATCTGACAGCCGTCTGGCAGGCCAGCCCCAAATGCGATGTGTTCCCATGTGTAGACTTGCCCCAGGCATGCGAGTGCAGTGCACGTCCTGCACTTGCATTGGCACAGACAGATTAAGATTGTGGTAGTGGAAGAAGGGCGGCCTCTTTCCATGGCAAAGGGTGGCGTGCCGTAGCTTTGGGCTTACATGTGCATGGGTCAGATGTCAGATGCATGTCCATCAAATGCTTGGTGACCGTCTTGGTCTCTTCCATGCTGGCATGCCACATCGCTGGATCTCTGCCAGCAGCAGGCGGCTCGTGCGCCAGTCGCTCTGTAACGCCGTTTCTTGTGCAACTTCTTCTGCAGCATCCCCGCATGTTCAGCCAGCCGGCTGTTGAGAATTACACGAGCTGGAGCTGAATTACACCAGCAACCCCAGCACCCTGAAGGGGCTACATGTCTCCCTGAAGGTCTCCGGCGCACGCAAGATTTGGCTCTGGTTTCAAGCCAGAATTGAGGACTCTTCGTCATTTTCACACTCTCTGCAGTAGACGATTCGTCGGCTTCCGCGTCCGTGGTTTTTGCCTGCCTACTACGTCTCTGAACAGTTCCGAGTTCATGCCGGCACGTCTATTGTCGCCAATACTGTATCGTCCATCCGCTCAGGACTAAAATCTGCTGAGCACAGGAATCCTTGTTCAGAAAGCTCGTGCTGTGGGCAGCAGTGGGCATACGCAACAGCACACGACTTCGGGTATTGCTCAGTTATTGCACTTCCGAGGAACTTTGTATCTCCTGGCGCTCGCTGTCGGGACTCAATGAACATGCTGTGCTGCCGCCACAAGGCTGCAGTGGCTGGAGACGACTTAGACTAATTTCGATGTGCCTTTGGAGTCTGTTGGACCTACGCAGGTCGGAGACGTGTCCGTGTTCCTGCTTTCCCTGCTAAGCACTTGACGTGGTGGCTGCAGAGTTCAAGCTTTGCAGTAGCTTTGCCGGCGAGCTGAGCGTCGTCAGTCATGGTGTTGTGCCTGGCTGCGTTCTGAGGCAGAAGTCGGCTTTGGCTGCTGAAGAATCGTTCTGATGGCCCTAGAATTCTTCGCATATATAACCTGAGCTTGGTGTATTTGGTGCCAGGCTTTCGCAATAGCCTCAGAACCTTCGAAACTAGTATGCCTCGGCTGGCAGCCCGCCCCATACTTTCACGCCCGATGCTTGGACAAAAGCCCCTGCTCCCTGCACCCTAAACTTTCCCCTGAACCCTAAACCCTGCCCCGCGTATACCGCAGAACTTGTAGGGGGCTGTCGAGCGGTTTTGGAGGTCATGCGGATGCACCTGAGCACTTCATGTTGGTCAGCTTGGACTGGAGGAGCAGGGCACGATGCGGAAGTAGTTTGCCCAGGACTTCCTGGCACGTGAGTCAGCTTCGCGTGCTGCTGCTCGCCTGAATGGGTTGCAGGCAGCCATGCCGGGCAAGTGGCTGAGTGCATCTGTTTCAGAGTCGACGTGGCCCAACGGCCAGCTTGTCTTGAGTGTGCCTTTAAGCCGATGTGCGGGGAATGGCGAGTGCCGCACACGGGCACATCAATCGTCTCCAGCAACGCACGGGTGGGCCACCCCCTTCTTACCGGGCCTTTCTGAATTCATCTTCAGTTCGATTGTCGCCGCCTTGGCTTTCGAGAAGGCTGCACTTGGGCCCACTCTCGTAGGAGACGTGCTCTGACCCCAGTGATCCGCCATGCAGCTGAGGCATGCTGCTGCGACAAGCAAAGTGAGATGATGGTGGATGATGCCCGTCGTCCATCTTGGACGCTGAGTTTCTGCTAGGCAAGGTCGCTCGGTGCTCTATGCGCGAGCTTCTCCAAGACGCATTCTTCGCGCGCAGCGGCGCTCGCAACTCAGGCGAGTGACCGGCTGCTCGCAAAGCCACACGCACAAGAGGAGCAGCAGCAGCTGTTGCTCTTGTGTCTTTTGTGGCTCAGCTTGAAATCTTGAAGTTAATGAACATCTTGAAGTTAATGAACGGTTCTCAGCTCAGGCTGCCGACCTAAGAGCGAGCGAAGACGGTCCCTGGTAGGGTTCACATGGATTTCGCAAGCTAGGCGAGGTCTCTGCTCGCTCTTTTGCTCTTGCCAGTGCAGCGTGTCAGTGCGTGTGCCACGGCAGGTACCCCCAGAGGCACACAAGCAACCACGCGGAGGCTTAGGCTTGGACAGCTAAGGCAACTAGGACTTTCAAGGCTTGTGGATGCAGGCGCAGAGGCTCCTTACCCGATGAATCCTCGTGCGCAGCTGCTCTGATCGCCTCCTTCGTGGATGGCCTCCTCACGCCACTGCGGATACTGGAGGCTTTCGAAGGTGCAGAGCGGCCGAAGGCCGCCAGCTAGCCTCGGCATTGAGCCACCTGCGGCGCGACATGCACAAAGGTAGGAGCTGCCCGATTCAGGTCCCTCTTGCAACTCACGCAACCCACGCAGGCTTCCGGGCTTCCTTGGCGATGCTCGGAGCAGCTGCGGCAAAGGGAGGCGGCGTTGTGCATGCCACGTCCGCCAGGCTTCCGTGCCTTGTGGCGGTCATCCTCAGTGGGAGCCTCTGCTGAGCGGAGCGTGTGCACCGAAGCCTTCTCCGCCGGTGCCAGGGCCGCTTGTGCCGAGTCGAAGTTCCAGGATCTTGACGTGTCTGCCAAGTCTGCCAAGTCTGCCAGGCATTGCAAGCAAGAGCGCCGGCAAGAGCTGAAACCCCCGGGCTTGACGTGAACGTGGCCGCCGGCCGCCTTTGCCGCCAGCCAATGAGCTGGCCGACTGTTCGCGGAAGCCTCGAAAAACCCACGTGCTGATTGCTTGCGGGCGGCTGTAGCTTGCAAATGATACATCCATTGAGAAGGCGTTTGAACAGTAGTCCAGCATTTTCAAGACTTTTCGCAGATGGCACTGATTAACATGCAACCCTTGATGACGTTTGGTTCGGTAGATCCTCATGGTCAGAGCACATCCTGGTTGTCCTGGCTGTCCTGGCTCTTGATATGTTCAGGGAGCCCCCAATCACGGGCATTCACCATACCGGTGTACCCACAAAGTAGATTGTTCTTCTCCTGTGCCTGCGCTGTATATGGTTCTGCAGACAGTGTTGTTCGAGCTCATATCGAGTTTAAGGCATAGTTTGATATCTGGCCCTTGTCTCAACACATGGGTCGGAAGATCAACTCTGTCGAGAAGCCCCAAACCTCCTACCAACCCCGATTGAGCCCTACAGCCCGATCTCAACCGCAGTGACAACAAAACGCGACTTCGTACTGAAACAAGACACGTGCCCCGCAGATCCCGCAGCTAAAGCGACATGCCATGGCATCCGCTAACCGAACGCAAATCTCTGTCGCACTCATTGGCGAGGCAGCATGCGGGACTCGCGACTCGCAGCCGGAACTTGCACAGAGAAGAAGGAGAAGAAGGAAATGAGAACACTTAGCAGAATAAGACGAAGGCAAAGGAGACGAATGATACGAACAAGGAGAACAAAAAGCAGACGAGGCAGGATGCTAATAATATCAGAAGACGAAGACGCATGTGACATCTTTATACTGTTACTCATGCAGAGTACGTTACTTCATCTTATTCAGCGCCAGGCCTTCGCTCGTGTATGCGCCGTGATGAAGAAAGTACAAACGACAACCAACGATGTTGCAACAATGGATCATCTCAACCTGTTTAGACCCTGTTTTGAAAGGACGATGAAAGAGCACAACGTCTTCGTTTGGGAGGCCGTTGATGGCGTCTGGAAACGGCTCCAACCCCTATGTATAAACTGACGGTGCCCTGGCCCTGCCTACACGCGCACACACACACAAAGACACCCACAAACTTATCGCCACGTTGTCGCGACACACATTGTGCAGCTTCTCTGCTCCCCGAGTAATCAGTGCAAACGGCTGATGGCTGATGAGTATTCAAGCACGTTGGCTTGCTACCCTTTCATACCTGAAGTTCAGGAAGCCCCTTGGCCCTAAACCCTAAGCCCTAAGCCCCGAAGCCCAAAAGTATCAAAGGAGGGGATGACGCTTGCGAGCGATCAAAGCGGAGCAATGTTGGTGGCATCCATTCTTGGCCGCTGCCTTCATTTCGAGCAGGCGTATTGTTTTTTCCGGGTTCGGGACAAGGGTACTTGAGTTCCCAGTATGTGTTATGTTGATGTTGGGGTCTATGCCGTTTCATCTGTCTGGGACTATGTGGTGGGGTCCGTGGCGCGGCTGGAGGATGATCACTGAATTGACATTAGACAGATTTTGCATTCCAGTCTGTGGACAGGCAGGGCCATGATCAAGGGCAGTGAACTCACCAGGAAATGGTGGAAAGATCAAAGACAGTTTTACAACACAGGGTCACATCTCTGCAGCCAGTCGTCGTTTCCGTGGTCAGTCACGTGGCATGTAGTTTCTGCTTTGACTGAACACTCGTAGATGCGTTAGTTGCGGATTGGCCGTGTTCTTGGACAGGTGTCAGCGGCTGCTGCGATTGGCTACAACAGTGGAAAGTTGAATCCTTCGGAATGTGCTGGCCGAAGGTCGCTCTGAACCAGACGGCAGTAGCGTGAGCTCTGCCCCCGTCCAGCGGTGCAGTTGCTCAGACACCTCGTCACATAGTCAAGCTGTGTATCCCCCCGGTTTCATCAGCTCACGCGGATGAGCTCCTAGGAAAGCATGGAGTCTCTGCGCTCCCTGGAGGCCACACTTCTTAGAATCTTAGAGGAGCTGTAACGTGGTTCATTGGGATCGCCTGGGATTCGCCTCTGATTCATCGATCGCCGAGAAGCTCCAGTCAGTTGCTCTAGGCTCTAGACAGCCAGTCTTCCGATTTTTTTCCGACGCTTGAGCATTCCCGCAAGTCGTGCTTGGCCGGCCCAAAGCGGTACTTACAAAGTGTGCGATGTTGACTCACGTTGGCCGTTCAGGGAGAGTTCCTCTTGCCTCCGCATCCCCCATCCAAGAGCTTGCATGACGTATCGCGGATGTACGGATGTATCAGATGTATCATGTAGGTTCGTAGGTCCAACGTAGGTTCGTCGGCTCCGGCTCTTGGTCGTTGATCAGCGCACTCTTGCGGGAAGGATCGCTTGCCGGGTGCACAGCCCACGGTGCGGAGCTCGTGTCGTGGCGACCTTGAGGGGCCTGCCAGTGCATGGCACGACCTCGCTTGCACAGCCGTGCAGCCAGTACTGAAAGACCCTGCCCCATGGGCCAGGGTCTCCGTGAAGCCGTGGAGGCTTCGTTAAGCCTCTGAACCCCTCAGCTCTTGAACTCCCGAGAGTGTGAGGCCAGCGTGACGATCTGGCTCTACAGGAGTCAAGAGAGCCCTGTCGAGTCCTGCTGTGCCAAGTCAGGTGAGGTTCTGTCTGGAGTTTTGCACGGAAGAATGCAGGCACCATCGCTCGCGCCATGGCGCCCCTAGAGTCATAGAGCCAGCGACGGCTGGTCTGCCTTTGCTCTGCAGCGTGCTTCCTTGCAGTGCAGCTGGAAGTGTAGCCGTGGTCAGAACATGCCACAGGTTCAAGACGTTACCATTCTGATGTTCGCCGAAGGCCGTATGGCCGCATTGATGAAGGGTGTGCTGCTTCACCGCGTTCACACTGGTCACACTGCGCACACTGTTCACACGCACAGGCACGGTGCTCCAATGGTGGCAGCGTGCATTCTGGTTGCTGCGGTTCGGTTGTGAGCTTCCTTCATCATTGCCAAGTAAGTTCGACGAGTGTGGTGGCCACGCTGGGTTTCCGAATTTCCGTCCGTGTGGATGCGCTGCAATCCCCCTCCCAGTGTGGACGACACGGTCCAAGTCATGTTGTGAGCTGCCTCGAGCCTCGAAGGACTTGAAGGGTGAAGGACCCCGAGGGCGAACAAGCTGTCGACCTCACAGAGTTCAATTCCGCAGGCGAGTGCGGGGACCTTCGAGTTCCTTGCAGCGCAGAAGTTCGAGTTGGGTGAACACGTATTTTGGCACGGAGAGGGGCTTCTCATTTCAGCTGCATGTGGCTACCTTGTCTGCCGATAAGAGAGACTGGGAAATCCCTGCCCGTGTCCCTGGGGGGTTTCTGAGTAACTCTCTGGCCCCTGCTGGCTCAAAGTTCCTCTTTGTGGCCTGCTCTCAAGTGCTTCTGTCCCCTCCTTCGGTGCTGCTGCTGTGACATCTTGTCCGTTGTTTTTGCAGCTGCCCAGATGCGTACGTGCACGTTCTTTTCTTGAGATTTCAAGCAAAAGGCCTCCCCTGAGCCCTGGAAACCCCCTAAAAAAGCCTCTGCGCTGCCTTGGATGCCCCAGACCGGTCCGCCATGGAAGAACCGGCATGTTCTGAGATGTTTTGGGGTTCAGTGCTGGGCCTCTGACTCACCGCGCCGATGCATTGAGTCAATGAACCCGGCTGTGCTTCATCTTCCGCCCCTCTTGCTTTATCTTGCTTTCTCATCTCGGGGACATGGGGAAGGCCCGGTTGTCCATTTGGTGCTCTCGTGTCCAACCGGTGCCGTTCATCCGAGAGTCCTTGCATCGGTTCGCACGTCGCCGGCCCGAGGCCTACCGCTCACCATGCGCCGGCGTCTGGCCGCCTTGCAAGGGCTCTTGATACTCTTGATCATCGTGCGCCTTGTGAGAGGGATCCTTGGCAAATGCTCTGCCTCATGTCTTGGTGCCAGCGGCAGCTTGTCATTTGCTCCGCATGAGCCGTTGAGGGAGGGGCCCGTCCCTGCCGGTATTCTGCTCTCAGACCATAGGCCGGCTGCAACGACCATCAGGTTGCACGTGGAGGCCCACCTACCCAGAACCCCCCGTCCCTTCAAAGCAGGAGCGGCAACGTGTTTGGAGGAAATCGTTTGTTGGGACTCACCATTGATCGATTGCATCGATGCGCTTGATCGGGGTACCATGAGGCAACTTTTCTCGGATTGGCATTTTTTCAGCCCTTCCCACGCAGCGGCAAATCAGGCACTTGGAGGGAAGAGGGCATATCTTGCATCGATGGGCTCGAAAACTTGTGTAGGTTCGCAAGTGCAATGGACGAGGCCCTTGCACGCCTGAGTCATGGCCGGTTGACTCATATCCCAGCTTGATCGCCGGGCTATGCAGGGAAAGCGGCCCTGTGTTTCTTTGATGCAGTCGATGTCTACGGTTCCTGGTGATTGAAGGTCCGTCAGACGTCACTTCATGGTAGCACATCTGCCTCTTGTTCGCCCAAACCTCTGCAGGCCTGCGGTGTTTCGGGCCACGAAGTGCTGTTGAGATGTGTGTCCTTGTGTGAATGTCCAGCTCCGGGGTATGATGCCAGTAATGTGGGGATGTCTTTTGTGTAGTTTCGCGCCTCCCTCAGAAGTAGGCGTAGGCCTTCAAGCCCGTAGGTGTTGTAGTCGGTTTGTTTGTTCGTGCCACCCTCAGAAGCAGGACCGTTGGCATGAGACCTTCTAGATGATGAGACAGTGGCGTTTGCTATCGCGTTGTCTTTCGGAGAAAGGGGCACAGGCAAAAGGTGAACTCATAGGGTCACATACAGTCACGGGCTTTGCCTTCTTTCATCCTGCCAGTCTTATCCCCCAGCAGTGAAACTGCTCACAGCCGCGCCCGGCACGGCTCTGGATAAACTCCAGCCTCAAAGGTTATGTGAGTGTCCATGCCGGATGGTACTTGCAGCAGTTCTTGCTTTTTTGTCGTCTTTGTCGCTCCGTGGTGCTGCTGTGACTTCTTGTCTGCCGTTGCTGCCGCCCGGATGTGTGCATGCTTGGCTGTGTCGAGGTTCTTCTGAACCTGGGCGCAGAAATTGCTGGGAAGCCGTGACAACTGTTGTGGCGTTGCAGGCGGAGGCTTTCCTCCGTGCTTTCAGAATGGGAGCTAAGACATGTTCGGAGGACCTCGCTTCTTGGGACTCGCCCTGATTGATTGCATCGATGTGCTTGGTAATCAGCTTGGCTTCGTGATTGTCCGTCCTTCCCAGCTTGCTCTCAGGCCTTATCAGCAGCAGCACCGAATCAAGCACGCTGCCCTGTCCCGAGCCCTTAGAGTCTTGCAAAGACTCATGTCTGGCAAAGACAGGGTGTGCCTTGGAGGCTATGTCCTCGGAACTCGGGTTGCGAACAGCAGCCTTCAACCTGCAAAAGCCTCGTCATGCTGGTAGCGTCCATGCTCTTCACGCCGCCGCAATCTGTCGATCTGTTCACGATGCTCAGCGACCTCGCAGGCGATCTCTGTGATGGTTTTGATAAATGGCTTCGACTCTGGACTGTTGCCTGTTTTGCTCGCTGCAGATTGCATGGACACGAACTCCGGTCCTCTTTTTTTCCAAGGTATGTTCTAACTTGGCCCAGGGGCTAAGCTCCTACGGAGGTGAAAGTGCTTCTCAGCTGTTCCCTGCGCATGCGCTCCAGTCATTAGCCCATTAGAGCGTGCACCCTCCCCGACTTCTGCGACCTTTGCGCTGCTGGCTGCTCCGTAGCGGCGCCGCTCCGGCAGGTCTGCCCAAGCGGGAAGCATACGACAAAGCTTTACTAGAAGTCTTAAACGCCTAAGAAGGGCAGCTGTCTCTCTGTGTGCCGAATGGGAGTGCTTTCCTCCCAGGCCTGGCTAAGCCAAAAAGGTCTGCACAGGACCCTGTTTCTCGCTGAATGGAGGGCCGAGCAGACGTAGGCGCGCCGGACCAGCAACGCCTGGAACAGAGGTGCGGATCCGTGTGAGGTCTAGGCATCTAGCAGTACCGATCAGTGCCAGATTCACCGGCCTTAGGGTCATTTTGACTTCTTCTTGAACGGGGCTGGTCAGGTGTAGCTGCACGCTGATCCAGCGATCGCGGCTCAAATTAAAGTTCCGAAGAAGCTTCGGCACAAGATGGCATGCCAAAGGTTAGTTGGAGGATGTAGAGGATTTAGATTAAACAGCTTTGCCATGAGATGAGGTGTATAAGTATAACTGGGGGCCAAGGTTTCTACATGCTGCCCGGGAGTAGAGTGGCATGTAGATCTGGCATGTGTTTCCTTCCGGACTCCAAGCATCTCCAGAAGCACGCCTGAAATTTGCTAAACTTCCTGGGGCTCTGGCCAGTCTGCGCGGAGTTCCGCGAAGTACAGATTGATCCGTGCACATGAGACTTCGTACAGCTTCGCACGGTATGTGCATGGTTTCTCATGGCTTCGTTGACCTGTTTCGTTCTGTTTCCCTGCCCGCCGGCATTGACAGATGCCCACAGAGGATGCCCGACCTGACTTCCCACAGCGTCTCTTCAACAGGCGATGGCCCCGGACTCAGTGGACACGAAGCCCAAGTCGATATGCACTGACATGCCAAGCGGAAAAAGCACCCTCACTTGGGCCTTGGACCCTGCGCTTCGAGAGCGGGGTCCAACTGGGCCGTCTCCCTGGGGTTGAAAAAGGCGCGCCTCAAACGTGGGCTGCCTTGTGTGATGTGCCAAGCAAGCTCCAGTGTTCACCTTGTCAAGGGCTGTTTCCGCGCAGTTCCATTGACACGTGGAAGGCTTCTGAGCTGTACAACTCCTTCTACTACTAGTACTATGGGCTAATTGGGCGTTGCGTTTCCTTGTTTTGCCACCGAGGCAGTCAGGAAGAAGCATATAGGGTCTTGGAAGGCAACCGTTCAGTTTCATCCATACTTGGTAGGCTTGCAGAGACCCAAGGCGTGCTGCAGACAGCGGCGTTTTCGGGTGCAGGGCCTCTCGGGGGGTTTTTAGGGTACAGGGCCCGAGTACTTTCTTGCAAGCGCTCGGAGGCTCTCAGTACCTGCCACATTGGCTGCGAGTCGTGCTAGTTCTGCAGTCTGTGTTGCGCCCCGCTCTTTCTGCATGACGTGCTCACGGAGGCTTCTGTGTAAGGTCGAGGAAGGCTAAGTGAATTTGCCAACCTCAGGGACGCCAAGCTCTTTAAAACCTTGCATTAAACAACATTCTGTCGCACCCCTGAGCTCCCCGAGGCACACCCTTAAGGGCTGTGGGAAATGCCGCGGTTGGGCCTGCTCTCGTGCCTGCTGTTTTCTCATAGTCCTAGCATTCATAAGGCATGCAGCTGAGTCATGCTGCTGCGACATGCTGCTGCGACAAGCAAAGTGAGATGACGTGGATGAAGCCCTGGCCCCCGTCGCGCATCTTGGAGGCTGAGTTTCTGCTAGGCAAGGTCCCTCGGTGCCCCACACGCGAGCTTCTCCAAGACGCATCCTTCGCGCGCAGCGGCGCTCGCAACTCAGGCGAGTGACCGGCTGCTCGCAAAGCCACACGCACAAGAGGAGCAGCAGCAGCTGTTGCTCTTGTGTCTTTTGTGGCTCAGCTTGAAATCTTGAAGTTAATGAACGGTTCTCAGCTCAGGCTGCCGACCTAAGAGCGAGCGAAGACGGTCCCTGGTAGGGTTCACATGGATTTCGCAAGCTAGGCGAGGTCTCTGCTCGCTCTTTTGCTCTTGCCAATGCAGCGTGTCAGTGCGTGTGCCACGGCAGGTACCCCCAGAGGCACACAAGCAACCACGCGGAGGCCTAGGCTTAGACAGCTAGGCAACTAGGATCTTTAAGGCTTGCGGATACAGTGCAGCACCTCCGTGTGTGATGAATCTTCGTTCGCACCGGCTGCTCTGATCGCCTCCTTCGTGGATGGCCTCCTCACGCCACTGCGGATAGTGGAGGCTTTCGAAGGTGCGGAGCGGCCGAAGGCCGCCAGCTAGCCTCGGCGTTGAGCCACCTGCTGCGCAACATGCACAAAGGTGGGAGCTGCCCGCATCAAAGCGGTCCCTCTTGCAACTCACGCAGCAACCCACGCAGCAACCCACGCAGGCTTCCGGGCTTCCTTGGCGATGCTCGGAGCAGCTGCGGCAAAGGGAGGCGGCGTTGTGCATGCCACGTCCGCCAGGCTTCCGTGCCTTGTGGCGGTCATCCTCAGTGGGAGCCTCTGCTGAGCGGAGCGTGTGCACCGAAGCCTTCTCCGCCGGTGCCAGGGCCGCTTGTGCCGAGTCGAAGTTCCAGGATCCTGACACGTCTGCCAAGTCTGCCAAGTCTGCCAAGCATTGCAAGCAAGAGCGCCGGCAAGAGCTGAAACCCCGGGGCTTGACGTGAACGTGGCTCATGGCCGCCTTTGCCGCCAGCCAATGAGCTGGCCGACTGTTCGCGGAAGCCTCGAAAAAAGGTGACTCATGGGTGGCCGTATACAGAGCATGATTTTCAAGCTGAGCAACCCAGCCATAACCTAGCCAGCCTTGCATAGGCATTGTCGCTGCTGCCGCGGTCGCACCACACTTCACGAATAACTGCAGTTCCTGTGCGCTTGTCGCAGTTCGCTTTTCAGAACTCAAGCCTGTGTTGAGGATGGCTAAGCGTACTGGAACAGCCACTGTGAGTAGGTTCAAGTGAGGCAGAGACTGCTATTTGTGGTCCTTGGTGGCGGACATAACGTCTTGAAGGGCTTCTCCCCGTTGCTCAAGCTAAGCTTTGCAATGGCAGAAGATGCTGACGTGTTGCGGGAGGTCGAGCAGGAGCTGTTCGTTACAGTGGTGCCATGATGGCTTGTGTCCAACTGGCAACCTTGAGCCCCAAACCTCAACCCCTCAACCCCACAAGGCCTGGAGGTTGCCCCAAGTCCGAATCTTCGGGGCTGATCGCACGCTCAGTTTCATCCTGTCCGCTGTGCACCTTAAGCCCACAAGCCCTACACAGGGTTTCCAGTGTGACCCAGTCTTTTCGCCTTGGAGGACGCGATCTTCTGCGAGAAGACCGAGCAGTTGGACGCCGATTCCAATCTGGATGGGCTCTCGGGTTCGGACGGCCGCTGGGACGAGTTTTCAGGCGTCGTTCCCTTAGGGTTTGGGGGCTGGGGGGTCAGGGCCCATCGTAGGGTGTAGAGTTAGGGTTCAGGGTTGAGGGGCTTTGCTGGATTGAGGGTTTAAGGTTTTAAGTTTCAGGGGCACCTGACGTCAACTTTGAGATCGTGCGCCCGAAACCTTACGCTGCCAGCCCTGCACCCTACACCTCCAAACCCGAAATGCTAAACCCCAAACTGAAAGGGTTTATAAGGGTTTTCGGGTTTAAGGTCTAGGGTTTAGGGCTTAGGGCTACAAACCCCTCAAAATTACCAAGCCCTCACCTCCAAACCCTGAACTTCGTGTCGAGCCTTGGGCTTCGGGTGTGACGGGTTCCCCCCCTAGGCTTCAAACAATTGCCCCTAGCTCGAAACAAGGTTTTCACCTGGATGTAGGGTTTTTTGAGTTTAGGGGTGCTTCGTCCAGGCAAAGTTTTGGGGTGGGGGTGGTTGAGGTGGGGGCACACAGGATGGCGCTCGCTTCAGGCTATGTGTCACTCAGTCCTCAAGACTCAAGGTCCAGGCCGCCCCTAAGCCCCTGAAGCTCCTCAAAAGGCGCCAGCGAGCTCTCTGCCCTTTTTACCAAAGGCTGTAAAGAATGCACACTAGAATAGAGACCCCCCCCCCCCCCCCCAAAAGATCAGAAGTCATGCGCGCCAGGTTTTAGCAACATCACTCCTGGTATGGATGAGGCGTTCGGGGAGTCCTTCGAGCTGCTCAAGCTGTGCCCGGTCTTCCCTTTACAGAATCCTGAGCCTCCAATCTTACTCTGCCTACTCGGCCTACTCACCGTCCTCTGTAGAAATCCTCAGCGGGGAGGGGGTTTGGGGGTTGTCGTTCAGCTTCGCACTCTCGTAGTGACGATCATTCTTTGGGGTCGAGGGGTTCGGTGGGGATTCTTTTGAACCAGACTCGCTCTTAGGAGGCCCATATGGAGGTCATGAAATTGAGTATCGACTTTATCAGCAAAAGGGGCACCTGCGAAAAGGGGGGACCCTGGGCGACCCTGGATCCGCCCCCGAGGCCGGTCCACGACGTTCAGATCCTGAGGTCCTCCTGGCAGCTCCTGATGTGACTGGGGCCTGACTTCAGGGGGCAAGGTCTCGGTTGGATTGCTTGGGATCCTTTAGGACTTTAGCGCCCCCTTGTTGTGTCAAAGACAAACAGTTTGGGGGTTGAGAAGGGCATTCTGATGCCTGAGCCCCTGTCCCAGGGATGCTGCCGGCCGCGATCGGGAGCAGCTGGGTGACATCCTGTGTCCCGACGCAGAATCCCCCCAACCTGAAAACCCTAAACTGATAAAGCTGCAGGTATTGTGCCCTCTCAAGCTCGGTGTTTGTGCTGAAGGCGGGGGCTTGTAAACGGAAGAGGGGTCAGGATTTGCAGCTTACTACTGGGGCGGGCTCGGGGGCGATTCGGGTGCCGGATGAGAGGTGTTGGAGACGCCACCCTCGGACCATGAAGCCCTGAAGCTCCAAAGCCCAAGAGGGCTCTCCGAGACTCCCACACCCAGACGACCTTTGCCCCACGTTGCAGGATCTATTTACTACGCCCCGGGCGGTGATGTCTCTGCGGCTTTTCAACGGGTTCCGCGTGGTTGTAGAAAAGGCGGACGACCCGGATGCGCTGAAGACCTACACTGTGCCTTGGCAGAAAGGATTGAGATGAATGAAGGAGTTGGCGAGGGCTTGGCTTGTTACAAAGCTCACGCCGTGTACCTATCATTCTCCATGGCAGGCCCTTTGGGTAAGGGCCCATACAAATGTGATCGACCGCCCGCATCACGCCAAACTGAGCCCCCCAACTCAGGGCCTGGATCCGTAGGCCCCAGCAAGGCCTACGATCCAAGCCAGGCCCACAAGCCACCCCAACACAAAGACCCGAAACTGGATAAGCTTAGCTCAAACAGGGGGCCGGGATCCCTACAGTCATCCCTGTATGACCCCCACGCAGCCCTAAACCCGTAAACACCCTAAAACCCTAAAAAGCCCACAAAACCCCCCCAAAGAAACCTTAAGGCCCAAGCAAAACCCCAAGAAGCCCAAAGTCGTAAAGGTTCTTTATTAATTTTGCCTGGCCCTGAAGGAGACCCTGGCCTTTAAGCGGCCCGGCTGAGCTTAGAGCCACGTTTCAGGGTTCGGTGCTCGTGGGGTTTGGGGGGTTCTGGGGCTTGAGGGTTTAGGGCTTGAGAGTTCTTGAGGGTTCTTGAGGGTTAGGGTTTCATTTTGGGGTTTTTGGGGTCTAAGGTTTGGGGTTGAGGCACAGGTCCTGTTTTGGGCGGGTTGAACCAACACCTCCTTGCTGGCGAGCCTCTGTTGTTGGATGTTGTTGGCGCGGGTGTGGGCGACATGAGTTAGAGCTGGCCTTCTGTTTATGGTACCTATGCGGGTTTACGATATTAAGGGACCCCCCAATATAGATCCCCACATAGTAGGATCCCTTTACAATAAGGACCACAAAAAATATTTTGGGAAACGCCCAATAGGTAACTGAGCTGTGCAAGTCAACATGAACGCTGCTTGGAACTCTCTGCAACAGCCTCATCCCAAAGTCGTTCAAAGCTTAGGCCCCCAGGTTCTTAGTAGGGAATGAGGGAATGAGGGCCCTATGTCATCCCTTAAAGGGTATTTTTGGGGCCGTTATCCCCCCATTCCCTACTAAGAACCAGCTAGTAGGGACCCAAGAGAGCAGCAGCAAAGGCACCTTCAGTACGAAGTGACCCAGGTGCGCGCAGGTTTAGTTGCTGCCGCTGGGCCCCATGGACTTCGGGCCTTCGGGCCATCAAAGCCTAAAACCGCCCAAAACCATCAACTTCCCTAAGCCATGAACCCAAGGTCACCTGGTGTCGGGGTTGCATGGAGCTTGGGTCGGGCTGAATTGACTACCTGGAGCAATTCTCCAGCTTAGGCCCAGGCAAGAAAGCAGTCTGCAGGCACGACCCCTTGCCCAAGCCACTCTTCCAGGGCTCGCTATCTTCGCGTTGCGGACGTCGCCCTGACGAAGAAGCCCTGAAACACCAAACCCCGAAGCCCCAAACACAAGCAGAACCTTGAATTTCGGAGATTTTCCCCACTCTCCTGGACTCAGGACACCTTTCTCGAGGTGCTGATGCAGAATGTATCTCAGGACAGATCTGGTTCAGGGTTTCGGTCCCAGTCGAGAAACTGTGGATTACACGACAGTTTCTCAGCGTATCCTCTGTAGTCACGTATCAATCTCTCTCCCTCTCTATCCCTTTCCTCTTCTCTCTCAAGACACAGTCGCATGACACATGGTTCATACGGATATACATAGAGGCATATGTAGAGAAAGATCCATTTATGTACGTGGTCATATGTTTGCGTGGAGTGCGCACGGGCTCACCTCACCCCTCCCGACAAAGAAAATATGCCGACCACCACCAAAACGTTTTCAAACCCAAAAACACAAACCCCATGCCCGCCTTACAGGAGTTGCCGCCCGGCGCCGGCGCTGTATGGCGGCAAATCCTGCTGCCGCCAAGCTGGAAGAAGGTTAGGGCAGTGTAGATCAAGGCGCAAGCATGATCTGCCTTTATAGGCGCTATTGGTGTAAAGTTACGGCGTTCGGCTGTCGGCTGTGATGTGGACACGTGTTGGTTTTGACGCTGGTTTGCTGCCTCTGCTTTGTTTACTGCAGCCAGCCTCTTTGCAGAATCTTTCTTTGCTGTTTGGTTGGTTTCTGATATCGTCGTCCCAGGCCATTGCCATGTCTTTTTTGTTTCCTTTATTGGAAGTCATGCTTTGGGTCGCAATGTATGGTGGTGTAGTCATGGCTGCCTCGGCGAGTGCTGCTGTCGAAGAAGCTGAAAGCAACAAGTGGGGGGATTCTGGGCGGAGCCCTGTCATGCAGGTCTCCCACGCTAGAGCTGCCTTCCGCCCAAGATTGCAACCGACCTCTTTGGGAAGATGCCCCTAAGACACGAAGCCCCGGGATGAGGTATGTGGGCGGTGCATTCCGGTATGTCAAGCAGACGTACGGCAAGCGCTTGAAGCTTATTGAGGCTGGGCCCAGGGCTTAGCCTGAACCCCAAACCCTAAACCCTGAACCTTGAATCCCCAGTCAAAACTAGCTATCCCACCCACCGTCCGAAGTTCGATGTCCGAGCCAACAATGAGACGTAGCGATTCTATGCACAGTTCAGGGGGCCAGTGGGCAAGAAGGAGTGTATTTGTTGCAGGGCCGTATCTGCTTGGGACTGTGGGCGAACGGTGCTAAGCTGGGAATGCAGATTTCCAGGGTGACTGGGACGACATCCAGAACGCTGCGAATGAAGAAATTGACGGTGATGAGGTGCAGCGCTCAGAGGACTAAAAAGGGGCCTGAATAGGCTTCCCACCATCTCCGATAGCACGTGCTGCTTCATGTTGTCATTGTCGTTTCCGGGCAAGTCGGGGCATTCGTACTTGCATTTGAGTTAAACAAGGGAGGGGGTCACTCATGGCTCTCAGATTTCCACATGGTAGTTCCCCAAATAGGGGACCCGCTATACCCCAACAGCCCAGAACTGAATGTTCCTTATTATAGGCACCCGAAGGGCCCCCTGACTCAGGACTCAACACCAGGAAATCACCCTAAACCCTAAACCCTAAGCCCTAAACCCTAAGCCCTAAACCCTTAACCCTTAACCCTAAAAACCCTATCAAGCAACTGCCCACGATGAAGGCTGAGGAGGGGCACTTAGCTTGTGCTTCGCTTGGGTTTCGGTTGCTCAGGGTTCTGGTTTGGGATGTTCCCCCTTACACTAGTAGTCCTTAATGGGGATGATAGTACCCCCCACTAGAATCCCTTAATGGGGATTCCAGTACGCTCTTCTTGAATCCCCCTGAATAGGGATTCTAGTACCCTACTATAATCCCCATGAAGGACCTTTTAGAAAAAGGCGGAACATCCCAAGTTCTGGCCGTAAGCACCTTTTCTTAATTCCTCAAAGCAGCCATCGAATTCAGAAACCTAAGCACTTGCCAATATGATCACCACTCTAATTCGAGAAGGCCGTACATTAGTCACCCATTCAATCAGAATGGGTACTTTTTGAGTAGCCTCTTGTTTTCATCTTCGGGATTCTTCAAGTTCTTTCTGTACCGCCAGGTGGTGCGCAGCTTTCCCAAGATGTGCGCCTTCTCCAACCAGGTCATGGGGCAGCCAACCGAAGGCCGATGGCTTTCGATCCTTAGGGTTGAGGGTTTCGGGCTCTCAGCCCTAAGACCTAAGAGTTCGGGGATCTGGGGCTTCAGGCCCAAAGCCCCAAAACAGGGCACCCAGCAGCCTCCATGCCCAAAACATCCTTCGGCATTTCGGGTTTAGGGAATTCGGCGAGCCTTCGAAACTGAACCCTCGGAGGGCTTAAAACATCCCTAAGCCGCATTCTGGGGCTTGGGGGTGTGGTGTTTAGGGGTTCCACCCCTCCGAAGCCTTCGTCTCGCTGGGAGTCCGGGAGGTTGGATGGAGGAGCTCCTGGCCGTTTTCTCAGCACCTTGATGGCCTCGACGGGGACCTCTTTTGGGCTTATTGATCTTCGGAGGGCGGGGTGCGGAGGGGCGCAGAATAGCGTTGCAGGCCTTTGACTTGCAAAGGTGGGTGTTGAAGAGTGGTATGAGATGCGAGGGGTGCCTTTTGCGTGTTCGTGCGGGGCAGGAAGGCGAAGGTGGCTGTTCTTAGAACAGAATGTGCCATAGGGAGGTGTGATACCGAGCAAAGGCCACGAGCCTTGCTAAAGCCACCCGAAACTCTGATCCCCCCCCAAAATTGCGGGGGCTTGATCCAACTGGCCGGTCCTATTTGGGAGGTATAGAGGTGTTGGGCTCCTGTTCGAGTGAGCAAGATAAGTTCCGAGGTACTGGTGGAGCGCGTTGGCAACCCGGCTCACCTAGTGGAGGAGTGTGACCTGCTCTCGCTGGCGATGGTGGCGCGGTCGGACGCCGCTTGGCTTCGGGTTTTCGCGACCCTAAATCCAACGCCCCCAAGCCCATGAATGCCAGCAAACGCCTTAAAGTCCGAAACCCTGAACGTGAAACCCTTGTTACATGTCCGTCGGTGTATCATTGTATCATGTCTGCTCCCGCCCAGCGAGATCAGGACAAGCAGTCCCAGGGACCGCGTAAGGATGTTGTGACTCCAGCTGAACCCGTCCCTTTGATCAGGAAAGGGGTTCTTGCACGGGTTCTTGTGGACCCCCCGAAACCCCTGAGTGCGCTCATGGCTTCAGTGCTACGGGATTTTTGGTTATTCGTTTTTTGGGGGAGGGGGGGCGGGGTGCCTGCAGCTCAGGACATTAAGTTCGAGCGGTTCAAGCCCGTCATGCTGGCGGCACTACGATCCCTGCTTCCGCAGCCGGCCTTCACGGGAGTTCCTGTTGGCACCCTCCCGTCCCTAAACCCCAAACCCAAAACCCTGTTCGGGTTGTTGGGGCTTATTGCGGGCTTGTTGGGGCTTGTTGGGGGCTTGTTGGGGGCTTGTTGGGGGCTTGTTGGGGACTTGTTGGGGGCTTGTTGGGGGCTTCTTGGGGTTCCTGGAGGGCTTGTTGGTGGCTTAAGGGGGCTTTTGGGGCTTGTTGGGGCTTATTGTGGTTTATAGGGTTGATGGCTTAGGAACTAAACCCTAAACCCTGAACCCTAAACCTTAAACCTGAATCCTGAATCCTGAATCCTGAATCCTGAATCCTGAATCCTGAATCCTGAATCCTACATCCTAATCGGCCCATCTCCCTGCCACCTTAGGCAAACGTGGAGCACGGCGCACGAAGAGGCCTGGGAGTGGCTTTGGGCGACCATCTCGCGGAACCTCACAGAGTCCACGATGAAGGCGGCAGCTGTTTAGGGTTTAGGGTTTGGGGTTTAGGGTTTAGGTTTTAGGGTTTAGGGTTGAGGGTTGAGGGTTGAGGGTTTAGGGTTTAGGGTTTAGGGTCTTTAGGGTCTTTAGGGTCTTTAGGGTCTTTAGGGTCTTTAGGGTCTTTAGGGTCTTTAGGGTCTTTAGGGTCCAGGAAGGGGGGGTTTCCAGGTTCTTGTGGGCATCTTATTCGGAAAAGCCCTCGACCGCAACAACAGTCACCCCTCGATCCGCTCTGAGGTGAAGGCCTTCAAGCCCTTCAATAAGAAGCTCTTCTCCATCCTGAGTGAGGAGTGACTTGGTGCTTTAAGGGCTCAGGCTTATTGAGGAAGCCCCCAAGAGGTTGCCCCAGCTCGAAAGCCCTCTTGCTGCCGTACATCCCAAGCTCGAAGCCTGTCTTGGAGTCTTATGGCTCCCAAGGCACCACGAGACCTTCCGCACCACCATCTACACCAAGTTCTTTGCGAAGTGCGCCGCCAGTCAGGACCTCTTCAAGCAGCCCCTTGTCGGGAGTTGGGAAGCAGAGAAGCAGATTTTCTCAATTGGTTTCCGAATTTCGGGGGTGCCTTATTTGCGGTCCATCCAAGCCCTAAGCCGGCGTCCCCCCTTTTGTTTGGTCAATGTAGGCGTCTCTGCCCCCTGACTCTTTTCGTGGTGTTTCTGACTTTGCGAATCCCTTCCTGAACTCACCTGGCTGCTTTCGACTTTGTTTCCTGAATGTGTGTTCCGCGCCCTGAAGGGTTTAGAGTTCGGAGCTTAGTTTTATCAATTCTCCTCCAGGCCGTGGCTTAGCTTCCTAGGGTTGAGGAGGCAGAGGGGCGCTTTTGTTTCTGGAGTCTGGGGGTGGGGTTCAGGGTTTCCAGTAGGGGTTTACGGGGTTTCGGGAGGTGAGTTTAAAGATTTTAGGATGGAGTGCACCCACGCCAGGTCGCAAACAAGGCTCCGCTACATCGCCGACCGGGTGTTGTCTTGCGCCCATGACATGATGCAGCGAGCCTGGCCTGAAAGCTCAGTGCTTTAAAGGGTCTGCTTTGGGATGTTGCCCCTTATACTGACAGTCCTTAATGGGGACGAAAAACGGGGGTACTAGAATCCCGATGAAGGACTGTTAGTATGAGGGGGAAACGTCCCAAGGCTTGCTTTTTGTTTCTGATGTTTTGAATTTGGGTTTGGGATCTTCAGGTTTCAGGGTCCCCTCCCTCCTCCCACCTGCCCCACAAAGGATCATGCCGACGCCCCAGAACCCCAAAAGCAAAACCTTGAAACCAGGAGACACAAGCGAGATGGTCGACGAGCTGTCCGCCCTGGGGCTGCGGCATGTAGGAACTTCCGCCGGCCCATGTTCGTTTTTTGTGTTGAGTCGGTGTAGGGTTTGAGGTCTTTTTGGGTTGGGGTCAGGTTTGGTTTCAGGGTGTGGTCAAAGTGCTCTGGTTGATTCCAGGCAAGTTTCCGGGTCCCTGCCCCCAGAGTCCTAGGGAGCAGAATACTGGAACTAGGGGGGAAGGCCCTGTCAGAATCAGGGAAGAGGATCTGCTTACCACCGGAATTTGCGGCCGGTGCAGGATATGGCGTGCCGATCGACCTTTTCGGGCCGTTTACAGACACTTGCGTGGAGGTGGTGAAGCCGATTGTGGCGGAGCTTCCCTACAACGCTTGAAGCTTAGAGACAGGACATCGGACATCCCTCACAACTTCCCACGGGTAGCTTTGAACAACACCCGGCGCACGTCGCTCCAATTTTGTGGGTCGAAGTTCTTGGGGCATGTCAGGATTCCTTGCGCAATTTGCTCGCTGGGACACACCATTTTTTGCTGTGATCTCCGTGTTTTCTTCACTCCGGGTCCTGGCAACCTTGCGGCCAGGCGAAACTACATCCAGAGGCAAATTACAACCACACGGGACAAACACAGCTGTGCCAGTTTTGTGGGCTGGCAAAAACAAAAGAAACTTACACTTGCTAATGGAGTGATCGCGTAGAATGCTGGTCGTGATTTCCCTCCGCTGTGCGGGCCAGTGCTTTTTTTTAGAGAAGCCTTTGGTTTGAAACCTTTGCTCGAGCATCGATTGTTCTAGATCTTTGCTTGGCGCTGCATCAAATTGCATTGACCTGTGCTTTGAGATGCATCCATTCCAAATGGTCCTCTTCACCATCTGCAGCCGAGAAGGGGGGGGTTTGGGAATCAGGGATTGAGATGTTCTGGGTTGGAAAAGAGGGGCTGGAAAGCCACCTTCCCAAAACCAAGCCACCGTTTCCAATGCTGAAGATATCGAGAACAAGCCCAAACCCTACCACCAGTAGGAGTTTCGGTTAGAGATGTATCGATAGATCTTTGCTTCGAGATGCATCGCATAGCACTTAGCACTCGAAACCCAGGCACTGACCCCTTGATTCGCAAAGTCAAAAATGTTGAACTGCTCGGTCCTTCTCGACCTTTTTTGAACTTTTCGAGGCTTCTCTGGGGGGTTTCGACTCGACGGGCTTGTCGACTTTGGGAGTTTACGAGGGGGAGAAGAGCCCATCTTTGATCCGCCAAGAGAATTTTATAACCCCACAACGACGTTAAGGCTCCAAGGAGGGCAAGCCGAAAGCCCAGGGGTCCCTCAGATGGTTAGGGCCGAGGGGTCTACAAAGCTACAGCAACTGCAAGCCTTGGCCCCCGCTACCTTGGGGGAGAAGCTAGCCTGCGAAATGATTGAACGCGCGCGCGCGCGCCAGCTTGGACGCATGAGGGCGGTGCTTGCACTGCGGCTCTTGATGCACCGATTCGTCCAAAATGCGAGGCTGTGCTTGAGATGGTACAGGTTGCCATCAACAGGATGCCGTTAGTCGTTTTCGATGTCTTCGGGATTTGATGTTTCGAAGCTTCTCGACTTTATGACTTTCTCGTGGGATTTCGAGTTCTTTCGTTGCGCGTTCTCCGCTTGGGGCCGCCAAACCACGTCCAACCGCTCTCCCCAGGTTACGTCGACGAAGGAGATGCTCTGCCCTGCCGACCGTGCCCACTATCTGCAGGTGTTCTTGCCGTGAGTGCTGGGGGTTTAGTGGCTATGTAGGGTTCAAAAGCCAAACGTGAGGGGCGGCCCTCTCAGCGCCTTCTTTTGCTGTACATGCCCGCGTCATATTTATACCCCTTCATCCGCGAATCATTTCGTTTGTGAAGGGGTGTATGCCCCTCCCCCAAACAGTTGTACGCGCCTGTGTCATTCTGACTGCCGAGAACCCACAACTTGAAAGCAGGACCTGAGCCAAACCTTGAACGACCCCAGTTTTCGGGTTCCACCCTGTAAGCTCAAGGTCTTCTCCACCCCAAACTCCAAGGCACTACTACTCGCAGAGGTCGAGTAGGCAACCTTCGAAATTGTCTAAGGGCGTGGTCCCTCTGTATTCCAAGGGTGCAAGCAATCTGCAGTTTAGGGACAGGGTGCTTAAGTTCACAGAGAGCACCTTTTCATGTTGGTCGCAGGAGAATGAGCTTCAGTCGCACATGATGATCGAGGGCTTTCGATGGTCCATCGGATCCTCGGATGAGACTAAGCCCCCAGCCCTTGATCCCCCTTCCAGGTTGGCATCGTGGGAGGCATCATCTCCGTTTGCGTCGGGCAAACGGAATCTTATTCAGCTTCCTCATCTTGCCCTCTAGATCCGAGCAACCAAGTGGTAGAACGTTCAGCGCAATTGCGGTGGCAGGTTTAGCTTCTTGTGCTCCAGGCAAGCATGAATGGCAAGAACCTCATGCCTCGGGACAGTAGCCAGCAAAAGCCTGCACGATGGGACATCGACAAAACTCCATTGCCCTTCATGCCCCTTCGAGAGACTAAACTGAACCCTTGGCCCTAACCCAAAACTTTGAGCCCCCAGCCCGAACCCGAAGCCTTGGGATCCGCAGGACTGGTCGCACGGATTCTGATGCGCACCATCACTGAGGGCTCCACGGCCGTCATGCATCCTGTTCGCACTCGGGGTAGGACTTAACGAAGAAACGAAATCGGCATGACTGAAATAGATACACGAGGTTCATAGATACATTCTTTCTGGTTTTCCCCTCCCCCATTCATTATACCTCACTTCACAGGCAGCAAATTGTTTACATGTAGACCAGATCACGTTCTGTCTCACCCCTCCGCCGCCTTAGATCCCCGACTCTCTTCATTCTGTTTCATTCCCGTGACTAGGTTTCTGAGCTCAGACAGCTAGTCTGCAAGTAGGAAAAAGATACACAAACACGTATACTGTATACATAGTATAGGAACATATGAAGCACACATCAGTCAGAGACGTGCACACACACAGATAGAATACATTTACATATATATATATACATACATACATACATATATATATATATATATATATATATATATGCACACACACGCACAAACAAAAAAAACACTGTGGCAGTCATGTGAAGAAGTGTTGGTGAATGCCTGCCTTGCGGGTGGGGGGCGGGTGGGGGGGAGGGGGGGGGGGAGTGGAAATCGGTACAAACGGATCGAAGGCCCCCCACACGAGTTCGGATAACTGACGTGGAAGCGACTACAAGCATTGTCACACATCAACGTTTCTCTGCAAGCGTCTAGCTTCCAGAGTTTAGCTGAAGTCCGCAAATATGCACACACATCGAACTCCTTATCTTCGCAATACAGCCTTTGTTTCAGATGAAGTGAAGTTAGGTGATTTTGTCAATCGGCCTCAGAAATACGCAGAGAATCTCAAAATCTGTTTATGTTCTTTGGCAGATAGACTCTTTCAACTCTGCAGATTGCGCCTCTTTGTCCGTTGAAAGGAATTCGGGCTTCGGCCGGGGTATTGAAGCTGCAGAAAATTTGGATATGTGGATATGGTCAACTTACATTCACAACAATGCCTTTTTTTCAATCGAAGCTAGAGCGTTGTTCCTATTGAAGCGAATCTTGTGATTTTCATTTTGTACATGGTTTGGTGAAGACCTTAACTCCTATGGCCCACGCCCGGCCCTTCAAGTCTCGGAAGATCTGCGAGCCTTAGGTTCAGCTTCGAGTGTGCCCCTGCATATCTGTTGAGTGCCACTGAAGCAGCAGCCACATCCGCCTGAACTTGGCCCACTTCGAACAGAAACGGGCAGTCTTCATGCAAACTGGCCGTGACCGGGGCCCAGTTTAGCAAAAACAGGCAGTTTTAAGCAAAGCTGGCCGGGGCCAGAATCCAAGAACCAAGGCTCCCAGAAAAGCTGTTCGGGTGATTCTGGAATGCTTGCGCAATTCGTCCGGCAAACTTTTCTTGGTTGCCCCGGCCAGTTGTAGAACTGGGCCAAGTCAGGTCCAGAATGTAAGATGTATCCCACATGCCGTGAGTGTGTGTGTGTGTGTGTGTGTGTGTGTGTGGCTGGTGTGTACGTACGACTTGCGGCCCGTACGAAGGGTGTTGGTACTGCCTTGCCTGCTAGGATGTTAAACATGGGACCTACATCCAGCAAGTCGGGCTTCTTTTCCTCTTCTAGAAATCAGGCTTTAGGCAATGAATAATGCGAGTGACCTGCGCTATGCGCCTTGGCGGTGTGGCTATGTTCTTTCAATCATGACGTCGGTTCGCGTTGTCATGATATGTTGCGTCATACCGTCGTACAGTGGAAGACTGCGGTCGAGTGGTGCCACTGGCACAAGGGGCCATGCTCGAAACCTTCTGAACCCCATGTGCAAGGAGTCGGGCGGGGGGGGGGGCTCAGGACATAGAATCTCGGCAGATCGAGGCTTGTAAGTCTCCTAAGCCACATCCGAAGCCGTGATCTGTGATGAACCGAGGCAGGCCATTCATGCCAACGACTCCAAACGCCTCAAGAAGGCTCTCCGTGATGCGCCCCGTGCTCCGAGGATGCATGTTTTTTCGCCTTTCGATTTGGAGGCTCAGGGAATGGGTTCTTGGCTCTTGCGGTCTGTATTCCTTGTTAGGGTACCGATCGGCCCCATGATTCATGATACCATGCCTTCGCCAGTGAGCTCCGGAACCAGGGTCTGCCCTACACCCTGACACCCAAACCTACATCCAGCACGTTCACCCAGGCTCAGCGCGTGAACTGGCAGCTGCGGGTCCGCGTAGGCAGCCAGTCCATCAGCCCTCTTTACTGGGCGCTGAGGCGCATGGAAGGGCCCCGCCGTGTTTTGTTGATATCCATGCCAGCTGTAGGCGTGTGCCTGTGGGTTCAGGGACCCCTACCCCAAGGCCGAAAAGCCGGTCACCTCCTCCAGTTCTGTGGCTCTGCAGGAGCGGTTGCCACGGGGCAGCGAGGACGATCGTGCAGGACATTCTAACCATCCGAGCAGACGCTTGTCGATCATCAGAAGTTGGGGTTTCAGATGCAGGGTGATCTCGTTTTTGTTTTCTGTTCGGGTTTCGGGTGTAATGGTTCGCCTAAGCCTTGGTTACAGGGTACAACGATAAACTCAAACTTGTACATGATGAGGTCTTCGGGGGGGGGGGGGGGGGGGGGGGGCAGGACGAATATTGTCTGGTGTGTGTGTGTGTGTGTGTGCGCGCGCAGAAATTGGTCCGGGATTGCTTTTCAGGCTCTTGGCATGGCATAGCATTGAGCCGCAGAGTGTGAAATTCGTTGGGTGTTCTTTGGGCGGTACGGCAGCAGGGGGTGGGGGGATCTAAGGGGAGGGGGGTGGTATATGGAGGCAGCGGTCCCAGTCTCAAAGCTGTGCTGCCGCAGAGTACATAGCCTTTAATGTCTGCAATCATTGGAGCCATGTACCCTCCCCCTACCCTCACACCCCTCCGCCCTCTACCCCTTTAGGCGGTTCCGATGTGATGATGCGCTGCGATTTACAAACTCTTTCAGGCCATCTGTTGTCCCGTCGAGTCTTGTGCAATCATCCTAACCCTGAGAACCAAACCGAACCGTAGAGCACCAAATTTTGTTCTTCCTCAAGCTGTACCATAAACCAAGGATCGGGACCGGTACTACTACGGAGCTGACGAACTCTTCAGGCCAGAAGGGCCGGGGAGTGTTTCTGAGGGTCGGGTTGGGCTTCATGGGCATTTCGGCGGCCCAGGCTGGTTTTTTTTTTTTTTTTTTCTCCCAGTTGACTCGGCGAATCTTCTAGTGTGCTCCTTTCCTGGTGCCCTCAAAACCGACCCCGCCCCCCGACCCACGAAGCCTTCAATCCCTTGAAGCCCTATAAACCTTTGAGCCGCACAGCCCTGAAACCTCCAAAGCCAGGTTGCAGCCTGACGTCGTAGAGAACCTCTTGCGCGAAGCGCCGTCCCTCGCGAAGGATGAGGGTGGGAGCTAGGCTCTGGCTTGAGTTGGGACGACAAGGGTTTTACGATGAAAGCAGTCCACCCCGAATCCCGTAGTCAAGCACGCTTGGGTGGGAGCACAATTTGACGACCGCTAGATCCAACCTAATCCTCCTCATCCCTCCCCGCTTCCTTTCACCACCGAAGCCCGATAAACCCAAAGCCTCCCAAACCCCATAAGCCTCCTAAGCCTCCTCAACAATTACGCCTAACCTCCTGAACAGCCTGAATTTCTCACATGAGATGGCCGAACCTGTGGTCTGCCGCTCTCGGTTTAGGGGTATTTAGGGCTTCTCCAGGATTTTCTGGACGGCCTCATCTGGCGGTCCCATAAGACGCAGGCGGGGCCAAGCAGCGCATGTTCGTGCCTAGGGGCCTTAAGGCCCTAGAATCTCCCACATCAACTACCCTGAGCCCTACCAGTCCTCCTTTGATCCTTTGAGGGTGGGCAGATGGGCGTATGGGACTTGGAGATCATTGTTACACAGGCCCAAAGATCTTTGGGCATCGGGGCTTTTTGGAGGGAAGAGATGGGTTTCAAGATGCCAGATTAATGACTCCAGCAGGGGAGGGCCGTGACCCCGAACTCCTAAACCCAGCACCCGAAATCTGAAGCCCAAATCCTCGAGCCAAAGGGCCCCCACACCCCTGCAGCTTTCGTCCGCCCTGAAGCAGAGGACGGTCTTCGCCCTGTGATCTATTACCTCGAGCATCTGCTACAGGACCAGGACGAGTCTCAGAACCCCGGCCGGGCGATTCGGTTGAGGGGCCTCAGGGATTCTCGGTGTCTGGTGCAGGGGTCTCGGGGGTTCTGGGCTCCCTCGGGTTGCTACATGTTGGAGTGACACCGCTCCCTTCAAGAACTGGCACCCAGAGGCTCCAAGAAGTGACCCTCCAGACGCGGCAGCGCCTCTGGGAGCTGAGGATGCTGTCGCGCTCAATGAAATCCTTCATCAGCTTCAAGGACCCCAGGACGATCACTCACCCCATCCTCGTCTTCTCGCTGGACCTTATCTGGGAGAAGCTCGTGGCACGGCCGCGTGGGGATTCTATTTGTTTGTTTATTTGTTTGTTTATGTGTTTTTTTTTTATTGTAAACGCTTGCACGCGCCGCCTCGGCAGCCGGGCCGGCCCCAGGACAGGGAGGAGGAAAGAGGGTTTCGCAAAAAAAGGGAAGAAGGGCAGAGCGGGTGGTGGGGGGGGGGGGGGGGGGGGGGGGGAGGGGATGAGGGGGGGGAGGGGGGGTACGAGGGGGGGGGGGGGGGGGGGGAGGTTAATTGGGCACTCCTCCAAGGGATTTGTAAGGGGTCGCACAAACAGAGCGGGGGGGGGGGGGCGGGGGAAGGGTTGGGTTAGGGGGAACGATCCGGGTCTGCTTGTTCCAGACGCTTCTCGGCAGGAAGCCGAGGCGAACTCTTTCTTTATGTGATTTTTGTGGGAAGGTAGTGTGTTTCGGGGAAGTAGGCTGCAGACGTAAGGTGATGAGGCATTTCCTCCAGGATCGCCTGTGGACACTGATAACCTTCATCGTTTACATCCTCGCCCAAAGCTGCTTGGGAGCAGGGTCTGATTCTGGGATCCTTTGAGTCCTTTGAGTCCTTAGACATGTCGGGGTGCAGGGCTGTGAGTGTTCTTGGGGTCTGCCGTCCACGGAGTCCACGGCTACAGGCCGCCTTCGAGCGGGCCAGCGGGGTGGATCAGGTTTTTTTCAGGGTTTCGGGGATGTGTCGGGCTGGTAGTTAGGTGTTGCTGGGGGGAAAACATCCGAGGTGTGCTGAACCAGAAGGTCTATCTTGACGACCACACGCCTGGGACCGAGATCGTGAGCAGATCTGTAGTCTGGGGTTTGTGGTTTAAGCTGGGCTCTCCGCCCAAACAGCGAAGCCCTCAGTTTGCCTAAAGGTTTTCCTTGGGTTTTTTTGTCGGAGTCAGCCGGAAACCCTACTTAACACTGCCCAGAGGTTTCCGAGCCTTAGCCGATGCGGGGTGTGGGCGTTAGGTTTATGAGGGCTTTGGGGTAGGGTTTAGAGAAGTTTCAGGTCACTGGAGCGATGAGAGGTCTGGAGGGCTGAGGCGACCCCGAAAGCCTACATCCCAAATGAGGCACCCAAACTCTCCTGAACCCTAAGCCCTTAACCCTACACCCGAAACCCCCCCCCCCCCCACCAAAAAAGGTTGCACAACTATATGGGCATCGCCCGCATGATGGTCTACCTTGTGGGCCTGGGCCAGTTGCTCTTCTGGCTGCTTAGCTCACTTGGGCCTCTGGAGATTCAGAGATCAAGAACCCTACCCTGCAAAGCGAGAGAGCAAGCTTCCAAAGTTCCAAAAGCCCTAAACATTGGGATGTTGCCCCTTATACTAACAGTCCATTGTTGGGATTAGAATAGGGGGGTACCAGTATCCCTATCCAGGACTGTTAGTATAAGGGGGAACATCCCAACCTCAAACCGCTAAGCAGCTGTGAGCCTTACAAAGTGCCACAAATCCGAGGCACGGGACGAAAATATTCCGCTCCTTCGCAAACAAGGCTGTCTCCAAAACTCCAAAAACTCTGCGGTCCACTGTTTAGGGTTCAAAGTCCTAACCGCAAAGCCCCCAATTCTGTCGGGGGCTTCCCAATTGGGCTTAGAGCTCCCTGCCCTCCAGCATTGTCGGTCGGGAAGGCCCCTCCAAGGTGGGCCTGAAGCCCGTGTCTGTGGCATGTCTTGGACCCCAGATTCTGGATTCAGGGTTTAGGGTTTAGGGTCCAGGGTTAGGGTTTAGGTTTTATGGAATAGGGTTTAGGGTTTAGGGTTCAGCATCTCGTGTTCTAGCTTAGCACTCGTCAAGCAGTTGTCAGGCGACAGAGAAGTACCCCACAGGCCCATGACTCCCCCTGATATTAACTCAAGGCCCAATAAACCCCTGAACCCTAAGGAGCTACGTAGACTTCGCCCAAATTTTTCTCAATGCCCACAACCAATCTTGCAAAGTAGCTGAAGATTTTGGCACGAATGTCTTACACAATTGTTTGCGCAATGATTCCCACGAGCCACAAGATCTTGCACAATACCCCACGACAATTTGACCAAAAACCCGTGCCCACGAATGTGTTGCACAATGCCCACGAAGGTTTTGCACAATGTCCGCGAATAGGGTTGAGGGGTTAAATGTATATGTGAAGGGGAGGTTTAGGGCATAGCAGACCCCAAGCAGGAGTTCGTGCGGAAATGGCAGCTTCACATTCCCGGCTGCGCGGCTTGAGGATCTAGGGACGAGAGTTCCGAGGGTCCATTTCTGTACATGCTCACCGGAGTTCAACGTTGCAGAACGAGTTTCCGGACACACCAGACTTTGATGAACTTGCTGCGGTTTTGTATGCTTGGATCGTGGATTGTAAGAGTGCTTCCTAGACGTGCCCACCAAGGGCTCCCAGTCCAGAATCTCTTGTAGACGAAGCCCGACCTGAGACATCAGGACCAATGTTCATCCTACTGCCAGCGAGGACCCCCCCCATTTTGATGAATCCTTTTCAAGAAAGGAAGGTGCTGTCTCGGGTGGATGCATGGCCAATGCATGGCAAGGCTCCTTCCTGTTCTTTCCACCCGGACGCACGAAGGTTGCTGCCACTCGCAGTTCCAGCCGTTCTGGCTGTCTGTTCTAATGGCTTGAAAGGTCAGGTCCAGAAAGTTTTATGCACTTGCCGCAAACTGCAAATCACCTCCCAGCCCAGTCGCTGGAACGGTCCAATACGACCGTCCCCACATGGAGGCGCCACACGCTTCAGCATCAAGACTTTCGCACAGGCCCTTCCGCCATCCAGAATCACCTTGCCGCGTGTCAGAACGCATCTGAGGAACATTGAGATCCCCGGTTGTAGTTCAGGTCAAGTCGTTCTAGATTCCGAAGAATTCGCGAAGCTACACATTCAGATTTTGACCTAAGGTTACCTTGCCCAGTGGGAGCAGCAGGTGTCGCTGGCGCTCACAGTCAACCTTTTCGGGATGCTGCTCGTGCCTTGCCTGGCTTCGTCCACCCAGCAACCCCTAATGCATGAGGCCCTCATGAGCGCATCGGTGCCCCAAGCCCTGATTCCTTTTGCATGCAGCTCCTCCTACGGGAGCTGGAAAGCTGATGCCCAGTTTCCCTGCACTGCACGTCAAATCAAGGGCAACAATGTCTGGAGCCACTGAGAAGGGGGTCTTGGGGGGGGGGGGTTCAGGGGAACTGCTCCAAGCTTCAGTGTCTTGCTGCCGTCTTCCCTCCCTGGCAACAAAGGTGGAGCCGGTTTGCCACTGCTTCGGAGGGTCGTCAGAGGCCCACTGCGTTTTGGGTGCCCAAACTTAGCATCCTTGAGCCCGAAGACACAAACTTAGACCCTTGGGAGGATCCAAGAAAGTAGAGCCCCCAAATCTTACCCTATATTTTGAGGAACCCTCAAGGGGATCTACTGTTCCCAGCAGACCAGAAGCCGCCGGGGTTTCGGTTTGGAGCTTGAGGATACGGTTTGCGCTCTGGGTCTGATGTGGGTTCATCCCTAAAAGCACCTGGGCGGGGGAGTGCTTCGGCTGCTTTCACTGACAGGACATGATCGCGCTGAAATGCGAAGCCTACACGCCCGAGATGGAGTGACCTGACTGGGAGCAGGCCGTACTTGTTTTACCCTCGCCAGCCATATCCCCAATCCACTAATCGCTGGGACTTTGCTCTCATGGGGCTCATGACAAGAGTCCTATGACAGTCCTGAGGCCTGCACCCGCACTGTTAGCACAAGCCCCTTCTCCGCTCAGGATAGTCTACGAGATCCTCTCCGTCTGCGGGGTCTTCTTGTGCCTCAGCTTGAGTTTGGGTACAAGAGGGGGTTTAGAGTCATTGACTGTCTGTGGCAAGTTATGGTTACCTTGTGGATACCCTTTGCTTAGACTTTCCGGGGAAGGTCAAGACAGCCCCAAGGACCATCAAAGACCCAGGTTCTCTTTGCTTGTCTTGGATCTGGCAACCGTCTCCATTAAGATGTCGGAGTACAAGGTGCTGTGCTCACGCGCGCTTGGACAGGCGGGGGTCTGGCTGTTGCATGCTTTTTAGAGCTCAGGGCTGTCGTCCTCCACTCAACAGCTCACGGGGTGCTTTATTCTTCATATTTCGCTGATGCAGACTCAGGATCTTGCCTCAGGCCAACAAAACATGAAGGCCCTGAGCCCATTTCGCCCGAATCCCTCGACCCTGAACCCATCAGCCATGAACCCTGCCAAACCTGGAAGCTCTTCGTGAAAGGCCTTATGACAGTGTGCGGGTTTGAGTACCTGGCACGCGAGGGGCGTGGATTTAGGGTTTTGGCGATGTGTGGAACTGTTTCGGGTAAAGGCAACCCAAACCCTGTAGAGCCTATAGCCGTAGGCCCTGAAGCCTCAGATCCAGAAAACGTACGATCTCTCGACCCAAGCTTCTCTTTAGCCCTCCAAACCTCACCCTAGACCCTCTAAGCCCAGCATGGCACCGGCCGGGGGGGGTTATGGGGGCTTTGGGTTTTGGTGTTGAGGTTGTCCAGCCGCTTCCTGCTTCCAAAAGAGCCTCCAGACCCGAAAGCACGGGCGCCGGATCCAGAGGTTTTCCTGTGCCTGGGTGCCGTGGCCGCTTGCATTGTGGTCTTCAGCTTCTCCATCGCGGCGATGGTCCAAGAGGCCGGGGTGTATGAGCAAGCCCAGGCTGACCCCACCCCCTAGCTGTCACACCAATTCTCAACCCCCCGAATTCATCAACCCTCCAAACCCACAATACACAAAGCACCCCCAACAATCACAAAGATCCATAGCACAATCCAAAGCGCAGCCATCCCCGAAGACCGAAAACCAAGAACCAAAACTCAATGCGTTTCACACTAAGAAAAGGAAGGGCTGAAAAATCGATGCAAACCTTTACATGCATCTCAGATGAGAAACCACCAGCAATAGAGAAGACGAGATGAAGAAGAAGGATTAACAGCATCAAGAGTAGCGAAAGCAGCATTAGGAATGGGAATAGGTTTAGGAATACATACATCATATTATGGTGGACAACTCGCCTCAGGAATGAACTCAATTGATGCTTTAAAGGAAGGACGAGAAACAAGTGAAGAAGAAGAAGAAGCAGAAACCACAAGGAATGAGAAGAGGGGCAAGTCGTAGCAGAAGCAGTAGACCCGAAAACGCAAGAGAACGAAATACAAGCAGAGATGAAGATGAAGAACCCGAAGCCTCCGCGTCGCGTAGCTGGCGTGAACAACCAAGCAGAAGCAATGATGCTATTAGACTGCTAAGAAGAGGAACAAGCAGAAGTCGCAGTGAAACACCACCAAACAGAGACCCAAAGAAAAAGTGATTTTCGTTGCGTTTTCCTACCATTTCAGCAATTTCTATTGCATGGCGGATTTTATCACGGTTCATCACAGCAGTTAGTTTAATCAATGGGATGTCCACAGGCAATGCCAGAGCAAGAGAAAAAGGGATAAAGCAACATGAAAAGGCAATGGCGCAGTACGAGGACAAATCACCAAAAACAGAAGGATTAACCACAGCAGTGGTAAGGAAAACCGATAAGCAACCTGTGTTCGAAATAAAGGCCATTAGCGGATTCTCAACAAAGGCAAAAGACATTTTCAAAGGCAGGAAGACTTCCGATGTTAACTGTTAAGTTTATGCTGTTTTCTGCTCAAAATCGTTCAGACGCTAAACAGGCATCATCTATTCTGGATGGTGCAGCATATTATCCTTTGATGCTTTATACCCGTGGAAAGGATAGTTTAGTAGGGAGTGCGAATGTGAAAGCAAATGAATTAACTCATCGGTAGATAAGAAAATACCACGAAACAGAGAAGTTCTTATGTGGAAAACTGATGATTGCTATGGCTTGAAGTAGCGAGTTCAAGGAGATATGGCACATGTTAGAATCCGCGGATGCCATTAGCGTTGAAAGCGTTCAGATCGCTGAAACGGTCACAGGCAACTACGACGAGACAGAAGAGCCATTACAACAAGGAAACAGAATGAGCACATATTTCAGATACATTCAGACCCGAAGTTAATGCCGAAGCAGAGACTACAAAAGAAGCATTACACAAGCAATATGACAGAGACAACGAATGCTGGATCAGTGCTTCATTAGAGAACTTAGAAGGAACAGAGCTGACAAGACCAAAGCGTCAACAAAAGAGAATGTAAACAACATTAAGTCGCAATAAAGTCTTTGTACTCCTGGAAATGACAGAAGAATAACTTATCAGCAAGGGGGGGACGATAAACCAAATGGACAAGGTCTTTGAATCCTTCAATATACCAGTTTGATTATACAATTTCCTGGTGCTATGATCTAGGAATACAACCCGAGCAATTATAAGAAGGGGCGAGTATAATATTCAGAGGACCGATGAAAAACAATCATATAAATCCATTAAGCCACATTAAGACAAGCTCAACCGACAGACAAATACAATACCTTTACAACAAGCAAGCTTTACACAACCGCTGAGACCGAACCCGTTGAATATCAAAAGTTGATAATGTGGATGAACTGCTGAAATGACCGATAAAGAGGAAAATGCCCTGATACATTCGGATAATGATTTGGTCAAGGTCTTCCACCAACTGAAACGAGGCAGGATGCAAACCGCATATTGGCTATCAAGCGGGGAGAATACCAAATGCTTTCTGGCTTGAGTACAAGTAGTTCAAGAAATATGTTAAACACAGCATTGTCTCACAATATTTGTCAGTGGGTAGGTTTGTGAAAGATGCGCCAATCAAAAATCACAAAGGAAACAGACATTACCAAAGCATTCTGCACATGCTGTCGGGTGTGTAGATCACATCCCACAGCTCACACAGTTTGACGTATTTAGACCCGTTGATGAAGGGTTACTGTGTCAATTTAGCAACCTGAGCAGCGTTTTTTTCTAGGAGCAAGGCTACGTAGAGACGCGATCATTGAAAGTCGGCCGCGTAGCATTTTGCCTGCAGGGCGTAGGTTTGCGTAGGGTCCGCGTAGGCAAGTCTATGCAGTATGGGCGCGTAGGTCCGCGTAGGTTGTCTGTGCTTGCCGCGTAGGTCCGCGTAGGCAGACGTCAACAACATACTCCGCGCGTAGGTCGCGCGCCTACTAAACATGAGCTGACGCGTAGGCCCGCGTAGGATACCCATGCCATTACAACACCCCACACAATGAAAAAAAAAACTGCTCACCTGGATTATTGAGTTAGTTTTTGGGCGTGCCTTGTGTGTTGCGGGTTTGAAAGGGTTACTGGGTTACTTCAGTAGGCGGGTTGAGAAATGGTGTGAACGCTAAGGGGGGGGGTATTGAGCGTGAGGTCTGGGGTCCAGGGAAGACCTAAATTGACCTAAACGAGGGATGGGGAAATGGCTTGAGGGTTGGAGGGCTCAAGGCTGCAGGCTTGATGGTTTGCCCGATTGTCCCAACTCTCAGTGAAGAGCCCCTCAACCTCGAACAGGGTTTGGGATTACGCGTAGCCCTGCAAATCCTAAACCCTACACCCGAAACCCTAAACCCTACACCCTAAAGCCCACTGAATTCAGGTCGAGCATGTCGGCTTGGAGGCCGGTCTCTTTCAATGGTGTGGGAGGTTTGCTGGAAAGGTTTGGGAGGGGGGGTGCCAAACTTGGAGATCAGTTTTAGGGTTTAGGGTTTAGGGGCATAAAGTTTCTGAGATCTTAAGGTAGCAGGGAGGAATGTTCAAGGGGGCCGGGTTAAGCGGTGCGTGGGGGGGGGGGGGGGCTATGATTGAGGGGCATCGCATCTGGATTTCGGCTTGCAAGGCGTGTTTCAGTGTCTGGGGGTGGGTGCTCCGGCCTAGTAGGGTGCAGGTCCCTTTGATTTCAGCGTCTTGGCGTTGCTGTTCTTTCTTCCAACATCAGCGTGCCGCTGTGCTTAGGGTTTCCTTGGGCTACAACCCAGCGGGGACCATGTCGGAGGACTTCGCGGACATCGGCGGCACGGCGCAAGTTCTGATTCAGGTCGCCTGGGGGCTGACAGACATGGTGCCTTGCCCCTAAGAGGAAGGCCTTCAAGGGCTCGGAGCCGAGTCCAGGCCCCCAAAAAACTTGCGAATATGGGGGGGGGGGGGGCCCTAACATAGACCCCAATCAGGTGCCCCCTAATATCGTAAATCCCCATATGGGCTGCACGAAGACTGCTTCAGAGCAGTTTGGAGTGCCCGGCTGCTTGGTTGTATGTTGCTTCACTCTTCAGGTAAGCGGGCGTGAGGACAAGTGCTTGAAGTGTTTCACTTTCAGGTTCCAGACAGTTGCAACCGCAAAGTGGTTGAGCTGAAAAGCGGAAGATTAGTTTGGAGGATCTGTATTTCGGGACTGTGTAGTTTGGTAGTAGGAGCTAGGTGTGGGGCCTTGTGTACCTGCCAAACAAGTTGTGTCGAATGTCGAGCTTCGGGTCATACAAATTAAGGGCTGGGAGTTAGGGTTTACCAGAGCAGCATCGCCAGAATTCGTTAGTTCTGCTCGTAGCTGTTTGTTTGGTCTTTCAAGGGTTTTGAAGAGCTCTTGTGTCTACGGAGTTTAGGGTAGCCGTGCTGTGGCCGCCTCTGAAGGTGGTGGAAGGAACTGTAATCCTTCAGAAAAGACAGCAACAAGATCACGAGGGAGTAGGGGTCGATTCCTAAACCGCCTGAGCCAGCCTCGGATGCCGAGGAAGAGTTGAAGGTCGTTGCCGAGAAGAGCACGCTGATGTTCATGGCTCTTTGCCGGCATCTGGCTGTAAGACTCAACCCTGGACCCTCTAAGAACCCGGCACCCCACATGCCTCTGTGACCCCCTACAGGGTCGGCGTCCGTAGATTCGCCCCTTAGAGGCATGGCCTAAACCTAGTTTAAGGCAAACCCAAACTGAAAGCCTGCACCCTACTGTAAGCCCTCGAACCAACTCTAATAACTCTAAGAAGCTCAGGCCTCCCTTCTCACGACGTGCCGAAGTGCAGGCGATTATTCTGTACAGCGTCTTGGTGTACACCTGCTTCTACAACCTGCTGGTGGCGCAGCCCGCCTGAATGATACGGTGCAGAGCGAAGGAAGTGTTAAGGTTAGAAGGCTGGTGAGGTTGAACGCTTCCTGGATGATGGATCCTTCGGTGTGAACGGTTAGGCCAGGATGATAGGGTTGTTGGTGTCCATCAGTGGTTAGTGACTTTCAAGGGGCGATTCCAAGGGTGTGACGTGCATCAGTGGTTGAGTTCTAGCTCCGAGGGTACAGAGGTTGGGTCTGAAGGTGTGATGTGACGAAGCGCGAAAGGTTAGACCCGGATGGGACGGTTGTCTAAGAGCCCCCGAAGTTAGGTTCATTTGGACGGGAACAAGAGTGAAAGGGATGCATGGCACGGTTTCTATGTTGGGTTCTGAGGGGTGCTTCAGAGAGCAGTTAACCTTTACTTCAAAACCTGTGGCTGTTGTAGTTTGGGAAGGGACGTTCAGGTGCTAACCGAAGCAGCCCCAGTGATTTGCTTCGATTTGCGACTCGTTTGTGGCACCGGCCGAACAGGTCATGGGCTCACGAGCGATGCAGGCCCCTGAACCCCATGGTTAGGTTTCCACAGCAAGACCCGACGAAAACTACAAAGTCACTTCTGAAGCCCCATACCCATGACACCCTGGTGCCAAGGCAGTTCTGTGGCGTCTACATGGCATTGTCTGAAAACATTCAGGGCCACGCCAGGCCTGAACACGCCAATTCGGGGTTATGGGATTCTGCTACTATGCGATGTAGGCCTCCAGTCAGAGCCCCTCAACTCCCCTCAAGGCCCGTTTGATTTTGGGAATCTGTTTGGCACTTGTGGCTTGCGAAGCTTTGAGCCGGAATGCTTCGTCTCCTTTGCGGTGCATGCCTGTGGCCTGGAGGACTGGAGGTTAATATCGGGGTCGGAATAAATGTTAGTGGTAGTCCCTTCTGGTCCCTTTCTAATTATACTCCAAGAACCCCCCCGCCCCCAACAAAAAAACAAAAAACCCCATTCTAATTATTCAGGCCCCTATATTAGGGTGTCAGGCCCGCCAAAACCACGGGAACGTGCCTCAGGCTTGCCAAAAACAGCACGGCCGGGCTGCAGAAATACGATGGAGAGCAGCCACCCGCAAGCCTGAAACCTTGACCCGTAGCGCAGACGAGCTTCGAAACTTCTAAAGCCTGCAGTTGGAGAAGCTGCAGTCGGGAAGCTTGGAGCTTAATCCGGTGTTCGAAGGTCAGGGACCTGAGGAATTCCCCCGGTTCTAGCGTCTTAAGAATTGAGGGCTCCCAATTTCCAGCTCCCTGAGCCCTAGAACCCTGAACCTCAGAGACAGGTTGGAGAGGGGCGTCATCATCATGGAAACGCTGAAGGCTGGCGAGCAGATTCCTACTCCCCAAAATTAGGGTTCAGGGTCCAGGCTTAGTTAGGCCCTCGAATTCCAAGAATATCCTCTTGTCCCCTGGCTTGCCCGACCACCTTTGGGTAGGGGTTCTCCGAGAACCGTGCTGCTCAAAATCCACTTTCTCTCAGAGGGCTGCACCCTAAACTTCCTGAACCTCCGCTTCCTCTAAACCCTTTCATCACCAAGACCTCTGAAACCCACCTCGCACCAGGGCCCAATCCTCAGTGAAGGGCCCTCGGGTGGGGAACATCTGAATAGCTCCCTCAAGGCTCCAAGCTAACTGCATCTTGGCCAAGCGAGTCATCCACCGTCTCTACCCCCTCTTCCCCCACTGAGCAGGGCATCAGCTCGAGTCGCTGGAAGAGATTCATGGCCTCGCTGTCCCTGGATCGGCGGGTGGACTTCGGCGAAGGCCGTCGCACACCCTAAACCCTAAACCCTAAACCCTAAACCCTAAACCCTAAACCCTAAACCCTAAACCCTAAACCCTAAACCCTAAACCCTAAACCCTAAACCCCAAACCCTAAACTCCTCCAACCCGACATCCGAAACTCTCTGGCCTCCAGGCGACATCGGCCTCGCGGGAGGTGTGAAAGTCTTCGAGCCGGCCCTTGATAATCCCATCGCCAAGGCTCCAAGCCGGGCGATTAATATAGGGCTCGGAATAACTACTACTAGTATTCCCTTGTGGTTCCTTTATAAATCTACTATACTATAATAACCCCTCCCAAAGCCCGGTTCTAATGATTAAGGCCCCTATATTGGAGTATTTCGCGGTTCTCTATGGTTCCTTCCAACTATCGATTTGCTATCTTTTTTTTGGGATGGAGGGGGGGATTTCGGATCTGGGTCTTCTGGGGTTTAGTTGAGTCGGTTTGGCTTCTTTTTTTTCGGGTCATAGACTAGCGGTTTAGGGTTTTGGGATTTGAGGGTTTTTAGGGTTTGATGCGTCTTTGAGGTCTTACTGTTGCGGGCTGTGTGGGCTGTTGGGCCTTGTAGGCTTTCAAATCGATTTAGGTCCGGGTTGGGCTTTGGGGTTTATGGGTTGAGGTTTTGGCGTTTTCGTGGTTTTGTTTTCAGGGGTTTGCTGTGATTAAGTGCCAGAGGGGGCTCAATGAGCAAACAACTTCTGTCCAGGGGGGGTAAGGCGGCAAAGAAAAGATCCTAGCACTTCGGGTTGAGGCCGCCGCGTGGTCGAGGCGGAAGCAATGTGCTTGGGGACCCCCCACCATTTCTGCCCTTTTGCCCATACCCTCCCACCTGCCGAGGATCAGATCGTGCGCTTCGGCGGTCAAACAGATCCTTCGTTGCCGTGGCCAGAGAAGGAGACTGACGAGAAGGATCATCTGGAGAAGACGCCTGGCCGCACTTTGTTTTCCTGTAAGAGTACTGCTTCCCGTCGCCATCCCCAGGGTGTAGGAGCTCGGCCTTTCTGCAAACGGCTGTTTTTTGTTTTTGATTTTCTGAGATTGTGAAACCCCCTTGAGGATGCTTCGCGCAAACAGCCTGAAGAGCCCCACCCGCAGCCCGCCCCAAAGGTTTCCGGTTTCGGGTTCGGCGCCCGAAATCACCTGTTTCAAAGCGACCCCTGCTCCGAGGATGATCCAGCGGACGTAGCTCGGCCGGGGGATTGGGTGATGTCGTTCGGGGTTTGGGGTCGAGGGCCATAGCCAGTTCTCCGAGTGTTTCTTCGGCCTTTTGGCCACACGCGAAAGCCACGGACATGGCAGCTCGTGTGAGAGCTTTCTTGAGATTCGGTTTGTGGGGTGGAGGGGTCAAGCAAGAGGACAGCCAGAACTCCTACATCTCTAAGGCTACTCGTAGAATCACTAGGAGCTTCAAGCTGTAAAGCCCCAACCTGCAAACCCCGAAACCTCCTGAATCCTAAGCCTGCCGGACCGCAACTGCCTGCACCCTGCCGTGTTTCAAAGCTTGGTCTGAGAGCAGCAGGTGACCCTGTCCTCTTCCCCTGGCCCCACCCACTCCACTCACCTGCGCGCCCAGAGAGGCAAGTTTTAGGCGGAGCCTCGATGCTTCCGAGCGGTCGGTGCTGTTTCTGTCTTCGGCTTTTTCCGGGCTGAGGGATCATTGAATCTTTGGGTTTGGGGCGCATTTTTGCAGTTTTCCACTGGGTGTTTCCAGCGAGGATCCAGAGCACGCTGAAAAGCGCTCTGGGGAAGAGGGGAGACGCTGAGAATGGCACGTGCCCTGGATGCCAGTTGGGGCAAGTCAGGACAGCTAGGGCTGAGGCTGCCATGGGCCTGTGCTTTCGGGTTGATGGCCCTCTTTTGTTCAAGGCCGTCTTTTGAGCTGAGGGTTAAAGGGATGTTTGCTCTATTCTTGATGTGTTCAGGTGAAGTTGAGGGGTTGGCTTTGATGGTAGTTCTGGCCAGCCCCTTCAACTCTGGCATCGATTTGAACTCTAAACTCTCAACTCCCAAACCCCCGAAGCCTGTTGTTCTGGAAGGCTACTTGGATAGCTCCTTCAAGCCCATCATAAGCCACTGACCCTTTTCCAACTGGGGAGAAACCCTTTGCAAACAGCCTCTGGTTGGGTGGAAGTCTGGTAGCCGAGTAGCCTTTCACCTGGAGCAGCCGAAGCTTTAGAAGTCCCTAAGATGACCGGCGCGTGGTTCTGGAGCTCAGGTCAAGCAGCCACCAGAGCAGCTCGATCAGCCACCACAGCACCCACAGCAACATGCCTGCAAGTTATGCCCCAAACCCATCCCAAACCCTCTGTCGACACGAAGGGGTTCCAACGTGCAGAGTAAGAGAGGCTAGATCGAGTGGCCCGTGCGGCGCCGGGGCCGAAGCGCGCGGGGTCCGACCATGCGCTTTTTTCTTGAGGCCTGCTCGGATCAAATTCGCGCTCTCGCCTAGGCACGGGCGTGCCCCGCACTCGCCGTCCTTTTTTGTCTTGTGGGTGTGCGAAATGCGAGACCGCCGTCGCTTTGGACGTCTGGGGTTCCCCATGTTCTGTGAAACTTGGACGGGCTCACCAAATGCGAAACTGTTCTCGACTTGGTTGTCTGGGCTCACAGGTTCGGCGGCCGGCTGCACGTTGAAACCTTTGGGGGGAGGGGGGACTTATGGACAGGACCCAACCCGAAACCCATGCTTTCTGCGTCTCAGGTACCTGAATCTGCGAAAATTTGTGCATCGCGCGTCCGGGCGAAAGACTCGCCGATGTAGGATCTATAGCAACATCTGCAACGGATGATTTGCTAGGAGAGTCAAACAACCAATTTTAAATGGTGCGCGGCTCTTTGCCAGCGCCCTGTTTCGGACAATACGGGCGGTTTAGGGTTCAGGGTTTAGGACCCATGGCTCGGTCGTAAGCATCTAGGGTTCAATCCCCCAATCTGTCTCCGAACCTTTGAAGGCTAGGGCCCCCAGGCCAAAGGGTTCAGACCCTACAACCCCAGACCCTGAACCGATCGCAGTACATGCGTTCCCAGCGCAGCTGGTGCCCGCCGAGCTTTGACCCAGCGTGGCTCCCGTCTTTAACATGGCGTTCCAAGATGTCGATTTTGTTTTGGACTTGGCCGGGGGGAGCTCTGTAAGGAGTCCTACTACATGATGTAGAGCAGCCGTAAAGTTGCCTCCCGTGAGGCAGGGATTCTATACACTTTGTCAAGGGAGCCGCAGCCAGGCTTGTCCGAAAGGTGTTTGGAGGTGGTGCAACGGACCCCTCCAGTCTTTTGGAGGTGGTGCAACGGACCCCTCCAGTCTTTTCAAAATTGCCTTTCCAGTCAAGAGTCAGGAGATTGGAAGATTTGCAGGCCTTGGGTGGTATCTGTGATCTGGCGCGCCCAAAGTCCGCAGAATTCAGGAGAATATCCTGGAGAGCCCCTCAGCAATTTTGATGTTCGTGCGACGTTCAACCCAGGCTTTACGAAGTGCTACCGTGTACAACTCTTACATTCGGTCCCTATACACCTACGTAGCTGCAATTTCGCCCCCCCCCCCACCCCCCAACGCTAGGGTCCCTCAGAAGGGCCCCTGCTTCAGTGATGTCATGCACGGACACCTACTCGCTTCCCGTCCCCGTTTCGATCTGCCCCTCGGCGCCCTTTTCAATAACAGCGGCCGGATTTTGACCCCACAGTTCCTTGGAGCCCCCCTTGGGGCGGGGCTCGTGAGGGTTCGCCACGCAAAAGCGGCGATCCGGGCCGATTGCACAGCGCTGAAGTAGAGGCACGAGACCTCTCTCAAGCACGGTGCGAAAAACTGTGATGCTGGCCGCTACTTCAGGTTTCTGAGGCACCTCCTGAAGCTTGCGATTATGTCGGTCCCAGAAGAAGCCCTGCATTACAGTAGTCACTTTTCTCTAAAGCGAACCAGCATGTTTCGTTCATGCTTGGGTGCTCTGGTCTTCTGCATATCCTGTAGAGGTTATTCATGTCTTCGGTGGTCATGAAGAGATCATGGCACTTGCTCGCACGAGGTGTGGCTGCGCGAAGAAGTGGCAGCTGTTCGTTAAGGGCCAAACTCGGTTGGGCGGGAAATCCTAAACCCTAAACCCGAAGCCCTAAACCCTAAACCCTCAACCCTATCGGGATCGCATCACGAATCCTTCATGGCCCTTGGGTCCCTACCTTCGCCGCAACATGGGGGTTTCCGAAAATAGGGGTGCCCTTATTGGGGTCCTTAGTATAAGGGGATCCTGCTATCTGGGGGTCTATATTAGGGGCCCCTCATTTTCGTAAACCCCCACAGAAGCCCTAAGCCCCCAAACCTCTGCTCGGAGCTAGTTTCACCAATGTACTGAGCCGAAAACATTCCATTGAGCATTTGGCCGTGCATTTAGGTCCCCTTTGCTTTGCCTCCAATGTAACGGCACTTGTGTTTTGCTATGAATTCACCCGCAGAGTGCAAAGTTCGATGGAAATGTCCTGGCTTGCTGCTTGTTTAGGATGTTATCTTCGTTTCTAGAATGGGCTCTTTGTGGCCTCAAGCCGTAGACTCATTTGGTTCAGATACTAGCAGCCTTTTGCTCAACTTCGGAGCTTGAGGTGCTTAGGGTTTATGGCTTTCCGGGCGTCTGATTGAAGTTAGCTCTTCTGGGGCTCTCTATCGGTGGAGGGCTAGTCTGCATGCGTGAAGCTCCGAGCACACTGCGATGAAGACACCCAAGCCCCGAAGCCCTAAGCCCTAAGCCCTCAGCCCGAAGCCCTAAGCCCTAATCCTTAAGCCCTAAGCCCTAAGCCCTTAAGGTTACAATATGCTCAAGTAGTCACCTTGTGGCAAGCCATGCATGAGAGCGAGACGGAGCGACTACGTCTCGACCAGGAGGCTCGCGAACGCTCCTGGGCCCAGTTCATGTAGGTGTATGCCCGTAGCCTTCAACCTCAAGTATGAAATTCTCTGTTCCCCATGACCCAATTAGCGAAGTGGAGGTGAAGGGCTTTCATGCTTGAGCAGTAGCAGCTACATGCAGATAGTTGCGTTGACACACGAAGAGCTAAGTGACTTTGTTGCTTGAGAGAGAAGTGGGTAAATTACCTGAGTCTGACTTCGGTACCCAGCAACTACGTTCAGACCGAGACGAGGCCGCAGAGGAACATGTATCTCAACAACTTAGTCTACCCTCAGCCCTTTAGGCCCAAACTCCTAATCCCTAACCCCAACCTCCCTAACCCCAACCTTTAAATCCCTACACCCTCACGCCAGAAGATGCCAGGAAAACCCTGGTACCTTAAGGATCAGCTCAAAGCCTTCAAGACAGGTCTTGTGCACCGGACCTTCGGGGTTTTGGGCAAAGAATGCCAAGTTCAACTCTGGGCCCCATATGAAGCCTTGGAACCCCGACGCTAGGAGCGGCCGCCCCTGTGCGTGGGATAGCTGTGCGTGAATGAGGGCTTATTCTCAAGCATGATCAGGGTGCCGTACTCATCAACATATCCTTAGTCTCTGAGCCCTAAGCTTTTGTTAAACCTCAAACCCACGACTTCCTGCACTTCAGGTATGTCGGCGCACATGAAGGCCGGGAAGGTTTGGGGTAAGTATGGGATTTCCCAAAATGCAGGAACCCCTTTACAGACCCCAAAATACGATCATCCTAAACCCTAAACCCCAACAAGGAGCCCCCAATTTTCGGAAACTCCCCTACAAGGCTTCGGGTTGCCGAAAATCCCTAAACCTCAGCCCTAAACCGCAACCCTAATCCCTCAACACTAAACCCTCAATCCCTAATCCGCTCTAAACCCTGCCCTAACCCTAAACCCAGAACCCTTAACCCTAAACCCTCAACCCTAAACATTCGACCCAAACCCAAACAGCAACAGCAAAAGACGCAAGGCCGTCGAGGAGGCCGAGGCCCGTGGCGAGACGGGAGAGCGAGGTGCCTGGAAGTGGAAAATCCGGCAGAGGAGAGGGTTTGGAATTTTTGTGTTTAGGGTTTTTGGGTTTCGGGTTCACGGCTTAGGGGTTTTTAGGGTCTAGGGTTTAGGGTTATTGGGTTTAGGGTTGAGGGTTGAGGGTTGAAGGTTTAGGGTTGAGGGTTTAGGGCTTGAGGGTTCAGGGGCCTTGATCTTCGGGGCTCATTCGGGCTTTCAGGGTCTTTTGTAAGGCGCGGGCCATCCACGATGGCGGTGGTCTTTTTGCTCCGGGGCGGTGGCCCACTAGTCAGCGAGTCTTCCCGCGTCAGCTGGTAGAAAAGCGTCAGAGTGCGAGTCGTCTGCATGCTGTGGCACGGCAGTGAGGGCTGGCGGGTGGGTTCTTTCATGTTGTATAGAGCATAGAGACAACCCTATCCTATTGCAAAGAGGGGCCGTTCTGTTCCATAGAAGCCACAATCAGAGGGAAACGAGTAAGCCCCCCGAAGAAACTGGCTGTTGCGGAGCCATACACATCCTAGTTTGTGTCAGCCCTAACAGCGAGATCCTGAACCCTTCAAGCTTGCCTCCCCCACCCGGATCCCTTGCAACCCCAAACAAAACATGGGCACCCTGTTCATTCTTAGGTTACTGAGCAACTAAGTTCAGGATCTGGGACTACATGGAAGAGAACGACATCGCCGCCGACCCCCGGCCACTGGGTGAGCTATAGCTCTCGGGTGTTCAGGGTTTCGGGTTGCGGGGGGTGGGGTTTCGGGTTTCGGCAGGAGACATATGATCTGGGGTGAATAGATTGCGAAGCTGGACAAGGATGGCCCCTTTGGCACCTCAAGGAAAGACCCCGCCGCCCCTTCGCACGTCCGCCTGCAAACAAGTTTCGAGGCCGGTGCACCACCGGATCCCAAACTTCGTGAGGGCGGAGCTCACCGCAAAGCAGGTGCTTCGGGGGTGCCAGCGGGGGGTATCTCCTTGCGTAGATGTTTTGAAGGCGATTGTGTTCACCAAGCTAGGAATGTCAAGCCAGAGGCCCTAAGCCCTAAACCTTTGATCTGCTATGCACAGCAGCAGTGGGAGCCTATGCTGCAGAGCCTTCTTTTTGGTTGGAATCCCTGCTTCAGGTGAAGCCGCTGTGAAGCCCCCGAACCGTGAGCCCAAAACAGCCCCCTTCAGCCTCCGACCGATTGACGTTGTGCCCCGTGTTCAAACATCAAATATGCCATGCTTGTAAAATCTCAGCCTGAAGCCCCCAGTCATGGCCTCTGAGCGTAAATGGAGCCACAGGTTTTTAGGATGCCTTTTGTTGTTCCCTACCCTCAATGTGGGGCTGCTGGATGTTAATCCAGCTGTTTTTCCGGAGGGCATTTCGCAGACTATCCCTGGAGCCCACACCAAGAGACTCCCCCGCAGCAAAATTCCCAGATGATGCCTACGTTACTGGTTAAGTGGCTTGGCGACATGTGGCGGGGGTGCTCGATTCAACTGTTTTGTTTTCGTGGGTTAGTTAGTTAACATCCTGAGCGGTCGAACGTTTCGAGATGCTGCAACTTACAGGGAAGTCAGAACAGAATGCCAACCTCCCCAAAATAAATTCTCCATGGCCAACCAAATTGTCCATACCTGTGGTAGGATAGTACCGTCATGTTCACACGAACCCTAAACCCTAAACCTTAAACCCTGTGAAGCTTTAAAATCTCCAACCTATGAGAAGCTGCCAGGTGGAGCAGCTGGAGGAGTTTCAGCGTGCGAAGTGGGTCAAGGTGCAAGGCCTAAACTTTAGGGTTAGCGTTTAGTGTTTAGGGCTTGGGGTTTGGGGTTTAGGGTTTCGGGTTTAGGGTTCATTAAACCCCAGAGCTCATGATCCAAATCCCAACCAGCATTATTTTCTGGGTCCGGTGTTCGAGTTGCGGGGCGCAGAGGGAGACTCTGAACCCTTTAGACCACAAGCCCAGACCGTGCACCGTCACCGATTTACACGGGAAAATCTGTCCCGAACAAGTCGCAGAGTAATTTTAGGGGCCTATTGAGTTACGGCTGGTATGTTGGGCTCTTTCGTCTTACATGATCTTCTGCTTCTACATGGGTGACAAGGTCATCTCGGCAACTTTTGGGACTCCTGTAGCAAATCGTTGCACCCAGCATCGAAGCTAGAACCTTGGGGGCCTGGACATACACTGAGCGGGCATCTGCAGGGCAAAGCAACCTAACACCCTGAACCCTCAAACGCTAGAACCCCAAAAGCTCTACAACCCTGACCGGCCGAAAGCCCAACACCCTAGAACCCTAAAACCCTAACACCCTAGACCCCTGAAACCCGAACATCCTAACGCAGCAAAAACCCTGAACCCAAGCCCGGACCCGAAGCCCTGCCGCCCCAACCCGGAACTCGCGCGAGCGAAGATGCAGGTGAACCCCGACCGGCCGCAGAAAGAGGCGCCTTCGCGCTGCGAAAGGTCTTGTCAAAGGGCTTTTGTGGTTTAGGGTTTAGGGTTCGGGCTTTCGGGATACCCAAAATGGAGCCTCAGGGCCCTCGCAACCCTTAGCTCCCCTATATACCCCCCCCCAACACTTTCGAGACCCTACAAACCTCAGAGGGCGCTGTGGGCCCAGGTCCGGGTCTCCGTTCTGCGGGCGGGCAAGATGCTTCTGGTGCCGCAGCCAAGGCGGGCTTTTGGGTTTGAGGTTTGAAGACCACGAATTTTGCGTCAAAATGCAAAAATAGTGCACGTTACACGAGTCACGATACCTTTAGCTATGGGGCTGGGGAAAACGCACGGGGAGCCGATCGTCAAAACCAAGCACAGGCAGCGTTGTGAGTGCGATGGAGGACAGAAATCCGAAGCTAGGCCCACCCGAGTCCACCCTCGCAGTTCGAAGCCTTGAATCCCCAAACCCGTAACGGCTGAAATCCCAAGAGCCCCCGAGGCAAAGCCTCAATCCTCAACGCCCAAACCCTAAGCCCCAAAAAGTTCTAAATCCTAACGCCCAAGCCTGAAAGCCATAAAAAGCCACAAATCCTGAGCCCTAATGTCCTGCAAGCCCCGAAAGAGCTGTGGCCACGAGGTTGCGGACCGGCTTCTTTAGTGTGCTGGACCCGGGCAAGATCCCCGCGGAGAAGTATGGCGCCGCGGCGGACATCCTGGGCTGTTTAGGGTTTAGGGTTTAGGGTTTAATGTTTAGGGTTTAGGGGTGCACGGGTTGGGGTTCTTAAGGATCAGGAGGATTCAGGGTTCGGGGTGAAGTAGTGAGAGTAGTAATGAATATTAACATGCATGTGTGTGAGCTGTGGGTCCAGAGGCTTCCTGGCAGAATTCTGAATGCATCTTCAGGCCTTCACCAAGTCCCAAATCTCCCCAACTCTATGAATTCTACTGCTCAATGCTTCAAACTTTCTAAACGACCCCCCAAGCCCTGAGCCTTTCTGAACTAGTCTCAGTTCTGCCGCAAGAACTGCAGGTTATGCTTGTACTCAAATGGGGGTGGTGGAGTACGGAGAGCCCATAGACCTTGACGCGGAGCTGAAGGCTCGCAGAAGAAGAAGAAGACGAAGAAGAAGAAGAAGCAGAAGAAGAAGAAGAAGAAGAAGAAGAAGAAGAAGAAGAAGAAGAAGAAGAAGAAGAAGAAGAAGAAGAAGAAGAAGAAGAAGAAGAAGAAGAAGAAGAAGAAGAAGAAGAAGAAGAAGAAGAGAAGAAGAAGAAGAAGAAGAAGAAGAAGAAGAAGAAGAAGAAGAAGAAGAAGAAGAAGAAGAAGAAGAAGAAGAAGAAGAAGAAGAAGAAGAAGAAGAAGAAGAAGAAGAAGAAGAACTCACCAGAGATAGCCGGTACGGAGATGTTCAACGCAGAACAACATTTACCTGGGAGTGGTACTTGTGGGACCCGAAGAAGAGCCCCCAACGCTGGTCGGCCAGAAGACCCGCTTTCGAATCTTCTGGGATCCATGGCCTTGATACGCTGACACCCTACACTTCAAACCTCGACATGCCCCAAGCCGTATGCGCCGCCGCACTTCACGTCCCAATCCCAAGCCCCAGACCTGAGGGCTCTTGCGGGGTACCTTGGGAGGTCGATATGGTGATCATCGGTTCCGTGGCCGTGAACCCTGCCAACGGCGCTCGTTTGGGCAAGGGAGAAGGATCCGGCTGCTGTCAGAGCAAGTTATGGGCATGTAGAGGCTGCATACGAGTCATTTACACATGTTTTCCTGGAAAGGCTTCGCGGAGCTGGAGTATGGCATGCTCCGCCTCATGGGCGCTGTTGACGACGACACCCCCGCCCTCCGGATGCAACCAGCAGGGATCGTGGCAGCGTGCATGAGGCAGTCCCTGGCGCAATCAAGACTGCTTGACCCCGTTGGACCCTCTTAACAAACAAGGGTGGAACGATGGCACCGAAGAGTGGCCTCTTGGGTTTAAGGAACACCCGGTGTAGACTACATATATCTACATATTTCTTACACTGCAGTATGGTCCCACGACTCAGCACTGCAAGGTGGTCAGCTGCATCCACGACTGCCAGCTGGTGGATGATATCCCTTCCGCCGCCCTGGCGAAGATTGGGCCACCTAAGCCCCGATTCAAGGGTCATGGGTTGAGGTAAGATACTGAACCAGCCGGACAATAACTAGTGACAACCAGACACTACCTAATAGCTGGCCAAGACTATAGCTATCTTAACTAAACCCATGAACCTCCAACTAAACCCCCTTGCGGCGCCTAGACTCCAAAACGAAGCGCTTTAAGCAGCCCCCGCCATACGTTTCAAAGACGTGAATGCTAGGCCTTGACAGCCTCCAAACTTTTCGGGCCCCCAAAGTTTGCAGCCCATATCAACCCTGGTGAGTTAGGCTCCAACCCGCCTGGATACCCGGAACTGGCGTGGACTCCACATTGGGTTTGCTGGGTGTTTCGTGTTGCGGAAGTGACAAGAGGACCCTTGCTCTCTTGTTGCAAACAAGGAGAAGCTGCTGTGCCATGATGTTCCCGTGGACATCATCTGCACACCCACCAGGAGAGAAGATCGCAGGGGAGAGGGGGAAAGTGGCAGCCCCAACTCCCAAACTCCAAGCCCCTTAAGCCGGAGCAATCTAAAGAAGGTAATCCCCGTGCACCCCTGAAGTTCCAATAGCCTCAGGTCCCAAACAAAGCGAGTGTCTTTAGGGGGGAGTGTTTAGGGTTGCGGGCTCAGCACCGCCCCAAAATGCCCAGAAAAGATTGAACAAACTTGAGGGGCCCCGGAATCGGTGCCTTGGCCCTTTAAGGCAGTGATGAACCCGGATTCAGCCCATGCAGGACAATTCGGGTGGAGCGGAGTCTGCCGAAGCCGACCGGGATCTACTGGGACAAGCTGTCACCGCAGAAGCTGGCGTCTTGGAGCACCTATCCCATGCTCGGCCCTAATCACGACCTCAACGCCAAAGACCCTCAGCTCCTAGCCCAAAAAACCTTGGCAGCACTAATCTTGTAGCAAGCTTTCTGAGGATCAGATGCAGCCTGGTTGCATTTTCTAACTTTAGTGATCTCCCCCTTCCGATGCCCGCAGTGTTTTCAGCAGCCTCTTCCTACAGTAGCGCTGGTCAGGTTTTAGAGGTTCAGGCCGCCTACCTGCGTTTTCACAGGCTGCCACCTCCCGGTTTAGGGAGCCCAGAAGCATCCCCCCACCCAGAAAATCCAGAAGCGCATCAAGGGCTCCATCCTCATCCTCCAGAAGCTCAAAGCCAAGCTGGAGCGTGTGCCGTGGTGGCACAGAATTTGTATTGGGGGGGGGCGGGGGGGGGGGGGGGGGGGGTCATGGGGGTCATGGGGGTCATGGGGGTCATGGGGGTCATGGGGGTCATGGGGGTCATGGGGGTCATGGGGGTCATGGGCGTCATGGGCGTCATGGGTTTGGGGTTTAGGGTTTAGGGTAGACTTGGGTTTCCGTTCGCAGTTGTTCTTTTTGCGAGCGCTTCGTTCGGTTCTTCAGCAAAGACCAGGCCGTGGCTCAAATTGACATGCCGGTTTAGGGTTTGGGGTTTAGGGCTTAGGGTTTAGGGATGTACTCCAGAAACCAGATCCAGAACCCAGGAGTTGGGCCGGGAGCTCCCCTCCGGCCCGGATGAGATCCTTCCGCCCACCGCCCAGCGCGAGAAGGGCAAGGGCAAAGGCAAAGGCAAGGGAAAAGGCCGGTAGGGTTTAGGGTTTAGGGTTTAGGGTTTAGGGTTTAGGGTTTAGGGTTTAGGGTTTAGGGTTTAGAGATTAGGGTTTAGGGTTTAGGGTTTAGGTGAGTCGAGCGTACCCAAGACATTGGAGAAGTGCCGGCTTCAGAGAAGTATCAAAACTCTGCACAAAGGGGCTTCCACACGCTGCGCCGCAAGCCTCGGCAAAGAAAGCTCTGAGATTGGACCACTTCCTTGCAGAATGTCTGAATCATATCCGTGGACAACGCGGTGTTAGGAAATGACAAGTTGGCACCTTTGCCCCAAGCCATGCCCAAGCCCTAATCCTCATCTTAAGCCTAAAAGCTTAGACCCTCAACCCTAAACACCCTATAGACTCCAACCCCCGACCTTAACACCCTGAAGTATGCACATAGCTGCACACTCGTTCATGGGTCACCTCGTTTGTCTTTCTGCAGTGGGGCCACTGATGGGAAACACTCCATAAGCTCATGCCTCAGCTCAGAAAAAAAGCCGAAGCCGAGAGCAGAACGAGACAACGAATTGATCTTAACAGATCCAAGTTGCGAGGGTGAATTGCCATGATACCTGTGAAGATGCATGTCGCCACGTAAAACAGATCTTTGCACCAGTAGGTTGGAAGCAAGCTGCAGCGATAGTGTTACTTGCGACGCAGTGCTGTCAGCAGGGTTGGAGTAAGCCACTTCTGGGGAGGCTCTCCCCTGACCCAGTCACGCCCTGCCAGGCAAGGGAAAGGAGAAGGGAAAGTGGAAGGACAGGGTTTTGCTGCCTTCTTCGTGAGCCTGAGAAACTAGTTCCGCTGCACCACCATCCCAAGCCTTGCGCCCTGCGCCCTGAACCCTGAGCCCTGTGATTGCAGAGTGCAGGACATGTGCCTTGAGCCCGGAATGCGAAGTCGACCTGGGCTTATGGGGGTTTACGATAATCAGAAACCCCGAATATGGACCCTAAGGTACCCCCGAATGTCGTAAACCCCCATATTGGGCCGTCCGGAATGAAGTGTCTGGAGGTTTCGAGGAGTTGGGGGTAGGAGCCTTGGGGGTCGTGTGTAGTTGGCGGTTGTTAGAATTCAGGATCCCTTTACAGGTCCCTTTTGCAGAGCGGTCCTTTAGGAAAAGCTTCCCAGAAGGGGACCCTGCGCTGATGGGAGGGGTTCTCCGTGGCCCACACCCAAAGCCCCGAACCCCAGAAACCCGACAGCAGCCGGAGGACGGCAAAGGAAAGGAGAAGGGCAAAGCGCAGCGCGGCTTGGATGTGGAAGGCCGACTGTTGCTGAGGGTTGGAATGTTCAGGGCTTTAGGGTTTTCGGGCTTCCAGGGGATAAAGCTTAGGGGGCCGAAATCTGAGTCTGTCTTTGCATGTCTTTCGAATTTCTAGGGCCATGGCCTTGACTGCCAGGCTGGGTTCCGGCAGCTGTCGACAGCACAGGCATTGCAATTTGTTGTGCGTTCTCTTGGGTGGACCACCTTCTGCGGGTTGGGGGGGTCCCTAAACCCTAAACTTCCTAAACCCTAAACCCTAAACTTCCTAAACCCTAAGCCCTACACCCTAAACCCTAAACGTCCTAAACCCTCAACCCTTAACCCTTCAACCCGAAACCCTTTGCATTCGCGGAGTGGCTTGAGGAAGGCCAGGATTCCAGGCTCCATCCCGAACTCCAAAACACAACTAGAGCCCCGGGTACAAGTCACACGTTTCGGCTAAACCTTATTCACTAAGCCCGTGCCCAAGAGCCCCAAAACCCCGCCACAAGAAAGCCCCAAAATCCCCAAGAAAGCCCCAAAAGCCGCAGTCCCAAGCGCCGTTCTGGGCAGGCCACTCGCAGGCACGCCGGCGCTGGCAGCCCAAAAACTGATGCCAGACATCAAAAAAAGGGAGCGGCAGAAGGGGCCCTTAAGCCCCTGAACAAAGCAATATCGAGGCGTAGGATCATACTGCAAGGATCCCAGAAAACTCGGCGGCACCTGAGCCAAGATGTCCCAGAAGCCTTCAGGAGTCGAGATGTCTGGGTTCGAAGGGCGAGCTTTGGTACTGCTTACCCGGCGTCCTCTCCTCATAAGTAGGTTGGCAAGGGTTTCCAAATGACGCATCTTTCATAGCCCTCTCGAACCCTTCGAGCCTGTCCAGAAGGCTTTTTGAGGGTTGAGGGCCTTGTGTTGCATGTTGTTTTGCATGCTCGGGTGAAGGCCTTAAGGGCTTGGTTTGTAGGAAGGTTTGGAGCTTCGGCTCTTGCCCAGCCCGAGCCTTTGTGAGAGGTTTGGGGTCATGGGGGTTTCGGGTTGAGGGTTAGGGTTCAGGGTGTGGTTACAGGAGGGTTCTACAACTCGTTGAAGGCCATCGGCATTTTGCCCCTTCGGCTCCAGCATAGGACGGGGCTGCGCGCAAAGGCCGCGCGACCGGACGCGACCAAGCGGCAGAGGTCCAGGGGTGTGGTGAAGCTCCGAGGGTCCTAGAGGTGGAGTTCCGGAACCCCCCCAAGCCCTAAAGGGGTTTAGGGTTTCAAGACTGGGGCGAAGGAGCCTTTAAGTTTTTTTCTTGTGGGGGAGCGCAATTCAAGGCATTTCACCCTAAGCCCAACAGCCTAAATGCCCTCTAGAGTCGAATCATACAGTCATGGCGCCGTCATCACGTCCCTGTGTCAGTGGAAGCTGGTCTCAGGAGCACGAATCACCTTGGAAGCCTTGAGCCATCCAGGGAAAGGTCAATTGGAATGCTTCTCAGCTTCTCAACCCTCAGACACGAGGAGATGCAAAAGCTCCAGCAGCACAAGGTAATAGAAGCCCAGCCACCAGCCAAGAGATCGACCATGAGGCAAGCAACGGCAAGGATGAGCCGTCCGGTTTCGACAGGAGGAAGTTGCTTCAATGCCACTCTTGGTGGAGAGGCAATGGAAGCAAGACATAGTAGGTAAAGGCGATGGCGGATCCTCCCACATGCTGTATCTACATGCAGAAATTTCACAGCCACTATATGCAGATCACGAACTTATGAACCAGACTTAGCTAGTCAGCTTAGGGACTGTGCACTTCTCCAGGGCTCTGGTGCAGGACTCTGGCAAGACAGCAGGGTGGAAAGAAAAGCAACAAAAACTGTTCGCTCAAAATACGCCCAGGATAAGACCTCCAAAGGGGAGTCCTTCAGGCTCGAAAAATCCCAAAGCCCTAAGCTCCGAACTTCTAGTTCTGTTCCCCAATCCTTGAGCTCGCCCTGAAGCCTAAGCCCGTCGTTTTAATCCCTGAACAAGCCCTAAACCCTAAACAGGTCCCAAAGGGTTGAGCCCCATGGCCTCCCGCACAGGCCCTTCGTCATGGGGGTTCCGGGCCTCAGAATGTCCGTCGGTGGAATCCGGTTTTGGGGAGCCCTAAGCCCTCAACCCTAAACTCCCTAAACCCCAAAATCCTTGATTTGGGGAACCCGAAGACCTCAACCCACCCTTGAGATTGAGTGTTTACGGTGACAGCTTTCAGGAGTGCCAGGGTTTAGAAAGTTTAGGGCTGAGGGTGTGTAAGGCTTTCGGGCCTGTCTAGGTTTCTTATTCTTCAGGTTTGTTGGTAGGGCTGTGTAAGGTGTTAAAATATGATCTATGAGGTTTGGTTGTGGCTGAGTCCTCAAAACTTCATGACCTTCCTAGAGGCTACAGGGGCCCATGGCCGTTTGAACGCTCCAAGCCATATCAAACCCACCCAAAGATTTGAAGCCCTGCTTGTGTGACAAGCCCCCATAAGCAGAAGCATCCCTACACGCTACACGAACCCATGAGACAGAAGGTGCCCCTGCTGCTCCTGACATCACTGGCGCTCGTCGCGCGCGTCAGCGGCGAGTGGGGGCCCCGCTCCCCATTCTTCTTGCCAGGACGCCTCGGCGCCAGTCGGGTGTTTTTGGCACCCAAAGCCCCGGACCTTAGACGCCCCCTATGCCCGAACCAGCGCGGCGAATTGTGGAGGTGCGAAGATGGCGTTCAGAAGCTGCTCCTGAACCAGGCAAGCTCCGCAGTGTTAGTGCTGTGAGGGATTCGAAACCTAAAACTCCTAATCGCAATCCTCTCACATCTGGGGGTTGTTTGTGGATGAAGGCCCCCCGTGTAGATACCCAACTCCAAAGCCAGCCGAGCCTTCTGGTATCCATCTTTCTCCATGGTCGGACCCGCGTACTTGATGATCCGAATCGGCGCAGGGTTGCTCCCTAAACCCTAAACCCTAAACCCTAAACCCTAAACCCTAAACCCAAAACCCCAAAGCCTAAACCCTAAACCTTCGGGCCCGGTGGCCGCGGAGAGTTTCCATGTATGTACCATCGCAAACCGGGCACGATCCTTCGCGGAGGTGGTTTAATAGGGCCTTCAAGTAGGGTTGTTGGGTTGTTGAAGCCATGTAACATTTTTAGGCATTTACATGTGTTTTTAAAGAAGAACGCCGTGTAAAACCTTGAAGCCCCACACTTCCCTGCGCCCTAACCCTAAATCGTAATAGCTAGCGAGGCTCAGCGTATGGATCGCTGACAGTCGCTACGTGAGCCTCCGATGCCAGGTGGAAAACAGCAACCTGGGTGGAGCAGGTTCCGGGCCTGGGCTGGCACCTTCCTGGTGCCCAGGGTGTGGTTGGGGTTTAGGGTTCAGGTTCGGGTTGAGGGTTGAGTGTTGAGGGTTTCGGGCTGAGGCTTTAGGGCTTTAGGGTTTGAGGGCTTAGGGCGCAGGGAAGTGTAATACATGAAGGTTGGGCTTGCAGACGCCGGCGGTCCCTTACCTTCTTTAACGGGTTCTAAAGTATGGCCCCTTGGGTTAAATAGGGTCTATAAGGGGTGTAAAGGGTTGCCATGTCAGGGCCCATACTAAGGGACCATGCGATTAACGATTGATTTAGTTCAGAACCGGGTGTGGATGTGGGACCCTCCTCTCGATGGCAAGGTAACTCTAAACCTTGAACCCCCATGACATCCCATGACCCCTAAACCCTAAACCCCAAACCCCAAACCCCAAACCCCGAACCCCAAACCCCAAACCCTAAACCCCATCTTTCCCACCCGCCGCCCCCAGCAAATCCTCAGGCCCGGACTCGGGGGGCGAAGAGAGCCTCGTTTTCGACGAGGCATGGATTGGCCCGCTTAGCCCAGCTTCCGGGGTGGGTGTGGGGCTTGGGATGTTTCGGGTTCAAGGTTTGGGGTTTGGGGCTCAGGAATTTGAAGCTTCAAGAGAGTTTATGGTTTAGGGTTGAAGGTTTCAAGTTTAGGGTTAAGGGGTAGGTTGAGGTTGCGAGCTGGCTCGCAGCAAGACGCCGTAATGTTCACTTCGCAGTGTACGAACGCAACCCGTCCCGCCCTCCCCTCAACTGATTCAATGGAGGGGGAGGTCGGGGGGTGGGTGGCGGCTGGAAGGTGATATGGTTGATACAGTCCAGTCAACGTGGGCACATCACCACATCGCAGTGCAAGGGGTGCCGCCGACATTTCACCACGTCTTCTCTTCTATGGCATCGCCGTAGGTTGTCATCGCATGCCACGTCGCCAAATCACTCTTCGCCCCTGTGACAGTACCTACCACATGATTAATCGCCGCATCGTTGCACGTTTGTATCGGCCTGTCACTCGACATCATCTCACAACATCACTCGTCGCAACACCATGCGTCACATCATCTTCGCAATTTTGACTCACCACTTCATGTTTAAGTCACATCTCAAGTCGCATTGAAGGCGGGTGGTCACAGGAAGCAGCCTACTTGGACTTAAATTCGAATGTGGCCCGAAGCCCCCAGGACTTTGAGGAAGGTACCCTCAACCTTTAGTCCTAGGCCCTCATTCCTGAGACCCCGCACCCTGGGTCGGGTTTAGGGCTCAAGGCGTCTCAAGCCTTGAGCCCGCGACCTATAAGCCACAAACAGAGCCACTTAGAAGCCCAGGTGCTGAAGCGTATTCCACCTGAAATGTGCTTTCTCTTACAGCTCTAGGCCCGACGCAGAGAGAGCCTTGAACATGCATTGAACGACCTACTTTACGTACCTGGCGCAGCCAAGTCCTGGCAGCACAGCACACAAACAGCAATCAAGTGGGCCATGGACGGGAGGCGGGAAGTTCAAAATCATGTATCCTTGGTGGCGCACGACAGCAGACCAAAGCTTGATTCCCCAACGCCCCCAAACTCAAGCAACCCGTGGCATGGGAACTCAATCCCCCCCCCCCCCTCGCTTCCCCTGAGCCCCCGGCCCCAAGCTGGGACATTTCTTGGGCAGGTCGCGTACTACCGAGGAAGGAAGCTTCAGCTGAAGTTAGGCCCGCACTGTGGCTTTGCACCCACCCAAGAATAAAACGCAGGCGTTTCTTATCACCCAAAGTCCCTGGCTTCGATGTGCTGAGACCTCAGCCCGAAGCTCTATACCTCGAGAGAGGGCCGACCCCTTGAAGGCTTAAGGCTTCAGAGAGCCCAGAAGCCCTACAGCCCCAAGGGAAAAAAGCTTCCAAACAACCGGAGCCTAAATTATTCAGCATCTACATCATCCTGTGGCAATCTTCATATAGTTGTGGCATAAATTATCCGAAATGCTCATTCGACTCAGAAAAGCGGTTTAGGCGGCTATTGAGGTTTGGGGCCCAGAGACGTATGGATTCGCAGCGTTCGGGGCAGTTGGGGGGTTGAGAGGACTTGCTGTTGAGATTGAGGTTCCGACCCATGTGCCGTAAACTTAGCTGCCAGAACCCTCATTCACGCCATGTGCCCCGGTTTGAAAAAGCACCGTGAAGGTTCCTGAGGTGGCATGCACAGGCAGCGGGAGTTAAGTAGGCTGCCAGGTTGACGGGGTTTTAGGACTTGCAGGGCTTCTGGGTTTATAGAGTTTTGCACCAGCCCCTGCAACCAACTGCGCAGTTGCCGACGGCTCCTATGATCCTCAGAACGTCGCTCAGAATGGGGTGGGAAGCTTAGTGACGGGGACACGGAGAGTTGAAACCCCTCCCGAGCATCTCCCCCCCCCCCCCCCCCCGACAGTTTTAGAGTCTTAGAGCCCGCAGGGGGATGGTCTGGGACAGCTGGAAACAGCTGGAAACTTCTGATGCCCCTCACAAACCTGGGCCCTAAACTCCAAACTCCTGCACTAAAGCCCCAGCCGAAGGGTAGCCTCAACGTCTATACCTGGGCAGCTTCCACGTGACATCTGGTGACGTACACCCCAGCCCTAAACACCCCCAACCTCAAAACCCTGAAGCCCTAAAACACGAAAGCCCGAAACTTTAAGCCTCAAACCCTGAAGGCCCCAAAAGACTCTTAGCCAGAGCCGCCGGTCCCCGATGACTTTGCTGAGGCGGCCACAGACGAGCATCTGGGCCGGGTCAACTTGATGCCTGGGCCTTGTTCCCTAAGTCACTCGGGAAAGAGAGGGTTCGGCGTTTTCGGGTCTGGGGTTTGTTGTAGGATGTTTGGCGGGCGTTCAGGGTGTTATCGCTCATTGTTCAGGGTTTGTAGGTTTAGCGGATATACTGTAGATGTTCATGCGTGTCGAGCGTAGGGTTCAGGTCAAGGTCGCTCTGCAAAGTTGTACGTCTCGAGGCATCCTTCCCAGTGCAGAGCCTAGGGTAATCACGCAGCCATGGCAGTTCGGGCTGCTTCCTTGGCTTTGCTGCTGGGCATGGGTCAGGCCCTCACCTGCCCGTGGGAAGAGTTGTGGGAGTGGGTAGGCGTGTACCATGTGCACGAGGGTGGCCACTTGCTGTGGAGCAGTGAGAAGAAGGGCGGTGCCTATGCCAACGCCACTATGAAACTGGTCATTCGCAAAGCTTGGCACGCAGATGTTTCAGGAATCCGTGAGCAAGAAGGGGCAGCCGCCACAGCGTGGGCAGGCACATTCATCCAGGCGACCACCAACACCGTCCTGCGGCCGAACAACGCATACGTCCTCAACTTCGACGTCGACTCTTGGGTCAGCGTCTTCAAGATCGAGGCGGAGGCGGAGACTAACCTCGCGTTCTTCGCCGAGCACCTTCCCACGGAGTTCGCAGACAGACTCGAGAAGTTCCTGATCAACGAGGAGGGCGAGGACATGACTGCTGCGGCAGACCAGTCCGCAGCATCTTGCTCTGTTGAGCCATTCGAGTCCGGTGGGATTGGAGAGGTGCTCGCAGCTTCCTTCCTTGCATGTGTGCCGACTCTTATGGGGATTGGCCTGCTGTGCTGTGCTTGCAAGGGCAGGTTGAGCGAGAAGGTCAGCACCATCATCCACTTTGTCAACGCCGCGGCGTCCGGGGTGTTGTTTGGGGCTGCCCTCTTCCTGCTTCTTCCAGAGGCCCACCACATGCTCGGTGCCTCCTTCAGCGGCGAGGCGGCTGCTGCAGCATATTGGGGCTCCATGATCATCCTGGGCTGGGTCTTGGGTGCCACAACCCACCACATTGGCGGAGTGGTCGAGCTCCTGGGGTGCTGCGGAGGGCGCGCGGCGCCGCAAACCGCGGCCGATGAGGTGAAAGAGGTGAAGGAGGAAGGGCTGGAGGAGAAGCCGCTGAAGAGCGATTGGGCCGTCGCTGCGCCGGTGATCTTGGGGGACTTGTTCCACAACCTGGCTGACGGCATGCTGATCGGGGCCGCCTTTCGTGCCTGCGGCTCCAGCTTCGGCTGGAAGTTGGTGTTGGCCAGCTTGGCACATGAGGTCCCGCAAGAGATGGCGGACTTCTTCGTCCTTGTACGAAAAGCCGGGCTGAAGTGGACCTGGGCCACGCTCTTGAACTTCTTGAGTGGCTTGGGGGCTGTGCTCGGTGCGGTCATCGCCTACTCGGCGCAGACCAGCAACGGCGTGCAGGGATCCATCATGGCAGGAGGTGCAGGCGTCTTCCTCTTCGTGGCCGCCACAGAGCTGGGCCCAGCAGTGTCCCACCTCCGCAAAGACAGCAGCTCACCATTGCTCAGCTCCTTGATGACACTGCTGCTCTTCCTCCTTGGTGCCGCTGCCATCGGCCTCGTCCTGCTTGACCACGAGCACTGCTATGCCCCCTACCCCGGTGAAGCGGAAACCGGTGATACCGGTTCGGGTGAAGAGGATCTCCACAACGGGCACGCCCACAGGTGAGGGCCCTTCTCCGGGTCGACACGATTTTTGGATGGGTGGTTCCCCGGGTGGCCGCTGTTTGGCGGCCTCCCGGCTGTAGCTGAAGCTGTTAGACTCGGCAGTGATATTATAAGCATTCGAAGAAGTGGCTCAGCTTCTCAAAACAACCGATTAGTTTGACATAAAGCTCCTCCTGCACCAGTCTAACACCTCTGAAGGCCCGCAGCTCCAGCCGCTCTGTAATTCAGATCGGCAGCGCACGTGCCGATTCCGGGGCAGAAATGTCATGCAAACGTTATGACCGAGTCAAGGCTAGACATACAATACTCGAGTGTTTAACAAGTTTCCGTACTTGGGAAGCTCGCGGGCATGAATGTGGTTACTGGGGACTTCATATGTGCACAATAATGCTGTGATTCACTAGTTTGTGCTTGGTTTATGCAGCGCCTAACCTTTTTGTCACCACGACCGCGTTTGTTGCACAACAAGAATCAGGCGCAACTGGACTGCTGCTGCTGCTGCTGCTGCTGCTGCTGCTGCTGCTGCTGCTGCTGCTGCTGCTGCCGCCGCCGCTGCTGCCGCCGCTGCTGCCGCTGCTGCTGCCGCTGCTGCTGCCGCTGCTGCTGCCGCTGCCGCCACTACCATCATTACGCCGTTGCTATAGTGGTTGGTTTCAGCCTTGCCTTGCGTGGGCCTGCACGTTCCGCAGTAGGCGCCTGGAATCTGCATGTGTAAGCCTGGGTGCCTCCGGTGCTGAAGGCATGGGAGGGCCAGGGCACGAACCGAAGGGTGGTCTTATTTTGCCGAATCCCAAAGTCCTGGAACACATGTCCTCGCGGTCCTCGCCACCTGCGTGGCGAAGCGGGCAGGACTTTTTAAGAGAGACTGTTTTCCCGAATGGAGTACAGCAGCTCAAATGTCCGCCAGTAGCTTTGGAAAAACTCCCCCCCCAGAAAAGTAATTGCTGTACTCAGCAAACATCTCTTCAGCCACCGTCCAAGGCAGAGCCCAGAGTTCAGGTTTTGGGATTCGGAGGCGGCCTGTGCGGAGTATTCTTGACGGCCTCCGAAGAAAAGAAAAGCGCCCGTCTCGCAGCCCAGGGAGATGCAGGATTGACCATCATTGTGCTAGTATGTCTTGGATTTGGCTCATAAAGTTAAGGGGGATCGGCAGGCAGGTGCGAGCACCCTGTGGTGTAGAAGTGGTGGCCCGCTGCGAGCGGTCACCCTCATTATGCCGTAGCTGTTGTTGAAAGAACCACGCGCTGACAGATGAGGTACCAAGGCACGACAGGGCGCTAAGATACAGCATAGCAGAATGTATTGTAGTTCATGGAAGGGTATACTTTATATACTTCAAATTGGAGTATCACATCATCAGAGTGTACTCTAGGCAATGTACATTATGACGACTTGCTTCCAGATTCTCTGCACCCAAAGCCCTTGCCGGCCATCGGTGCTAGCATTTCCTACACCCTACACCCTACACCCTACACCCTACACCCTACACCCTACACCCTACACCCTACACCCTACACCCTGTACGGGGGGCAACCGAAAGGGAACAGGGAAAGAAACCAACCCTCAACAGTCGCCTATATAGATTTCCCAGATCGAACCAGAAACAAGAACACCCAACCCTAAGGGGACAAGATAAGGGAGAAGGGACGGGACTACTCCAACCCGTTAAACCCAACCCCAAGCGTACGTACTTTTTCAACAAAAGCTGACGGCTCTCGGCCATCTTGAGCCAAGCATGTTTTCCGGGTTCATTAACCCTTTCAACTCTCAACACTAACTCTTTTCTACAATACCAGTTGCAGCTCCGCACTCCCCCTGTCCTAGGATTTCCTAGGACACATTGGAGGTGCAGATCTTTGGCCAAAAACTGCCATTAGGGCAGCAGCCAGCTGCTTGAAATGCACAATATGGTTTTACGTCTACCAGGACGAAATTATAGCACATTGGCTAAATCCACTAACCATAGAGAATCTTTTTTCACCATGATCCTCTCATCACTGAAGACTCATTGGCCTTCTTCACCACAAACCGTGGTCTTCGCTACGCGAAAAGCTACTGACTTCTACTATCAGGGATTTCCATACCCTTAATAGTAACCACCACATTTGTCAGCACATTGGCTGTTCCAGCGCACCTGTCTCCAGAAAGAGAAAAACCATCCCTTCATCCATACCATCCAATCACTTCTTTTTCCGATTGTTGGCAATCTTGAGGTGAAGTTGCAGCAGAATATACTCCAGGTCCGAAACTGCAAGAACAGGATCCTGTACGCCCCTTTGAATTGAGGATACCAATCCTTCTCTTTTTGCGTCCTCAATCGCTTGGCAAGATTGACCCAGCTCTGCACTCACAGCTGTAGACGCTTGCGCATCCACATCAGGAGGACGATCCTTTTCCTCAGGACCTTTCACCACCACCACTTCTCCCTTTTTGGGACTCTGACTTTTCTCCTTCTTCTTCGCCTTTCCACCGACGTTTAACTTTGTGCGCATTTTCGAGGCTTTTTCCCCTGCAGAAACCACCGCATTGGATGATGATCCACCCCTCTCAATGTTCGCCGGCATCTTCTTCGGCTTTGGAACCAAGAGAGTATAAGGATCTTCGATAACTGCAGCTTTCCTCTTCTTTTTGACCTTTTTCATCTCCTCCTCAACGACAACCTCCGTCTCAGAAGTCTCAACCACCTCCTTTTCGGCAGGAATATCTTTGCTGGACTCCCTTTCTAGGGACCTCTTTTTGCCCCTTTTGGGATCTTTTTCTTCTTCCACGTTGGCTCGCTCGAACCATATCCTCAGGTCATTGACCCATTCTTCCACCTCCTCGAGCGAAACCTCATACGACTTCACTACTTCGTGAAGTTCCAGCACGGACAACATATCGTCGGTCCACGATACCCATTCTCTATCCATCTGGTCAGCATCTCCCTTGAACTTCAGGAGTTTGAACAGTGGGTCCGCCTCTGCTCGGGCCAAATCTGTTTTGCCATTCGACAGAAATGAAATCGCTTCCATCAACAGTTCCGACATTTTGGTGTCATCGTCATAGGTCATGGAATACTCCTCACCATCATCGAACTGTTCAGGAGAGATCTCCTCTTCCCCACCTTTGGCACCAGAACTTCTCCTTGGACCATCCCTTGGGGGCGTCCTCGGAGACCTTGGCCTCTGTTCATTCAGCGGATCACCATGCTCAAAAACACACCTGTCACCATAACGACACTTCCCAGACTGAGCAAACTGAATGCACCTCACACCAGTTGCATCATGCGAGAACGCACACGTCTTTCCAGCGAAACAGGGTCTCCCCGCCACATAGTATTTGCACCAATACGAATGCAGCACCACATCATCTTCTGAATGGATGAATTTGCAGTCTTCACCAAATTTGCAGCGATCTTTTCCCTTACTGAACCAATAGCAGAAGCCTTTCTTCCTCTTCTCCAAGCGCTCCGCCTCGAACCGGTCCATAGGGCGATTCTGCTCTACATGAACATTGCCATGTGCCTGAGAACTGCTCCCTTCACCCCAGGTGCTATCAGTATTTGATGCTTGGAGTACAGCTGGAAAACCTGGCCTTGGTCCTACCACCTTCATGATTGGTTTTCCGCCAGCTCCTGAGCCACGCTGAGACGATCCAAAAACATTGAACTTCTTCATGAAGGCTTCCTAGTGCCGATCTTCTGCACCCTTTTGATTGGACGCTTCACGGTTCCAACCTTGCATCCAGATACGTTCAAACGACACAACCTCCTATACCCAGCTCTATATCCCTTTTTCCAAAGAGCCATAAGAATTTTAGAGGCAGTAACATTCTCCACCTCTACCTTTTCCAACGATCCCTCACTTCCCGGAACAAACCCCTCCAGCCCATCCATATCTGAAGACCTTTCCATCTTTTTTGACACCACTTCGTCGAGGTAGTCTTCAGAGATCCAGGGTAAGTTCCTCTTAGAGGAAGGATTGTCACCATTGTTTGGTCCTTCACCAGGATACCCCTTTGTGCTGTCAAAGATCTTCCCAGTAGTGCGGTCCTGCGTAGAGAAATTGGAAGCAACGCGAGAGTACACTGACCACAAGAAAATCCTTGTGCCCGCCAGTCTTGACGACCCACTGGATGTCTCCTCTTCCGGAGAGACTTCTGGCGCTTTGCCATCCCTTCCAGTGTCACCAAGTGTCTCACCTCCAGCATCTTCAATGGGAATAAGGGATTCATTGTTCCCTTGATCTAGTACCGCATCTTGTTGATCGGGGATCTCCAGCACCATTCCTGTAGGATCCACTTCCTCATCAGCATCGTCGTCCATTCTTCTCCAGAGAACTTCCAATTGATCAGCGCAGGTCGCCGCCTGAAGGAACTCCATCATTTGATCCCTCCCGTGCTGCCAGAGAAACTCGGAATTCACCACTGTCCCTTGGCCTCCAAGTCTAAGGAATGGAGCGACCAGATTGGCTACCCTTGCCATAAGTTCCACATGAACTTCCATGCCTGGACTGCGACTCCAATCATAGGCTATTGCCTCCATAGCAGTTCCAAACTTTTCAGTATTTCTGAATTCCTTTTCCAGGCCAGGAGAAAGCAGTGCACCCATCACCGAAAGAGGATAATTTCCCACCACCGGCAAGCATGGATTGTCATGGAACGAATGATGCAAATCACAATAATATCCTTGATCTCTCCTTTCAAAAAGGAGTCTCCCAGTATTCAACTGGGCATTCAGTTCATCCACTTGAACCATTTCAGCACATATTCTCTGTGCTGTGTACGCCATTGCTGGCCAGACGGAACGATCGGTCAGACCACGACGCATAACCCAATCAGTTGTAGGCGACTGAATCAGCGTCCTTGGATCATACACCAGAACTACCATCGCACCGTCACCCATTGACTGATCAGCATCGTCCTCCAGTGCCAGGTTCTCATCCTGTTCGCTTGCACCTTCGGATGACATGCTAATAACCAAATTTCGATCCATCTTATTGGACCCTTTTTGGCAGTCTCTTTGCCCCACCGGCAACTTGCCAACTGCAACCTTCCAATAAATCCGATTCAGAAGACCTTTAACCAGCAATTGCTGAGGAACATTCTTCACCGGACGAACATCCAATGTCTTCGCACCATCACCATGGAGTTCATTGCTCCCACCTTCTCCTTCGTTTTGGTCAGTCTCCTCGCCAGGAATTTGCACCGCTCCTTCCAGCGCCGTCTCCTGTCCAGCCACTTCTTGCCCAGGAAGAACTTGAGCGCCTTCAGATACACTCACCTGTCCAGCAACACCTTGCCCAGGTAAAACCTCATCCGTGGAGCCCACCGCCAGCGAACCAACTATAACTGAGCCATCCCTTGCTCTTTTTTGAGACTGTTCAGTTCGACGAGAAGGTTGTGGTAGCGAAAAAACTTGAGAAGTCACTTCTTGGCGGGTCTCCCCCCGCGACGCTTTGTCGCGTTCTTTGCCAAGGTGAACCGATTTTTTCTGCCCGTCATTGGGGCCGGAAGAACCACCCATCGGAACATTGCCACGAATCGCAGTTCTCTGTGAATCCCTTTCTTTCAAAAAGATTTCCTTCAGGCGCTGCGCGGCATTGGTCTCCTCCTCGCTTGAATCGCTTGAGGAAGCGGCATACGAGACCAAGGCCTCCGCCTGTTCATCATCGTCCACCACATCTGCCCACGCTCTGCTGAACCGATACGACAACCCACCACGAGGCTTCAGTTCCAGTGGCTTCGGCTTTTCCACCACTTCTGCCGGTTGCACTCGTCGTTGTGACCGAGAGCGTGGCACTTGTCGCACCTGTTTTTTGTCCAGCAAGGGCCTTCCCCTTTTCACAGGGTTTGATCTTGACCGATACTTTTTTGTTGGTGGATTCACCGGCGGCATTCCAACTCCCACCAACTGCAGCTTCTGTACGCACAGCGGAGACCTCTGCGCAAGCGTCCAAGCATCACGGTACCTGACCTTATCAAAAAGCTCCCGATAGGAGCCTCTCGGCATGTTTTTGCACCGGAGCCTTCAGCTTCACGCACCTGAGTGAGGGTTCGCACCGCCGCTCTTCCAGTCCCTTTGTTCCCAGAAGATTGTTGTACCCGTACAGATGCATCAGAAGGAACTGCCTTTTCCGGTCCTCCCGGTCGATATCGGACCTCACCCACCAATTGCAGAATTTTGCATGCGGTCACCTTGTTGATCCCTTTGTCAACCAAATCTTCCACAAAGATGAACTCTTGCAAGTCCGACACATTGGTCACACCAAGGGTAATCATCACCTCACTTACATGAGGGGTATACACCCACAGGTGTTGGTTGCGAGCCATCCAATTTTCAATTGGCCCCTCTGGATTGTGAAGCTGCGTACTAGTGGATGCAGCCACCGAATTCTTTTGCTCATCAGCTTCTTCTTCATCCAGAATACCCTTTTCACCATCTTTTTGTGACACATTGGTCATTTGCAGCGCTTTTGGTGCCGAGGATGATGAAGATTCAGCTCCCCCACTCGCAGGTGGCTGAAAAGTGCTCCTGTCCGAAATCTCCCATCCTCTCTCTTTTTCAAACCGGACCTGATTGGCCACATGTACCAGGTGTTTCAGGTTAGTCAGCCGCTCATCAGACATCTCGTCGTGGGAGTACTTGCAGAAATTTGACCCTTTCCGGCAACGTCCTCTGATGTAATAATCGAAACAGCAATGGTGGAACCCCGCGTCCCTTAGTGCCTTCCTGGAAGCATTGTCCCAAGATTTGCCAGGCTCCCAAGTCCCTTCCAATGCCATGTCATCGTCGTGGAGATACCTGCACGCAGTCCCATATTTACAACCACTTTGATTGTAATACAGACACAGCCGTTTCTTCATTTCACCCAGCGTAGGCTCACCTTTTGATGTCCCTTTGCCAGAGTTGTACTGGGCACGGAAGGCCGAATCCTCCCGCTCCTGCTGCACCTCATCCACTGTACCTTCATCAGTTGGAGGGCCACCGATGTCCCCATCCTCGTCACCAGTTCTTTGGCTGTTCTTTGGCTCAGTTGGCTCTCCTTCTGGCCAACCTTCACCATAACGACGATGCTCATAGGGACAACCATCACCATTGCGACACCTTCCCCGATTGAAGAACTTGCACAGCTTGCTGTATCCAGGTGACACAGTCTGTGGAGTCATGTGAGCCTTTTTGTACTGGTCAGGATCCATGTAGGCTTCCATTGGCCTACCCTCCCTTTTACTCATGGATTGCACTGCACCATCAAGCTCCTGCAAAAATCGCTTGGTGTCCAACCAAAGCGCGTTCCAAAGCTCATCTTCCCCTTGACTCAGCACCATTGCCACCGCTTCACCCACAACTGGTCGAGTAAATCTCCTTTTTCTGCATGCCAGTTCGAAGAGCGCGTTGTGGTACTGTTTTCGGGGAAAAGTGGATATCTTTCCCAAACCTGTGCTTTCCGTACCATCAGGTTCCCAACCATCACTTTGCAAGATGCCATAGGCGCGCCGAGCTTCCGCGTTCAGGAATGATTGATCTGCAACACACTCCTGTAGATCTTCCATTGGGCGACCCAACAGCATCCCAGTGATTTTGCCCACATAGGCCTTATCTTCGTTTCCATCCTCAAGAAGAGCTTTATAGATCTTTTCTCCATAAAGTTGCCTTTCCTCTTTTTCTTCTGAGGATAACTCTTGATCAGCAACCTTTTCATCGGATTGCTCTTCCTCCCGTCTCCAGTCCCATTGACTGTTGGAATCTTGGTACCATTGACCAGCATACCATGAATCTGTCCACCACGTACTCCAGCCGCTGGGTTTCCATTTACGCAGCGTCGAAGAAGAGTCCTCCTCGTCCTCTTCCAAAACCAGAAAGGTGTCCAAGATTATGGTACCATCATCTTCCACTCGCTTCACTGTTCCATTGACAGTATCACCAAATTTGAACTGATATGCATTATTCCCTTCTGCAGGAATCAACACATTCACATCACCATGGTCCAAAAAGGCTCCATACCCATTGATGCAGCGCACTAGACCCATGATCTCATCTCCCTCTTGATAGCAATGTTTCCCAGGTGATTCCAAGGCTCCCGCTCGGGGCACTTTCTTTGCATGCTCTTCAGAAACCATCTCTGTATCATCGGCTCCTGGCGCATCCTTTGTCTTCACCTTTGGGTCACACTGCTCGTCCTGCTCCACGAGTCCCACAAGCTCATCTTTTTTGTGCTCCTGGATTTCAGGATCTTCCTTTTCTCCAGCCAATGGCTTTGCCTCATCCGTTACAGTTCGCTCGGTGTCGACTTCCGGTGAACTTCCAGACGGCAACGCTTCTCCCTTCATGGGAGTGGACCCATCATTGGAGTCTTTTGTCATGCCTTCTGCAGCAGGCAAATTTTCTTCCACTGCAGGGCTATTGAATTGCTCATCCGCGGCAGGTGCATTTTCTTCCACCGCAGGCTCCTTTGGTTCCATGGTTTCCAAAGGAGAATTGCCACCATCATTGACCACAGCTGCCTCATCGGCTCCGGTGTAGCCCTTGCCGTTTCGTTCCTCGCAGCTAACTTCAAGTTGCACCAGTGCGTCCACCTGTGAACCTCCGTCATCAGCTGCTGCGGAGACCTGCGCCCCATTGTTGCAGTCGCCCGTGGAACGTGACACCATATGCGCCTCAACCCGTGCTTTTCCTGCGCTCCAGGTACTATCTGGCGCGTTGACCCGCGCTTCATTGGCGCTCCAGGCCTCATCTTTCCGATCAACCGTGTCTCCAGCAGTTTCAGAAGTTTCCTTTTCCCTTTGAATGGCAGAATTCTCGGCACCAAACGAAGAGACCTCCTCAGTCGTAATGCACAACTTTTTCCCTTCGTCATCCAAATCTCCAGGGCCATCTTCCTGAACGACAGGCACCACATCCACCACTCGCTCTTCTGCAGCCGACACAATTCCGATCTCCACATTGGGCATTTTTCCTTCTGGACCCACCGATTCCACCGCTGCCACACCCTCAGAAAGCGCCTCCATCTCTTCCCGATCCAGATGTTGAGCTTCAGCGATGTCTGCTCGGTTTCCAGAAATCCCCTCTTCATCAGGAGAACCCGAGGTCGGGGCGTCACCGCCAGCCCTAGGACCGCTATCCCTGATAGTAGAGGAAAAATCTTTTTCACCTACACTATTTACACCACTGTTGACACTTTCCATGCTACCCTGTTGTGCCCTAGAAGACTCAGTAGGTGACGAGGACGAGGTAGCACCCAGCGCTGGCTCGTCATCCACAGGGACAATGCCCATTCCAACACCTGGCCCCTCGCTGTTTCCAGCCATTCCAGTCTTCTTAGGCACCACCCATTGGGTATCTCCAGTGTCTAAACAGTAAAGATATTCTCTCCCATCATCATGAAAACGGCGTTCCCATGTCTTCCCATCGCAGTCGATGATTGGAAGGTCAGCAGCTTGAGACACTTTGCCTCCACCATCAGCGTATAAGTCTTCATCTGACTCTTGCTGTATTCTTGCTGCCTCCAATTCCAGGATTTCTCCTTCACTCATCACCATAGCAACAGGAACGACTCCTTCTGCGTCCCCAACGACGAGGATACTGCTTTTTGTCGCAGCAACAGGCGCAGTTTCTTCCGCTTCACCTGTCAACAGATCACCACTTTCAGCCGCGAAACTCACTTTGTTGCGAGCTCGCTTGGAAACAGGGATAACATCCCCAACCAGTTCTGTCTGGCACCCTTGCTCCACCATCTTTGACGTAGAGGAGCTTGTTGTTGGCGCTCCCGTTGATTCAGCAGATTCCGCAGCTCGAAGAAGATGCCCATGTTTGCTCAGAAGGCGCAGCAAAACTACTTCCATCTGGTCTTCCAGTCCTTCCACCACCGGCTTCTCTTCGCCACGCATACCACCAACACCAACCAGAGCTTCCACATTGGGAACAACTTTTTCACCCGTTGCAGACCTTTTGACACCACCTTCACCTTGGTCGCCCACATTGGAGCTCGATGATGCCGCACCAGTCCGTAACCAGTTGGTCGCCATGGCTTCAAACTTCCACCCTAAAGCCGAAACACAAACCGCAGGGAACCTAATTTGGGCTCATAACCTACGGGGGGCAACCGAAAGGGAACAGGGAAAGAAACCAACCCTCAACAGTCGCCTATATAGATTTCCCAGATCGAACCAGAAACAAGAACACCCAACCCTAAGGGGACAAGATAAGGGAGAAGGGACGGGACTACTCCAACCCGTTAAACCCAACCCCAAGCGTACGTACTTTTTCAACAAAAGCTGACGGCTCTCGGCCATCTTGAGCCAAGCATGTTTTCCGGGTTCATTAACCCTTTCAACTCTCAACACTAACTCTTTTCTACAATACCAGTTGCAGCTCCGCACCCTGAACCCTGAACCCTGAACCCTGAACCCGAATGATGTCCAGGTCTGGCTCATCCCTGGGGCTTGCATACTCTTTCATCGACGCGGAGACGCAGGAAAAGGCCGGGACTTGAAAGAACGGACGAAACCCAACAAATGTGGTGTAGGGTCTAGGGTTTACAGGGTAGTATAGGGTATAGGTTTTAGGGTTTGCTGTAGTATGGCGCAGATGCTGTGAAGGTTAAGATGCGTCAGAGTCCTCGAAAGCTCCGTAGGGCTTGAGCACCGCCCCCCCCCCATTGTAGGGGGGGCGGCCTAGGCCATGAGCTTTGGGCTTAGGCCTTTGCCATACCCGTCGTTTTGAATGTGGGTTTGTGTTTCAGGCTCGATGGTCAATTCTCGAAAAGGTGGTCCCTGGCGATTCCCTGTTGGGCCTAAACCCTGAGCTTTGTAAACCCAACTTGAAGGAATCTGGGAATGTCGGGTTGCGGAAACGCAGAAATGTATGCAAAGGATACATCCTTTCATAAGCCAGTTTCGGGTCCGCCTAGTCTACAAAAACAAATGTAAACCCAGAAGAAGCTAAGCGCGCTCGAGGATGGCCAATATTCGAGACCCTAGTGGGGTTTAGGGTTTCGCATGTGGTTTTAGGCCTAGGGGGTGTTTAGGATATTCTCTTGGGGGAGTTTCCCTCAGCCTTAAACCCCCAAAACTTCCGAAACCAAAAAAAGCTGAGGTGTCTCTTCCGCGCGTGAACCTTTCCTTCTACGCCCTCAATGTGCCCATGCAGCAGGTCATCTCTGCCAGTGGCGGGTGGCTCAGACACCCCGAAAGCTGTTTAAACCCCAAAGCCCTTTCAACCCTTCAAAGCCCTAAGCCTTTTTTTTTTTGCAACTGCGATGGTTATAGGATTTGGGTTTACGGCTTGAAGCCCTGCGCTTACGGGATCCGACGCAAGAGGCCCAAAGGAGCCCTTCCAAATTGCACCTAAGCCTGAACCCTGAACCCTAAACCCCGAACCCTAAATCCTACCTTACCAAGCATGCTGCCTTGCCGTTCGGCTTAAGCCTAAGAAGCCAAGCCGGGTACATGAGAAGTCGCCCTAAACCCCTGCCAGGGCTAGGGAGGTCTTGGAGTCGAAGTTGTGGTTGGGTGGGGGGGGGGGGGGGGGGCGGGGTGGTGCCTCCATCCTCACCTCCGTCCGTTTACACAGGGCGCCTCCTTGGAATAGTTGCAGAGTTACCCCCCAAAACTTTGTTTGCTAACTCAGAGTTAGGGCGAGTTATTGCATTTCCAGGGTTGGTTGAGAGGTACGTTGAGATATACGGCTAGTAGGCATCTTAGAGACTTCAGCCCGTACATGTTAGACCCATCCCCCGAGACATCTGCGGCAGAGGCTACAAGAAGACCTATGCCCCCGAGGGAGTCTTCAAGAAAGTCCGCGAACCCAGTATGGTGTGGAAAGCGTAAGGGGGGGGGGTATTGAGTGTGAGGTGTGGGGTCAGCCTGTGCTTGCTCTTAAACCATTTTCCTCCTAAACCCTCCGCCCTCAACCCCAACCATGCGGGGCTCGACACGGACAGGTAACTAGGGGTGTGAGCCTGTGAGCCTTACAGGATCTTCAGGAGTGTTGGGTTCAGTTTTGGGGGCTGGAGACGGATCGCCGGGTGGGCTCGGGTTCGGGGTTCACAAGGCTTGTGGGAGTTCAATCCTAAGGCCATAGTGTGCCTTGACCTTGCAGGATCTGCCACCATATCTTCTGTTCTTGGGCTTCGTGCAGGTTACCAGTGCACGCGTGTTTTCGGAGCATCCATGTCCACACCAGGATATCTAGGACCAATGAGTCTCCCTCAAGCCTCCAAACTTTTAGGGTTGAAAGTGTAGGGTGGCTTCGGGTTCCTTTCTCGGTAGCTGATATCCCCACGTGAACCTCCAAGTGTCCCCCAAACGGCGCAAGAAGCCAACCTTGGGACGCAATTCGCGCCAGGACTACTCGGACCATGGCGTCTCATTCCACTCTGCAAACCCCTGTGGCGCACCCGACGCCGAGGGTTTGGATGAGAGTGATTTCAGGGCTTGCTGCCGCCTTAGGATTTAGGGTTTCGGGTTGGGGTGGGGAGTTTTGGTGGTAGGGGGTGGAGGAGTTAAGGTCACAGGGCTTCTTCGGTGGGTTTTTGGGATGCCCGCAGCACACCGAAACCCCCTTAACGCTTTGCTCCTCTAGATTCGGCCCGCTTCGGAATCATCTCCCGTCGCCTGCTTGCGGCTCAAACGCGCAGCGCTTTCCCGTCCACTCCGTTCGGAGCAGGGACGGGAGGCGGCGACAGGGGGAAATTTGCTGACAGGGGTAGTGGCGCCACTATCAGGGTTAAGTAAGTCCGTGAACTCCTTGTTCTCTAGAGGTAGCTTCCTGAAATTCACAAGGTACGATATTTGCATTCTCCTAGGAGACCGGGACCTCGTCTTGTGATCACAAAAGAACCAGGACTCAAGCGGACATGCAATGCAAGTGCAAGTGTGATCACAAAGAGACCTCACGTAGAGGCACTGTCATCCTTGTGGGGTCCTAAGCCCTTGAAGCACGGAGCCCCAAAGCTCTGAAGCCCTAGGCACCTTACGACCCTGAAGCCCTGAAGCCCTCCACCCAAAAGCCCATGTGGAGCCCTAAGCCCTAAAAGCCCTGAAGCCGAACACACACCAAAGCCGAAAGCCTTGAACTCTACCAAGCCCACAAGCCCACTTAGCCCATCTACCCTTAAGCCCAGTTAGCCCACTAAACGCCGTACACCCACCTAAGGCTACGAAACCACCTAAGCCCGCTATAAGCCGAGACGTCCTAAACCCTAAGACGCTTAAGCGCGAAAAAACCCGAACCCCACAAGCCCCTAAAACCCTCAAACCCTGAAACCTTTAAGCCAAACCCTAAACCCTAAACCCTTAAACCCTCAACCCCAAAACCCTTAAACACTAAAACCCGCAAACCCTAAAACCTTTCAGCACCTAACTTCCCCGAGCTGCATCCTTGGGATTCGTCAGGCGGCGCGGCTAAGATGCCGATCGTGGGGGCCTCAGCCCCAACCGAAACCTGGCTTTCGGAGCTAAGAATAATAACAACAATAAATGCAACCATAATATTTTAAGGGCCTGCGCCGAGGGGCGGGCAACGCCCCAAGGAGGCAGAGGCATGCAAGCGCGGGCGCGACGCGCGCGCGCGCGCGCGCGCCGGCCGGCCGGCAAGGCCATTCAGACGGCGCGCGCGGCGCGCGCACGAGACAAGCTGCACGAGCCGTCTCACAAGCCTCTTCCGACAGAGGCATCACGAGCATCATTGGCTCCGTTCCTGCCCCCCGGGCCCCCCCCCCCCCCCCCAGCATCATGAGCATCATTGGGCCCCCACTTCTCCTTCTTGGGGCCATCGGCGCCCCTCCCAAGGAGCAGGAAAATCCCACAAAGACGCTGCCCCTGCCGAGGCGGGATTAGGAGCCCCTCTTCCCGAAATAGCAACGCCGCTGATGCTCATGATGCTCGCCGAGGCCCCCCAAAAGCACTCTTTTTCAGGTCGAAAAGAGGCTCAGGGGAAGGGTAGGGGAGGTGCATGCACTGGAGGTCTTGGGGTGCGAGGGGTACTAAGGGCCAGTGGGTCTTCACTGACACCGCCCCAGGCTGGGGTTCGGCGGATGATTATGATGATAATCAGAATGTAAGATTGGGTTTTAGGGTTTCGTCTCCTGGGGTTTAGGGTTTGCTGTAATATGGCGCAGAGGCTGTGAAGGTAGCACTTTTCTCCCACCCCACGCCGTCTCAGGCGGCAAAACGACCCTAACCCATTGCTTTTAGGGTGTAGTGCTAAACTCACTTCAATTGCCTGCTTCCCAAAACTTCCTCCGTCCAGGGGTTGAAGGGCTTCTTGCGCAAAGACCTGATTTAGAGTCTGTGAACGGCACACCAGGATTCGGGAAGAAGTGGCCGATTCCAGTAACAATTATGCACATTTTTTGGTGGCAGAAGTGACCCCACGATTTGCGAGATTTGGGGGCTTCCAAGGGGCCATGAGGGTCGAGGGCCGAAAGGAGTTCGGGTCGTGTCTGAGACGGGCTGCACAGTAGGGAAGTTTCCAAGGTCCTCTCCTTCCGAGTTGCTAGCAGAATTGCCTGTGATCACCCAGCAGGAGTAGTGGTGGGAAGGAGCTGGTTTTTGGATGCATCAAGAACCCGATCTGAAGTTCGTGGATATTTTCAAGTCGGGTTTAAAGTTCAGGATTTAGGGTTAGGGTGGCTGGTCTGGTTTTTGTTTTATTATTGTCTCTTGTTGATATAGTACAGAACTGTGGTTATGAATGTTTTGGTAGAGCTTGAATTTCTTCCCCCCCTCCCCCGCCCCACCCAAACAAGGTTTATTGCTCGTTGGAAAATGTACTCAGCCGTCCTTAGAACTCCACTCATGAACCCCCCACGTCCCTCGGCTTCCACTAAAGCTTCCCGAAACCCCAAGGCCAATAAAAACTAAACCTGGCCTCCTTGAAGGTGAAGGCGTTGGTGGACTTCGCGGAGGGATGGTTCGACCCAAAGCAGGCCATGGAAAAGACCTAGGGCTCAGGGTTGAGGGCTTCGATAATGGTTCGAGGGGCTCAGCATCTCGGTCGCAAGGAGAACGACGCACCCAGCCTGTGCCCCCCCCGAGTTCTGATCTTTGGACTTTGCGACTCCAGCACCCTGATTTTTCGCCCGAAACCTTTTAAAGTCGAGCCGCCCCCCCCCCCCCCCCCCCCCCCCCCCGGCCCTTGCAGCCTTTGAGGGTCTTATGCCAGTCGGCATGTTCATAAGCCCCTTCCAACTCTACATTCTTAACCTCGCAGCCCCGTGCGATGCGCCACCCAAGCTTTGATCACCCTGGTGAGGCGACGGTGGCGCCGAAGAAGAAACCCGAAGACAAGTTCCTGGACAGAGGGTTTAGGGGACTGGGGTGGAAGAGTTCAAGGTGCTGCAGCCTGTTACATGCTCAAAGTTATCAGCCTCGCACTCTTGGACGGGAGTTGGTCTGTTTGACGGGTTTTGCTGGAAAGGCATGGCCAGTGATTGCAGATTTCTGGTTGGGGAATTCAGAGTTTTCGTTAGCCTCAGGGAACTCCTCAAGGAAATTCGCGACGCTGATCCCATGTTTGGTGTCCATGGTGGGTGTTCCATCTTCTGCTTGTCTTGCCACTGGGTTTTCCTTACGTCAAGCCCGGGAACACCGAGGCCCAAGACCGCCAACAGCAAGGAGCCAGACGTGGAGGTGGTCCCCCGAGAAGCGCAGATCAGTTGTAGCAAGTTTGATTTGAGAGTGGCTCAAGGGAGGTAGAATGTTACAGTCGAAGGGGCAGGAAACCAGCTGACCTTGGGCTGTTTCAGTTTCCGTTTCGCACGACGACGTTTGACCGAGTGCTTTTATGCTTCTACAGTAGGACTGTTCAAATACCCGGTGAGCCTGTGAGGTTTGGCCTTCGAGGATTAGCAACCTGAAAATTTCCCAAACCGTGCATACAACACTAGTGGCATCAGTTCGTGTGCTGGTCTGGTTGATGTTCGTCGCCACCTGTAACAAGTAACTTAGCAGACGAGCGACGTCAAGGAGACTCTCCAGTGGCACTGCTGAGGCAAAGGCGTCTCAGATCCTCTAGCATGGATCGTGGGTGATGGAAGGACGTTAGAAAGCATTCGCTGCTCAACCCGGAAAGACAACACGGCGTAAGCAAGACCGGCGAGGCTTGCTGAGAATTTTTTCGAGACGCTTTTAAAGCCTCCCCGCGGCAGGGCGGAGACAAGCTGGAGAAGGAGGAGAAGAAAGGCGGGCATGAACCTGTTGAGGGATCACTCCAAAGCGCAAAGTGGAAGAAAAGTGTCGTTTGACCGGACCTGACTCTGTGACAGCAAGGCCCGGAATGTTTTCGTACCACAAGCAGCAGTTCTCGAAGAAAGATGCATAGTTTAGCGAATCAGCGAGGTTGGAGAATTGGAGAAATGTTTGTGTGCCTGAGTTTCATGGGTTGGGCTGTGTGCCGTAGAGTGCGCTTGAGCCTCCAAGACCCTCTGTCCCAAGAAGGTACTGACCTAACGGACCGAACACTGTCCAGAATCGTTGGAGAGCCTTTCCGTGTCGCCAGCGTGTCGCGACACTCACAAAGCTGCAATCTCGAAGCACGTCTTCAACTAGACCCGTCTAGTTCGAGGGAGCGATGTGGGACCTTGCCTACTAAAAAAACCTAGAGTCTAGACAACCCCCCCCCCCCCCCCCCAAAAAAAAAACCCCTCAAAACCCCAAGGCTCCAAGGCTTCTCAAGGGGTTGAGGGTTCTGCATATGGTCAGTATCGAATTACATGGTCCCTTTTCTGGGTACCCCAACTATTAGGGGCCGGCCTATCATAGCAACCCCCAACAAAACCCTACCAAAAGTTCAGGCAAGCCCAAAACCCTAAACCCTAACCCTAGCCCCTAACCCCTAAACCCTAAACCCTAAACCCGAAACCCGAAACCCTAAACCCTAAACCCTAAACACTTTGGCGCCTTGCACTCTGCCAGGGGAGGAATCGGGAGGCTGGGGCTTGGACAGAGATGGCGACGGCGACGTTGATATGGATGCGCCTGTGCTGAGTGAGTGGATATGTCTATACACATGTATGCACATGCATATACATATACGTATACATATGCATATACATATACATATATATATATATATGCTCACGCCCCCCCCATGATCCACGTTTCTGCTTCGAAACAGATGGATCTTGGGAGGAGAGGGGGCTATGAGCTAGCGACAAAAACACCGACAGGGCCGATAAAAACCTATATCATTTCAAGTCAGGCAGGTCATTTACATCAACAAGGTAGAAAAATACCCGAAAAAATCATGCTTTTTTAGAAAACTCGAGCCGGCTCGAATTTTCCAAAAAAAACTGACACAGTAGGTCGCCCAAACACGAGCAGGCTCGAATTTTCCAAAAAAAACCTAAATTTCAGGATCTATGGCTCCAGCAGCCCGGTAGATCCTGAAAGTTAGGTTTTTTTTGGAAAATTCGAGCCTGCTCGAGTTTCTGGGACCTAAAGCTTCAAGAATTTTAGGAAAATTCGAGCCGGCTCGAATTTTCCAAAAAAAACTGACACAGTAGATTGCCGAAACACGACCAGGCTCGAATTTTCCAAAAAAACCTAAATTTCAGGATCTATGGCTCCAGCAGCCCGGTAGATCCTGAAAGTTCGGTTTTTTTGGGAAAATTCGAGCCTGCTCGAGTTTCTGGGACCTAAAGCTTCAAGAATTTTAGGAAAATTCGAGCCGGCTCGAATTTTCCAAAAAAAACTGACACAGTAGATTGCCGAAACACGACCAGGCTCGAATTTTCCAAAAAAAACCTAAATTTCAGGATCTATGGCTCCAGCAGCCCGGTAGATCCTGAAAGTTAGGTTTTTTTTGGAAAATTCGAGCCTGCTCGAGTTTCTGGGACCTAAAGCTTCAAGAATTTTAGGAAAATTCGAGCCGGCTCGAATTTTCCAAAAAAAACTGACACAGTAGATTGCCGAAACACGACCAGGCTCGAATTTTCCAAAAAAAACCTAAATTTCAGGATCTATGGCTCCAGCAGCCCGGTAGATCCTGAAAGTTCGGTTTTCTTTGGAAAATTCGAGCCTGCTCGAGTTTTCGAGACCTGGAGCTTTAAGAATTTTCGGAAAATTCGAGCCGGCTCGAGTTTTCTAAAACAAATGCTGAAACCATAGCTGTGTGACCCCAAGGCCTCATAGATGACATGATTTAGGTTTTTTTTGGAAAATTCGAGCCTGCTCGAGTTTTCGAGACCTGGAGCTTCAAGAATTTTCGGAAAATTCGAGCCGGCTCGAATTTTCTAAAAAATATGCTGAAACCATGGCTGTGTGACCCCAAGGTCTCATAGATGACAGAATGTAGGTTTTTTTTGGAAAATTCGAGCCTGCTCGAGTTGTGGTGACCTGGTGCCTGGAGATTTTTCGGAAAATTCGAGCCGGCTCGCGTTTTCCCGAAATCTCTTGATATTCTGACTGCGGTAATTGATACAATTAGTAGCATTAGTTACCAATTCTATTTCAATTGGTAAGTTTCCCATATTTTTTGACGGCAAATATCTAACTTGTGAGAAGAGGCCACGCAATGGTTTAAATCCAACAATCGTTTTGGTCTTAAACCCTTGACAATTAACATAAGAACTACCTTTGTGTCAAAGAAAACTTAAACTATCAATGAGGATATCTGCGGGACTAAAAGTTTCCATGATATATAAATAGCATATATAATTTGATTACATATACATACCTTCAACTTGTATTCAATCAAGTAATTCAAAACTATATGAAGTGTCTTACTATTATTCTTCTTCCTACCTTTCACCTGCTTAACTGCTTCATCTACTTAATTATTCTCAACTAACTTTCTTATCTCTTCGTAAGCGTGTTGTTTAAGTTGCTTCTCTATCTTCGATGTCTCTATTTGTTCGTATGTTGTTGCTTTCTTATGAAATGATTATGGCATCAAACTGTTGTTAAAAACTCTTCTTCGGTTATGTCTTGCTTTGTTTTAATATTGCCTATATCTTCATAAGGATGTTTTTGTAGAGGGTCTAATGTTGATTTCTTTGATGGTATACTTCCTTTTTCAAACATACTAACGGGGTCGTCTACTTTCCGTATTCATATGTTTTGTCCCAGTGTCTTCTGGTCGTTGTCCTGATACATAAGGAGAACCATAGCTACGACTTCTGAATACATTCCCATAATCATTGTTTATTTGTTGTCCCGATGCTGAACCTAAACTGTGACTTACAATACCAGAAATTCCAGTTTCTTCTTTTCTTTAACCGTCTATTTCAATAAAACCATCTTGAATGAACTTATCTACATCTTTATAACACTGAGTCAGTTGCGTCTTATATAAAGGAGGGTTTCAATCACCATAAACATCTCTACAGCTTTTAGTCCCAGCAATGTATAAAATAGAACCATTTTTTATATATCCCGTCAGGATTCTCATACGCTAATTTAAGTCCTTGCGTGTCCGTTAAGAATGTCTCTGTCTTTGCGAATTCGTCTCTAACTTCATTATGTAGTCTGCTTCTTGTGTTAGGTGCTTTATTTGAAACCCCTTCATCTCTTCTTTTATGTTCATGCATTATACAATGGTTTATAAGGTAATATTTTATCTAATCAATGAATAGTGTTGAAGTTCAAGAAGGTGTATATTGGAAGCTACTATAGAGTGAATAACAGAGATTAGCAAACCACACAAAACCAAATCCAGAAACGGATTCTGTTTGTAGATTTCTGTTGTTTAAACGTGTAGATAATCAATAGCAAGTTGTAGCTTCAGACATGGCAAGACACGAAAGTATCGTAAATACCGGTGTTTTTTCACTTCAACCATATGTGCAAATAAGCACAGGTGCAGAAGGACAAGCAAGAAAAGGATACATATGGATCATGGGGGGGGGGTGTGACCATATATATATATATGTAGATGTAGATGTATGTGTATATGTATCGTGTGTAAAAGTTGCAGTGCCTTGCTAAAGAGAGAACATTGATGAAGAAAAGAGAGGCTCCTGATCTCCGAGAGGGATTTCAGGGTCACATTTTAGTTCAGAAAATCCATGGGCACTCATTTTTCTTAGCCTTTCAGAGGCTCTATCGGCACTTTATTCAATTGGGCGGGGCCTCGTCTAAGTAGTGCATCTTCCGAGGGCCAAAAGCATTGCACCAAGAATGCACATCAGACGAATAAATGGGTCGGAAGAATTATTAGTGGTATTCCCTCATGGTTCCTTTACTATCATACTATGGCAACCGCCAAAACCCTACTCTAATCATCAAGGCCCCTCTATTGGGCAATTACGCCCTCCTGACCTCTCCGGAAGCTTCTGCGCCATCGACCGCACTGTGAATATGAATTTTCATGTATATGGAGTATCGCCTTGAGTAAACAATTTCATGTCAGAGGTGTTTACGGACAGGTACCTTTGCTTTTAAGTGTTTCTTTAGACGCTGCCCATACTAGTTGTGAAAGACATGAGAATCAAAGCGGCAGCGCAGGTCTTTCCTCTCTTCTGATAACCTTTTGCACTTTGCGGTGCTTTGACTTGATGCTTCATTCTACCTTTTGAACATAACGTGGCGCTTCTACAAAGCTGACGTTCATAGCTGTATTGATATGCAAAATGTCGCTCTCTTTGTTGTTCGGCTTGTCACTATAATTTCTTTTTCAGTTTGTTAATGAACACAGTTTTCAGAGGTGCTACCCGCAATGCCGAAGCATTGCCGTGAAGTGTGACTTCTCGCGCACCCCACACACACATGCCACCCCGCAAGGCCGTAGAGATTAGGTTCGTTCAATATGACACGGTGTACCGTGGTATATCGTAAAATGCAACATGCTGCAGCATACTTCATGATAGACTCTACATCACAGGAAGGTTAGGTCGTGGGAAAACCACTTCGTTTCGGTGAAGCCAGGGGTATGTGGGCTCAGGAACCCTGAACGCTAAACCCTAAACCCTACATGTTGTCTGAGGATTTGATGGCCATGGCCGAGGCGGATGTAGATGGAGAGGCTCTGTTAGTCTGCGCGCCTAGACCATTGGCGGTGGGTTCTTGGTTTGGGGTTCGAGACCGCAAGCCCCCGGGCCAGAAGCCCCAAACCCTACAAACTCAAACCCTGTATGTCTTTGGAAGCTTCCGGTATTTCGGGTTGAGCCCGCGTGGGCTTTGGATGTAGGTTTCAGATTTAGGAGGTTCAGTAAACCTAAGATGAAACCCTAACCCTAAAGCCCCATACCCTTTTGAGCCCGCACCCTCCAACCCGTCGTACTTCGATGATGGACGGTTACAGTTACAGTTGCCATCGCTGGCTCTTCGTGGGTGCTCTACTTTTCCAGCCTCACTTTTAAATCGATGAGTTTTGTCTGCAGGATCCACAAATCAATCACTGTCGTCTGCATCCTGCTTTCCATCATACACTTGCAGTCAGCAACAACAATTCAATCCAGTGACGCTCGTACATGCACACTTTGTGTTGATATTGCTCCGGCTCACGGGTACCGAAGATGAGGTCCCTGGTCGCCGGCTCTAAGATTTGTACCTCGTAGGTTCTCTCAATATGTTCAGCTTAACTTCAGAGGCTTTCGAACATTTTCTGTCGCGGTTGTTAAAGGGCAGGTGAGAAGTATATGTCTGGGAATGATGGCCGTTGGATGCCATCGTATTGACATCTGCCACTTCGTGGGACGGGGCTTAGGGAGCTTTGGCTGGTGCAACCTACAACCCTAAAGCCTCCAATCGCCTTAGCGGGGGTAAGGGAAGCTAAGGGAAACTCCGATGCCTCTGCTTGGGCCTGTGGCCCCCTTCTCTCTTCAGCCCACTTTGTCCCCAAAAAAGACCCCCGAACCCTTACCGCCTGGAGGTTTAGGATCTCAGGGGTCTGTGTTAAACATGCGGGCTCAAGGGAGAGGGTTCCGGGCCTGGGGTCTCGGATTTAAGGCTCTGGGGTCTTTAGGGTTTCAGGCTGGTTTAGGGTTTAGGCTTTAGGGTTCTGGGGCGTTTAGGGTTTTAGGTTTTAGGGTTTGGATGTCTTAGCGGCTGTGCGTCGGTTTACGGTGATGTACGTCGCCCTACGTATCGGCAGGCGGCGGACGACCTGTCCAAGATCAACGAAAGACTCTTTGCCAATGTTCAGAGGTGATTTTGTATGTTGCAATAAACCCTAAACCCAAGGCTCTAAATCCTAAGAGTGTCGAGTCACAGAGGCGGTGCCTTGTAACCTAAACCACCCAATCGTGCCGCCAAATTGCCGGGAACAATTTGAAGCTGCAAGAGGGTTAGGGTTTGGGGTTTAAGGCAAGAGCCCAGAATTATTCAGCCCCAAGACAACCCTACATGCCCTGCCAGAACCTTACTTCATCGTGAGCCAGACCATACTCTGCGTGTTGCTCTGGATCGTGGGGTCTGCCTATGAGGCAGTCACCGCGTGGACGCCCTAGCATGCAGTGGCTAGCTTCGGGGGCTGAAGAGTTTGCAGGGTCTGAAGGGTTTAGGGCTTTGGGTTTACTGCCTTAGGGTGTCAGAGCTTGCCTTTTGTGGGGTCTTTCGGCTGGGATTTTGAAAGCGGGACGGCTGCGACTTTGAGAAGCCCGAGCACCGATCTTTTTCGGGATCTGTCATGGGAAGGTCATAGAAGGTGCATAGATACAGCTTTAGACCCAAAACTTCAAACCTCCACGAAGGTCCGGTGACTTCTTCCTCTCCGAGGGGGGCGAGTTGGCTTAAGAAGATTCGTTCTAGGATTCAGGGAGAACAAACCCTAAACCCTGAACCCTAAACCCTAAACCCTAAACCCTTAATACGAATCCCATGCTTGGCGTTCGAAGTCGAAGTTGTCTTCATTGGCCGAAGTCAGAGGGACACAATTGAGCCTGGGATGCTGGGATTCAGGCGTGTTTTGTTGTGGGGGTTTAGGGTTTAGAGTTTGGGGTTTAGGGTTTAGGGTTTAGGGGTTGTGGGGAGTGGGGTTACCGTTGTCGATGGCCATGGTATTTGAGGGGTCGAGGGCCTAGAATTCAGGGTGTTTGTGATGTCAACATTGTTTGGTTCCTGTCTTTGTATTGCAATAGTGGAGAATGTTGAAGCAACTGTTACAAATAGCTGTAACAATGGGAGCCCAGGGCATCCCACCCGCCCAGAAAGCATGATCCACACCTAAACCCGGCAAACAACACATGTGGCCATGATATCGAGGACGTGGTTCCCCTTGCCAGGGTGCCCTAATGTACGAATCCACCCTAGCAGGCTATAGGTCCCCTCATATGCTCCCCAAAATGCTCTAGCCCTGAAACCCCTCCCCCCCTCCCTTGGGCAAACCCTAAACCCTAACCCCTAAACCCTAAACCCTGAACCCCAAACCCTCAACCCCATTGTGGCCCCCCAGATAGAGAAGTCTGGGTCCGCCCAGGAATTGAAACCTTCGCACCTGGCTGGACGGCCACGCTTGTCCACCGGGACGGGAGAAACGCAGCCCAAACGGGGTGTTTGGGGTTTCGGGTTAAAGCCCCAAACCCCAAACCCTAAAAAACCCTAAACCCACACCCTAACCCCAGGGTGGGCAGCTCTTTGAGACTTTTTCTCTTGGGGCCAGCCGCACATGAACGCTACTCCTAAGTCTCCTCGGACGGTCGAGCTCAAACGCCTGAGCCCCAAGCCCCTTGCTGTGGGCCTCTCGAGCCCGCTCCTAGGTGAGCAAGTTTTGAGCGCATATTCTCAGATAAGGTAAGCAAGTACATACAGACACAGATGCAAAATAGACCGTGTGTGCACATACATACATACGTAGATGTATGCATGTATGTATGTATGCATGCATGGATGTATGTATGTATGTATGTAACATGTCCAATCACAGTCCAGAGGCGAGAAACATCTCAACACATAGCAGCCCAACAAAGGCTACGAAGCCGTATCAAAGGTATGTTTGTATTCCGTATGTGTGTGTATGCGTCATGTCATGTCATGTAATGTCATGTAATGTCATGTAATGTCATGTCATGTAATGTCATGTAATGTCATGTAATGTCATGTAATGTCATGTAATGTACTGTAGTGATATGTAATGCAATGCAATTCAATGCAATGCAATGTAATGAAATGAAACGAAATGTCATGTAATGTAACGTGCTGTAATGTAATGTAACGTGCTGTAGTGTAATGTAATGTCATGTAATGTAATGTAATGTAATTTAATGCAATGTAAAATAATGTAACGTAACGTAACATGACGTAACGTAACGTAACGTAACGTAATGTAATGTAATGTAATGTAATGTCATGTCATGAAATGTCGTGCAATGTATTGCATATGCCATGTAATCATCCGAAACGAAACGAAACGAAATGAAATGACATGAAACGAAATGACATGACATGACATGAAACGAAATGAAACGAAATGAAATGTAATGTAATGTAGTGCACGGTAATGTAATGTAACGAAATAGCGCGTGCCGCGGTTTCAAGAAAAGCGGAAGGGTACAAGCCCCTAAGCTCCAAACCAGAAACCGGACCTCCAGTCCACCAAAGTGAGCTCCAAACTCTCAAACAGCCCTCTGTGTGGAGGACTGCGAGGACCATGGCTGAGAGGGGCCCTGGGAGTGAGAGAGGGGTTTGGGAAAGTCTAGGGTTTTTCCGGTGGCCAGGTTCGGGGTTTTCGGGTTTTAGGTGGTTTGGGTTTTTTGGGATGATTTAGGGCTGAGTTTTGAATCGTACGATATCGTTCCTCCTGTTTCATTGAGCGCCTCAATGCGGGCCCGCGGGTTCACCGGTTCGCGTGTTCTCGTGTTCGCGGGTTCGCGGGTTCACAGGTTCGCGGGTTCACGGGTTCACGAGTTCGCGGGTTCACGAGTTCGCGGGTTCACGGGTTCACGGGTTCGCGAGTCCACTGGTTCAGGGGTTCACGGGTCGTTTAGGTTAGTGTTGTGGGTTTTGCTCAGGGTTTATAGAGGGTGTTTGCTGGCATTGGAGGGTTCAACAATCTCAAAGAATTCGGTGTCATCGCCGCAGGACATGCGATGGCAGGCCTGGCGTTGGCCACTTGATTTCACTGGCTGGGTCGCTCAAGAACTAAAACCCCTAAGCTGGCCATCCTCAATCCGAAGCCTTGAACTCTGAGGGCTATGGGCTTTTAGGGTTTAGGGTTTAGGGTTTAGGGTTTAGGGTTTAGGGTTTAGGGTTTAGGGTTTAGGGTTTAGGGTTTAGGGTTTAGGGTTTAGGGTTTAGGGTTTAGGGTTTAGGTTAAGGGTTTAGGGTTTAGGGTTTAGGGTTTAGGGTTTAGGGAGGGCCTAGAGCTGAGGGTTTAGGGTTTAGGGGGCCTGGCGGCCTGAACCCTGAAGCAAGAATAGGAATTGCTTCCAGCATGTTTTTTCTTGATCCCTGTGTAGACAATATACCTTCCCCTTCCCTGCATAAATGCCCAGGGTTTCAGGGCTTTCGGCTTGTTGGGGGATCCAACATCTTTCCAGTACGCGACTGGGGGTTTGTGATTTGTGACTCTCAGGGTGGGCGTACTCGGAGTTTTTGCCTGGGAATTTAGAGCTTGGCCCTTAAGCCACTGCACTAGTTGAGGCTCACCTACCAATGGACGCATGGCCACTTCACGCACATCGCGATGAATACCCTGGTGACCGTCTTCGCCGGGATTCCTTTAGAAGGAGCCTTAGACAGGTGTGAGCTTTGGAGGTTGAGTCGAGGCGTGCGGGCCGGGGTTTGTAGGCTAAGCCCTTGGCAGCCCCAGGGAAGATGTGTTCGGGTTGTCCTTGGCGCTTTCAAGACTGCCAGCAAAGCCCAAGGCGCTTCACCCACCCTTAAGCTTCAAAACGCCTGGAACCGCACATAGCCCTAAATCCCAAGTGCCCTCATGCACGAGGGGAAAGGTGGGAAAAGGGGGGGAAAAGAGGGGGGGGGGAAGGGGGGGGGAAGTGGGCGGGGAAGGGAAGGGGGGGGGAAGGGGGGAAAGGGGGGGAACGGGGGAAGTGTGCGCAGGACTCCACGGCTGGAAGCGCACAGCCTTCATCTTCGAGGCGCGCGCGCGCGCCGGATACTGTAGGTCTAGGAGGGCCAGGCTCCGTGAGTTGTAGGCAAAGACAAGGTTTCGGGCTTCGGGTTCAGGGTCGGCGTCTACCTAAACCCAAACTCTAAACATCCCACAGCCGAGGGGACAACTTAGGTTTTTTCAAGCCCGCCCTCTTCTTGCGCCCCTCCCTAAACCCTAAACCCTAAACCTTTAAACCCTATAGCCTGCACCCTGAGCCCTAAACCCTCCCGAACCTATCCTGACGCTGCCCAGGCCAGCGTGCTCTGCGGTGCCCTGTGGCACATGACCTTCAGGAGCTCTCGCGGGTGGTGGACCCTAGAAGCCTTGAGCAAAGCCCTAAGCCCTAAGACCTTAGCGCTAAACCCTCACCAATAAGACCCAAGCCCTAAGACCAAAGCCCTAATTAAGCCCTAAACGCTAAGCAGGTCTAGGGCGGCTGGTGTTGGTCCACGGCGGGCCTGGGCATTCGGTTTTAGAGCTCAGAGTTCAGGTCTTGTGTCAGACGTGCCCCCCCCCCCAATCAAAATGGCCATAAGTGCACTCAACAGGTGTGGCCATTGATCATGTGAGGTTTAAGGATACTGCAAGGTTTTGATGAGACTGGGCGTATTTTGTCTGGACAGGTTGCTCAGGATATTGGGTGACACCGAGCTTCGCAAAGAATGGCAAGCATGAGTGTGATAGAGAACGCAACAACCTTGAGCAGTTGCTGTCGCCATGGACAATCCCGCTCGGAAGCGGGCACGGTACTCTTTGCAGGCCGACATCGACGTGGAGGTTGAAGGTCAGGCGGTGCAGGTGCATTCGCAGGTCCTCATGTCTGCATCTGAGATTTTCGCGAAGATGCTGCAATCAGACACGCAGGAGGCTGCTACAGGGCGCATCGTTCTGCGCAACAAGACGCTGGAAGGTTTTAAAGAGGTTCTCGAACACTTGGATCTGCGTGGAGGGGCGGCGCCGCCTGCCATTACGTTGGACAACGTGGATCTGCTGCTCCAATATGCAGATGAGTTCCTGATGCCTGGCTTGTTGGCGAGGTGTGAAGCATGCTTGGTTGCGAAATGCCGCGAGGGGCAGGCAGCATATGCGCTTGAGATGTCTGATAAATACAACTTGTTGGGGGCAAAGCTAGCAGCTACCCGTGAACTGGCGCGAGTTCACGATGGCCAGCTTCTAGGATATGAAGCTGATGCAACCGTCAGGCGAGCAGTGTACGAAGAACTTGTGCAAGCACTCAAGGCTGCTCCTTGGAAACTCAAGATGGATGAGAAGGCCGGGTCTGTGTCAGGGGATTGGAAGCTGATATTGGACGCGCTTGCTGAGATTAAAATGTTGGACCGTGAGCGTGACTTCAATCGGGCCATGCGCAGTGATGATGAGCTGCAAGCCATGAAGATGCTCATTAAGGCCTTTTTGCTCCGTTTTGAGAATCGACGCATGGGAAAGCCCGACTAGTGTGGGACAGCGAGACTAGCCGACTGACTGGCCAAGCTGCAGAAACTGCGCCGTCGCTTTCTTGATGTTGTTGCCTGGCAAGGTGAGTTGTGCTGTTTCTGGTTTTCTTGCGGGTTTAGGGCTTGGGTTTAAACTCTATACAACCAATACAATTTCCCCCCCCCCCACCCCCAGATTGGTGTGTGACTACCTAGCCACTGCTCGCTTGGCATGGTAAGGTTCGGCTGTCTGAGCCACGTGTGATTGTTGCGCCGATGTCTTTGCAAGATCTCTCAAGCCGAGCTCGGCATGTGCCCGTAGACATGTCAGCAGTGGTTGTAGTTGGTACCAAGTTGTCACGAACAAGGCATCACTGTAGAGCTAGGCCCTTGAAAGAGAGAACCTCCATGCACGTCGGTTGCTGGGCTTTGCAAAGGCGCCCGTCATCTGCCGCTGTCAATCCTGTACCTGCCCGGTAACTGCAGGAGAAGCCGGGCCTTGGTGTTTCCAGTGTTTCCAGGTTATCAGGATGGAGGAGCCGACTCCGAAGCGGAGGCGGCATTCCTTGCAAGGCGACGTGGACGTGGAGGTGGAAGGACAGATCGTTCAAGTGCGGTCGTACGTCCTCATGTCTGCATCTGAGGTTTTCGCCAACATGCTGCAGTCAGATATGCAGGAGGCTTCTACAGGGCGCATCGTTCTGCATGACAAGACGCTGGAAGGTTTTAAAGAGGTTCTCGAACACTTGGATCTGCGTGGAGGGGCGGCGCCTCCTGACATTACGTTGGACAACGTGGAGCTGCTGCTCCAATACGCGGACGAATACCACATGCTTGGATTAAAATCACGCTGTGAGCGTTTTCTGATTGAGACCTGCAGCGACCAGAACGCGGAGTACGTGCTGTCCATCTCGGACATGTACAACATGACCCTAGCAAAGCGAACGGCGACCCGCAAACTTGCACAAGTGGTCGGTGGACCTCTGCGCAAGTACGAAGCGGATTACACAGTCAGACAGACTGTCTATCAAGAACTTCTGGAGGCTGTTGGCATGCTCAGCGCTACAGTTACACTCGACTCAGATGATGAGAACGCAGGCAGTCAGAGCGCCACTGCTTCTGAGCACTGGAAGGCCATCTTGCAAGCACTGGCCGAGTTGAAGAAGACTCCCAGGTCTCGGCCCGACTCCATCTTCGGGCTTGGGCTCTTTAGTGGCAGTAGCAGTCCCCCGTCGGACCTCGCGCCAAGGATAAAGAAGATCGTGCATCTGTATCTTGAAGACTTTGAAAAGGACCATACCAGCACAGCAGGCGCGCCCAGTCTGGATTCGGTACTTGCTTCGTGCCTAGTGGACTGACTGCAGCCAAAGTGCTGTCAGCACGGCTACGGACAGACTCCGATGAGCCCATGAAAAGGGCTTTGTCAGGTGTCTTTGAGGGGGCTGAGGAAGGGTTGCCCCTCGCAGGGTCCCAGCGCCTCGGAAGAGATTATGGCTTTGGCCCTAAGAACTAAGAAGGTCCCCCCCCCCCGCCCACCCGGAGTTTGCCCTGAAGCCTCCACATCCAAATCCCCAAACACTACCATGAACCCCTAACTCCTGCACATGCCTTGGGTTGACCTCAGCCCCACCTTGAAAGCTCTGGATAGCTGAGTGAGCAGGCCCCATGACGCGAGTCTCGTTGGAATGTCCGCCGGCTGCTATGCACTGATGGTCCAGTCCTCAGTCGAATACAGAAGCCCGCATCATGGGCCAGTATTCCTCAGGGTGAAGGGTTTAGGGTTGAAAAATCTGTAGACAACTAGAATCACTACCCGGAATACCCATCCTAAACCCGAAGCCCCAAACCCCCCTAATGAAATCGGGCCTTATATCCTTGCCGCCTTAGCCGTCTCACAGGGTCTCAGGTTTCTTTGAGGCTGTTACACACACACACACACCCTGAAGCGTAGACCCTAAATCCTGAACTCTAAACCCTAAACCCTAAACCCTAAACCATATCCCCTAAAGCGGACAACTATTGTTTTCGAGTTGCAATGTTCCCAGCCTGGCCCAGTGAAAAGGCTCCAAGTGAATGGGCCGCCAGGAGCCCAAAATTGCGGTGTTGTGCATTCTTCAAGCGTTTAGGGTTTAGGGTTTAGGGTTTAGGGTTTAGGGTTTAGGGTTTAGGGTTTAGGGTTTAGGGTTTAGGGTTTAGGGTTTAGGGTTTAGGGTTTAGGGTTTAGGGTTTAGGGTTTAGGGTTTAGGGTTTAGGGTTTAGGGTTTAGGGTTTAGGGTTTAGGGTTTAGGGTTTAGGGTTTAGGGTTTAGGGTTTAGGGTTTAGGGTTTAGGGTTTAGGGTTTAGGGTTTAGGGTTAGCTCCTTGAGCAGCTGAGGCCATGCACATGGCAGATGTGGTGATGAACTGGGCGCAGCATCGGCCCACCGGCATATCAGGGGCCCTGAGAGACGTTTCGGCGCGCTATTCTTTTGGCGTTCAGGGTTCAGGTTCTTTCCTCGTGTGCCTACCCTTGCGAGAAAAACTATCAAAAATCAACTTCTCGAGCCACAGAAAGCGCAGAGGTGGCGCTTCCCGCGCGTCCTGCTGCTGGTTGTCATGCGCCCGGGCTGCAAAAGCGTCACATGACGCCTAACTCAGATCCGAAGTCTGGGTCTGAAGTCCCAGAGGTAGTTGGGAGTTTCAGGGCAAACCCAGGCACCTAAGCTTCGTGCTCTTCGGCTTCGACCCTATCCCGAACTCCACCTACAAAACCCTGAGCCCCCCAAAGCCCTCATCCCTAAACCCCAAACCGTAAACTGCCAGCCCAGGGTTCTGAGTCAGGGCCCAAAAAAGGTTTAGGGTTTCGGGTTTAGGGTTTAGGGTAAAGAACCCGGCCAGGATCGTCTTAGACGTGGGCGCCGGCATGATGGCGAAGCCGGACGATGTCACCGGGCACGCGGCCCACTTTGGAGGCTACCTCTCAGGCCAGCGCCGAAGGGTTTGTGGAGACCCGAACGCTTGAACTGCCAGACCCCCTAACGCCGTGCCCGATTCCCCCGCCCCCTCCCCCCTCCCCTCTCCCCGAACATACCCTCCGAAGGCCTGATCTTCGGCGTCTTCTTCGTGCGCAACAAGAAGGTCACGAGGTGCGAGCAAGTGCTCAAGGCCAGGGCACACTGGGCACGCTGGGCTTCAGGGCTTCGAGCCTCAAAGCAAGCTGCAGCTCGAGGGTTCCAATTCGTAGCATGCAGGCTCTGGGGGCTGAAGTAGGATTTTGTCAAAGCCGGCAGCCTGCAATCTCGTCATAGATGCAATCTCGTCATAGACTGAGCGGCCCGAAGCCCACAGAATTGTGCCAGTGAAGCGGTAGATGATAACCACATGAGCTCAGAAAGAGGGTTCGTGTCTTTGCGCCTGTGACGTGGTGGGCTGCAAGGGTGGTAGAGCGGGAAACCCTAAGGCCCGAAACACCTCAGCCTGAACAGCCCTGAGCCCTACCTTTATCGGAGGTGGACAACGGACAACGATGCCTTGAACATTACAACCCCTGAAATCCAGAAGCCCTAATCCGAAACCCTAAGCCCCAGAAAGGGTCGACGGCTCATCCCAAGGTGGTGATGCTTCTGATCGGTCTGGGCTGTCTAGGCTTCTGCTTCTACAGGACCGCGGGAAAGTAGGGCCACGTTCCTGGAGGTTTAGGCTGTTTGGCGTTTTAGGGCTCCATACCTTCAGGACTCTTGTGTGTAGGTCCGGGGGCCGAATGAGCTCATGCCTCACAATCACAGGCCAGCCCGCAAAGTTCTTCTTGTGGTTTTAGTTTGAATGTCGGGCTCGGGGTAGGGATAGGCTCGCTTCTGAATCCCACTTAACACCAGGAGCACCCTGAACCGGACAAGTGCGAGCGTGTCTCTGCCACAAGCTGCTCTAGAACAGAAAGCTCCCGAGATCCCAAGCCTCCGAAAACTTGTGCTTTGAAGTTTCAGGGGGCTCCGATATATACATATTTGAGATTGCATGTAATAAACACAAAAAAACACATAATAAAAATATCCACATATATATAAATAAATAAATAAATAAATATATATATATATATATACATACACATAACGAAAGCGTTAGGATCAGCAGCTGGGCGCCGCGATCCCTATGGGACGACGGTGTTCCCTGGTGCTGGGCGCGGCAGGCTTGTCGCCTTTGGGGGAGCAAAGACTGTTCGTACAAGGGCGGAACATCCTGTTCTGAGACGAAGAGTACTAAGGCCTTAAGCGTTAGGCCCTCATGCCCTCATCTCTTGTGGTATCGGCCTTCAGATCTCAGGCTCATCAAGGTCCTTAGAGATCTTAATAATGGTCGAAGTAGAGCTGCAAAAGCAGCAGCCGCTAAAGCCAGCCAGCCACCGTTTCGCTCTGCATCTCCTAACTGCTTGGTGCATGGGACTAGGTCTTCAAGCAGAAGCTCAAGAGTGGGCTGATCGGCTCTAGGATTGTTTAAAGCCCAAGACCCTCAAACCTTGAGCGTAGTTCCGTAGGCACATAGAGAGAAACTCCGAGTCTTCTTCCGCCTTTGTTGTTCGTGGGATTCATGGTACGTGGCGCTCGAGATTTTGCTTTGCGGTGCAGAGCGGAAACGAGATTAAGCACCGAGCCTCACAGAAGCCGAGGATCCTCCCTACTAGGCCATCACACCCCTTCATGCCGGACCAGTTGTAGGGGTGGGGTTCCCAGCCTAACTTCCGCACGAGAACCCCAAACCCACTGAGCTAGCTGGTTCAGGCCTACTCATACACCTACTTCGGGGACCAGGCGTGGCAGTCCACGGCTTGAGAGTGTTTCGGGCGAGGGCTGCCAAAGCTTATGCATAGGACGTGTCAGCAAGCTATCTTAAACCTTGGCCCTAAACCCTAGACCCCAAGCCCGAACAGGGTTTCGGGTTGGGGGTTGACACAAGTTGCCCAGACCGAGTTCTACCTGCCTTCTAGTTCGAACCCTATTTGTGCCCATAAACCTCTCCAACTATAGGCCCCAGCTGTGAGTAGCCCCCAACCGAAGAGAAGGAGTGGCATTGCCTCCGCTGCCCGGACGACGCGTGCGCTGCCAGTTTCGAAGCTGTGCTGTCAGCCAGCCTGAGTCCCGCCACTGGGTGCATTTTTGTTAAGCCCTAAACCCTAAACCCCACACCCCAAACCCTAAACCCTAAACCCTCAGCTCTAAACCCTAAACCCTAAAAGCCCTAGACCCTAAACCCTAAACCCGAAACTGCCAGAAGTGGGCGTGGCATCCGCCGTCTCCGGTCTGTTGCTCTCTTGTCAGAGCTGGAGGACTTGCAACCCCCAAACCCCTAAGACCCAGGTCCAAGACCCGAAGCCTTTGCAAACCCCAGGCTAAGCCTTCAGCCTCCCCAAACACCCCAAAATCCTCGAAAGAGCACAATAGCCAGCAAGGTCAGCTACATTGCATGTGCCTTGACTGCATCCTTTGGTCTGAGGTCCGTGAGCTGATCAGGGGGTCTTCGGGACTTGAGGATCAAAGGCTCGATCTTGCCCAAACAGCCCTTATGCTTCCAAACATTTCATACAAGCTCTGTGATCCTAGAAGCCCGGTAAACCACCCACACCAAGCCCTAGAGGAGCCCCCCCCCAAAAAAACAGGGAACCTGCAATCTGAGGTGACAAGGACAGCTTGTGGTGGAACTGATGCGAAAGCATCGAGTCAGAGACCGCAGGGCGTCCAAATAAGTCCGGGAAAGATCCTGTGAACTACGCTGTGCCATCTTGGGCGGTTTCCAAAAATTAGGGCTCAGGGTCCTTGTGACAGGGATTAGCTACTTTTTTAGCTCCAAATGGTGGGTGGCAGCTTCGTATCTTTGCTTGTCAGAGTATTTCAACCATTATGGTTCTAAGGGGGAGCAGCGACCGACATCCTGATGTACTGATCATCTCAAGCTATTCGCAAGAAGCCGCGTGCGCACCTGCTGTTGGGGCATCATCCTTCAAGACCTTCCTGACACAGAAAAATCGACATGTCCGGAGACACTATTAAAGCCGGCACCTAGTAGGACCTAGCCTAACTTGGCCAAATACTTGGCATTGGGGCCACTGGACATTTCCCTGCTTGTGCTCGGCCGCCCCCTGCGCGAAGCGCGCGCAGGCGCGGGTCGTGGTCGGAGCTGTTCAGGCTTCCCCGGTTCAATCGTCCGAAGTCCGAAACCCCCTGCTCCCGGAGCCAGAACAGACCAGAGCAACCACGACTCAGCGACCATAGTAGCGCCCCGGAAGAATTCGGCGCCCTGACGCGAGCCGACGTAGAAGAGGGGACCTCAGAGCCAAACCAGGATTCACACAAGCTCTCACAAGCATGTAATGGGATCCCTCACCCTCTCCCGCCAAGACAGAGATTCTGGCAGTTGTTGCTGATGTCGCATCTAAAATGGGTTGCTGACAGGTGGTCTCATAATGGATTCGCCCCTCTGCCACTGCGAAAGTTCATGATTCGACTCTGGGGCTTGTGCTTCAGACCTTAGCGCCTGGCTTGTGCTCGCAGGGCGCTGAGGGTCCTCTGTGGGTTTCTTGCGCCCCGAACAAGAGCGGGCGGGTGTATGCAGAGCCTCGCGGACTGAGGGGGGCAAGCCTTGCTGTTGTTTGGACCTCCAGCGGTACTTATATAACTAGGATTGCTAGATAGAGTTTGTTCGAACCTTCTTCGGGGCACTTAAAACCCTGCTTAGAATTTCCCCATGGGCCTACAAGTTGTCTGGGATTTGGTTTCGGCTTTGACGTTGCTGTCGTCTGAGCCTTGAGGGTTCAGAGCCTAGAGGATCCATCTCGTTGGCTACGAAAGACTCCTAATCCTCCAGGAGACTTTTTCAGGATGTTCTGCCCAGAGCCCCAATGGCTTAGAACTGCCCTAACGCCTGAGGCAGAAGAAACCCCAGGCCTACCCCGACAAGAACTCTTCCACCGAATCCTGAAACGTGAAGTGCGTGAAGAATCGAAGCTCTCAAAACCCTGGATGTCCGTGAAGTTCTGCTTTTGCTAAGCAATGGCACCATGCCTGCGACTGGGGCGAGCATCCACATGTAAGGCGGACGCGCTGTCCGGACGAAAAAGGGGGGGTGCAAAATCTGCTCTTACCCCTCAGCCTTCCTGATGGCAGCCCCTCGGCCCTGAACCCAAAAAAAACCCTAACCCCTAAATCCTAAACGATAAACCCTAGACCGCTGCAGGAGAGGCCTCAGGCGCTGAGCTAGCACCCTGGAGCAGCAAAACGAGCGTCTGTCTCCAAACTATAAACGCCTTTGAAGCCCTCCCGCCCTACCCCGCCCCCGAACCCTTGATGGTCACAAGGGAGGCGCGTTCAGGGCGTCTGGGGCATATAGTGGTCTTTATTTATGATGTACGGCACTCGGATCCGGGGCCTCGGGTTTGAGGGTTCTCTAAACTCTCAACTTCCCCTTACTTCGCGGGGCTTCCCTAAATCCGAATAAGCCCACGTTTGGCATCCAGACTGCATTGATCCCCCCGGCCACCGTGAGACTTGAAGCTTCAGGCGGCTCGTCGCTGGGAAGCGAAGAGTGTGGCCTCACTTTCTACTACACCCAGGCTGGGCTGATTTTTGAATGCCAATTCGTCCAGGTTGATGTGAGCGTATTTGGCTGCCTTGTAGTACGCAGGCTAGCGCAGAGTCTGGCTCTCCAGCTATTTTTGGGAGGTGGTCTGTAGGGTCACACATTGTAGCCATCTTCGGGCACGTACAGCCTTACACCTTGCACTGACGAGGCGTCGGAGATCCCGGTGACCCTAGCAGCACCCGGAGCCGGGAAGCCGAGTGCTGTAGTGGCAGGGTTTCTGGGATTGGGGTTTGAGGTTGCTTGGTGGTTTAGTTTAGGGTTTGGGGTGCTGGGTTTGTGCGGTATCGAGAGCTTGTTGCACGGCACCTCCACCCTGGGTGAGTGGGCCCTGATTCCATGTTTGCGGGCCCCGAGACTCACAACCCCAAGGCCCAAGCACAACCCTAAACCTTCAAACCCCAAAACCCCAAGCCCAAGCCCTCAACTCTTGAACCCCTAAGCTCCTAAACACCTGATCCCCTGATCCGCTAAGCCCTTAAGCCCCTGAGCCCCCAAGCCCCTGAGCCCCCAAGCCCCTGAGCCCCCAAGCCCCTAAGCCCCTAAGCCCCCTAACCCCCCAAAGCTGAAAGGTGCGAGGCTTCGGGCACCTCTTCTACTTCTCCGGCTCGCGCGGGCGCCCGGAGCCATCGTGGAAGCAAGTAGGGGCCCTTTTGTGTGTGTTCGGGATTTCGGGGTTTAAGGGTTTGGCCGGGGGGGGTAAGGGTTTTAAGGGCCTTTAAAGGTTAGCAGCGCAGGGTTTCGGGCTTAGGTTCTTGGGGTTTGGCTCAAGATTCGGTCCCCAAGCCCTAAGCCCTAAACCCTAAGCCCTTAAGCCCCAACCCCTAAACGCTAAACCCTTCACCCGTCCCCCCACCCCTTTCTATCCTGGGGATGCTAAGAAGGTTCTGCAACTCGATGACGGTTCAGTCGGCAAAATGCTTCGACGACGTCTGCCCCGAAGGCCCCGAGTCTGTTTTTTTCTTGGTTTAGGGTTTAGGGTTCAGGGTTTAGGGTTTCAGGTTTGAGGGTTTAGAGGTTCAGGTTTGAGGGTTTAGAGGTTCAGGTTTCCGGGGTGGGGCTTCCAGGGTTGGGGTGTCCCATAAGCCCTCGACCGTCAAGCTGGGCTGGAAATCTCGACTTGGGATTTGTCTCCCTTGTAACTCCCCGCCGTGTTCGGAAGAGTCTTAGAGGAGGCCGCTTGTACCTGGCGCCTGCAAGACTCAACCCTTGCAAAGCAAGGATCTCATAAGGTATTAATTCCGGTGTTAAGGCCAAGAGGGCTATCTTGGGGGCTGGATCTGTAGGGTGTCGTGGGCCTCACTCCACCTACCAGGGCTATCTTGGTTGAGGGCAATTTCATTTCGAGCTTGAACGAAGCCTTTCAACTCATCTCAGTGCTGACTGCAACAATCTGCCAAGGAGGCGAAGTTAAATCTGCAGCATCGGGTGCCTGAACCCGAACCGATGTCCTGAACGCCAGGCCCCGCAAAAAGACCCAAAGCCCGAAACCCCCGACTCTGCCGAGCCCTGAGCCTCCTCTAAACCCACGACACCTGCGCAACAAACATACCTCGAAGCACCTGGACAGTCCATTCCCATACCGCACGAAAAAGTGAACAAAACAAAGTGGCCTAAACTGGGTGGAGGGTTTGGGGCTGAGGGGTTAGAAATTGTTAGAAATCGTGTGTATATATGTATGCACATGCATACTTTAACAGTATATGAATATGATATGTCATACAAAAAGTACATAATATGAATAGATATATATAGAAACAAATAAAAATCTATAAACAAATAACAATAAATACATAAACAATAAATAAACAATATATATATATATATATATATGGTAGCCCCCCCCCCCCAAAGATCTACCTTTTTAACACTGTTTTTCAAGGAGACAACACAATAAAACAATGCAGTCTGCTTCTCCGATTCATCTGCTGCTCAACTTCATAAACTCACAATGAACTCACAAGTGCTTCATAAGAACTATGACTTCTGTGTTACAGCCGTTTTAATTGAAACGGCCGACGTTTCAATTGAAACGGCCGGGATCCAAGATCCAAGATTTTGAGGGGCTATTGGAAATGCATCTTGGAATCCTATATCTTGGATCCCAGCCGTTTCAATTGAAACGGGAAACGTTTCAATTGAAACGGCCGGGATCCAAGCTAGATTCCAAGATGCATCTCCAACAGCCCCTCAAAATCTTGGATCTTGGATCTTGGATCCCAGCCGTTTCAATTGAAACGTCGGCCGTTTCAATTGAAACGGCCGGGATCCAAGATCCAAGATCCAAGATTTTGAGGGGCTATTGGAAATGCATCTTGGAATCTTATATCTTGGATCCCAGCCGTTTCAATTGAAACGGAAACGTTTCAATTGAAACGGCCGGGATCCAAGCTAGATTCCAAGATGCGTCTCCAACAGCCCCTCAAAATCTTGGATCTTGGATCTTGGATCCCAGCCGTTTCAATTGAAACGGCCGACGTTTCAATTGAAACGGCCGGGATCCAAGATCCAAGATCCAAGATTTTGAGGGGCTATTGGAAATGCATCTTGGAATCTTATATCTTGGATCCCAGCCGTTTCAATTGAAACGGAAACGTTTCAATTGAAACGGCCGGGATCCAAGCTAGATTCCAAGATGCATCTCCAACAGCCCCTCAAAATCTTGGATCTTGGATCTTGGATCCCGGCCGTTTCACTTGAAACGTTTTCGTTTCAATTGAAACGTCCGGTTTTCGAGATCTAGGATTCCAAGATGCCTTGGATAGAGTCCTGGGAAATCTTAGATCTTGGATCTTGGATCCCGGCCGTTTCAATTTAAACGGAAACGTTTCAATTGATTGAACTTCTAAACTCCGGGATCCAGGATGCAAGATCCCGTGGAAACTTTTTCCTGGAATCTTGAGTCTCGGATCTTGGATCCTGGGGTTTTGAAGTTCAAAACTCTGGATTGAAGTTCAAAACTCACGGAACTCCATAGGGTTAAGGCTTGAAGGTTTCGGGCTTCAGGTTGAGGCATTTGAGCCTCAGCCGGCAATTGAACCTAAACCCTCAATCTTTAAACCCTATAGGGTTCAGGTTTAAAGATTTAGGGTTTACAACTCGGGCATTCAAACTTAAGCCGGCAATTCAGCCTAAACGCTCAACCTTTAAACCCTATAGGGTTAAGGTTTCAAGGCTTAGGGTTCAAGCTTACTAGCCCAAAACCCAAGGAAATTAAAGTTGAAACTTTCAGAATAAACTACCTTGTAAGAAGCCCCAAAGTTGAAAAGTTGAGTTGTGAGCCAGTAAGCAAGATTGAAGCGCTTAAAGCTAAGCCCATAGAGCTAAAACCTCAAGGGTTTAAGGTTTAGGCATTCTAGGCTGCCCAGTAACCTAGGCTCAAAAAAGGGTGCCCTTTTTTGCTTAAAGGGGTTTATCAGGGAACCAAAACCCCCCAAAAAAGTGAATAAGGGTACTACTGGGCATCCTAGCATTAAGACATGAACCCTAAACGTTTTCGGGGTCTAAAAGGGTTCAAAGGTGTTAACTCCATAGGCGCTGGAGGTATACACGCCCAGACCCTAGGTACCTGAGGTTTAGGCATTGCAAAGCCCCATAGGCGCTGTGGCGCCGAGACCTTAGGTACCTGAGGTTTAGGCATTATAAGACCTTTAAGCCCTACAAGGCTTTTGAAGGTTTAAGCTCTAGGGATTTCAACCTAGGTTTGGGCATTCCAACTGGTTGAAGCCTTAAACCCTATAGGGCGCCTATAGGGTTCGGCATTTAAACCGAATAGGTTACCTTTAAACGCTATAGGTTTAAAAGGTCCAGGTTCAAAACAGTTAGGCCCTATAGGGTTTGAAGGCTTGGGTTGTTTTGGGGTTTATCTACCCTATCGGGGTTAGCCCCATAAGGTTGGGTTCACAGGTTTCGGGTTTAAGATTTAGACATTACCTATAGGAGTAGAACCTTATCACAGGGTTGTGATTTAGGCATTTAAAGCGAAGCCCATAGAGTTCTAACTTTAAGGCTTTAAGGTTTAAGATTTAGGCATTTAAACCTTAACCCTAAACTCTTTAGAGTCTGAACCCTAAAACCCCAAAAAAGCTCAAAGTTTTTTACCCTATAGGAGCTGAAGGTGTACATGCCCAGACCTTAGGTTTGTAAACCATTAAACCCTAGAGGGTGTAAAGGTTTAAGGTATTTGGAGGGTGTATCTAGAAAAATCCTCACGGGGTTAGCCCGATAGCGTTTAAGCCCTATAGGAATTACAAGGTACTGGCTTATTAAGGTTTAGGTATTGCCTATAGGAGCAGAACCTTGAACCCTGAAGGGCTTGAGGCTTAAATCCCTAAACCTTAAATCCCGTAAGGTTATTCCTATGTTTGCAGGGCTTGCCTCCTGTGCAAATGCAAAAAGAAAGTAGAACAAGTACCCACATGGCCACATGATGTATGTATATAGGGTATATGCATCATATATCAAACACAGACAATGGAGAAGGCATAGGGTGATACGAACAAATCATCTGCTGTGAGTCCCCGGGACGCGAGAATACTCTGAGCAGATATCTTTTCACTATTCCCTGAGATCTTCCAACAGGCTGCTAGTAGTTGCTCACAAGTATCTAGGCGTTCATTCTCACAAGCCCAGAAGGTCTTATATGATATTCGTCCAAAGCAACTGCGGATCACATCCTTACTACAAAAGTCTTGTTGTTCAGGGTGTTTCAGGCTTGTGTACGTCTCGTAAGCAGAAATGATATAGCATGCTATGGGAACTGTGCTGTTATATCTTAATATGGCGAGCATTTAGGGTTGGGAGTTCAAGGGGTAAGCCAGAAAAACTTATACTTTACGGCTGCATTTTTGTTTTTCAGGGTGCTTCAGGTGGTTGTACCTCTCCTGAGAAGAAATGATATTCTATAGCATGCTACGGGAACTCTGCTATATCTTAATAGAGCGAGGGTTTAGGGTTTTGAGTTGAAGAGGTACACAAGCCAGCAGGTTGTCTGTAAATACTTTTCTGATACATTTTTGTTCTTCAGGTTGTTTCAGGTGGTTGTACGTCTCGTAAGGAGAAACGATATAACATGCTACGGGAGCTGTGTTGTCTATTGCAAGTCTCTAAAACGGTGGATCTTTGAGGGGGGGGGGTAACTATAACTAAAACGGTGGAACCTGTACTTTGGTATTCAGTCTCAGTTCAGGAAGTGTTCCTGTCATGAGGAGCCGAATAAAGTTGAAGGGATCCTGTCTATAAAAAGTAGCTAAAACGGTAGATCTTTGGGGGGGGGGGGAAGCATATATATATATATACACATGTATATATGTATAGATGTATGCATAGGGTCCGACAATGGCCAGGCTTCCAGATCAAGCCCGGAGCCCTTGGCATGACCTGCCTCACGGAGGCCACCGGAGTTCCATATGGCGGCGCCTCCTTCCGTAAGAGTGGGTAGGGTTTAGGGTTTAGGGTTTAGGGTTTAGGGTTCAGGGTTCAGGGTTCAGGGTTTAGGGTTTAGGGTTTAGGGTTTAGGGGTTAGGGGTTAGGGGTTTAGGGGTTAGGGGTTACGGGTTAGGGTTTAGTGGTAATATACGGGTCGGAAAAGTTATCTACAATATTCCCCTCTTGTCCTATATAACTATACTATCATCATCACCCCCCCCCCCCTTCTCTCAGGCGAAATCCCCGAAAACCCCGCAATACCCTACATCTAATGATAGCTTCAGAAGGAGCAGAGTATATACCTTATGCATCTTACAACATATAGTAGCGGGTTTTTTTGTATACAGTAAATAGCATAAGAACAACATACGGGGTTTTAGAGTTCCGAAAGCTGCCCTGGGTTAACCCCTAAACCCTAAACCCTAAACCCTAAACCCTAAAACCTAAACCCTAAACCCTGAACCCTAAGAAGCCAGTGGCACTGTCGTCGTCTCGTTGGAAGGCTGTAAGAGAACCTCCAAGCTTCGTCGGTACTTGCTTTGGGGCTTCTCGTGCAGGGATTGTTTAGGATTTGCGGGTTTATAGGGTTTAGGGATTAGGGCTTAGGGTTCAGGGCTTCTCGTGCAGGGATCTGTACTTGCCGAGCCCAAGAGTCACGAAAAATATGTGGGTTTCGCAAATGGGGCCCCTCACATGGGGGCTTACGGGCGCTTGCCATGAGCATGAAGGCTACTCTAACTCCAGGTCTGCAGCTGCTGCTTGCAGCTGTTGTCATGCTTCCTGAAATTACAATGCGCCTTGCGCGTGGCACGGCGAGCAAACATGCACAAATGCAGAACGCACGCAAACGACGGCAATTGTGGGCCATTGTGGCGCCGCAGATCACCACGATTGTGCACAATTGTGCGCTTCTGCAACTGCTGCGCAATGTTCGCTGCAACGATGTGCGCGCGCTCCGCATCATCTTCGCAACAGTTTTCGGAAAGGGTTCCAAGCGTGAGTAAAGACCTCATCGCCCAAATTAAAAATGAGATTCCGATGTCAGATGAACCTTTTCAGGCTCATCATACCTTACGCCCGCCCCCCATTACAGCGCCCCCATTAGCGATTCTCTGAGGGTTATTCTCTACTCGAGCACTGTTGCCCGTACCATACAATCCTCTTGCGCTTCGCCCTTGTGCACTCTTGCACAAGACTGGCTTTAACCGCATGTCCCTGTTGGAGACATGCAAGACAGTTGGAATATGAACACACACACACACACACACGCACACAGACGCACACAGACGCACACAGACGCACACAGACGCACACAGACGCACGCACGCACGCACGCACGCACGCACGCACGCACGCACGCAGGCACGCAGGCACGCATGCACAGACACCAACGCATGCACAGACACCAACACACACACACACAGTCACATTCTTCCCATGATTCGGAGAGTCCAAACTGAACATGACTGCTGGACATGACAGCTGCACAACACTTGCACTGATCATGACTGCTGCACATGCACTCGTGCTCGTCCGTGAATTCAGCCCTCATGGAAACTGGAAGTTACAAAACGCGTACACGCGGCATATGTAGGGATGTTCCCACTTCTACTAACAGTCCTTGATACGGATTAAATAGGCATTCCTTATTCAGGACTGTTAGTATAAAGTGGGACATATGTACTGCGAGAGGTGCTCAACCCCTGCCTGCATGCAAACTTGCTTGACAGGAGGAAAACCCTTTCAGAGTGCGCTCACACGAACATTGAAGAGCATCTTCGTTGGCGCAGGACTCTGTCAATGTTCCCTGCGCCCCCTGCAAGCTGGCTGTCTACGCCAGTGATGCTTTTCCAACAATGTGTGAACCTGTTTTCACACACACACGTACAAACACACACACGTACAAACACACACACACACACACGTACAAACACACACACACGTACAAACACACACACACACTCTCTCTCTCTCACACACACATATCAACACATATAAACACATACACTCATCGGTACAGGGCTTAGGGGCTTAGGGTTTACAAAGGTGTCTTCACCGATTCTCTGCCGGCCTTCTGCCCCACGTTCAGCGTTCCCGACACCACTTTGCCGGAAACGCTGGTGTTCCTAGGATCGAGCCACTTGGTACTTGGAGGTGTTTTTTTTTGTTTAGGGGTTTAGGGCTTAGGGTTTAGGGTTACTTGGAGGTACATGGGTACTTGAAACCCCAATTATCAGTCTACTTATAACCTACTTGGAGGACTTCGGGGGCTTGTAAGTACAGTTCTAATTGGGGTTATAAGTACCCTGAACCTAATTGGGGTTATAAGTACCCTGAAACTCCATGTAGCCCAGTACCCATGTCTAGGGTCCGAAGTTTGGGCCCTGAATTTGGGTCCCTCCTTACATGACCCGTTTATACACCATACCTAAGAAGGGCCCATACTTCGGAGCCCTTTAAATCCCTTTAAGACAAGGGTAAGGGATCATACTAAGGGCCCACGGTCCAAGCCTTAGACTGGCATTTTTGGGTGGGTTACTTGAAAAGGGACGCTTTGAACCCACAAAAAGGGGAAAAGGGTACCAGTGACCTGCCAAGGTCAGCATGCAGGGGTTGTAGAGTTTCTACAGGCGGGGTGTAGAGATTTGGGGTCATAATCCGTAACCGTGTAGGATGTATGTGTGTGTGTTTTAGGGAATGAGGGAATTTCGGTGCCCTAACAGCCCCTTGAAGGATATACATATAGGAAGATAATCGGGCTGCGGTTTAGGGTTTAGGGTTTAGGGTTTAGGGTTTAGGGTTTAGGGTTTAGGGTTTAGGGTTTAGGGTTTAGGGTTTAGGGTTTAGGGTTTAGGGCTTAGGGTTTAGGGTTTAGGGTTTAGGGCCGTTTAGGGTTTAGGCTTTAAGGTATTCCGGTATTCCCTACCAAGAACCGGCAGGGGAATCCTTGGGTCGCTTTTGGATCCTTGTGGCTCGGCTGGCTGTGGGGCACCTGCGGCTTAGGGCTCTCCAGGGTTTAGGGTTTAGGGTTAGGGTTTAGGGTTTAGGGCTTAGGGTTTAGGGTTCCAAGGCCCCAAGCCTTCGCCCGATAACTTGCGCAAATCTCGGCCGAAGGTCGCCCCGGACCTGTAGACGTCTGAAACGCAAAGCCTGCAGCTGAGGAAGGAGAGTTTCAGGGTTTCGGGGTCGCTAAGCCCAAAACCCTTGGGGGCCTACAACCCTAAACCCTAAACCCTAAACCCTAAACCCTAAACCCTAAACCCTAAACCCTAAACCCTACTAACCGCTCAACCCTCGATCCTACTATTGGGTCAGGAAACACCCTATGGTAGCTCGAGAAAAGGCAGGAGGGGGGGGGGGGGGGTTCTGGGCCATACTCGTTGCCAGCGTTTAGGGTTTAGGCTTAAGGCTTTAGGTTAAGGGTTTTTAAGGGTTTGGCTTAGGGTTTTGGATTTTAGGGCTTCTGTTTTTCGCCCACCCCCCCCCCCCCCCCCCACCGCCCCTTGTTCAGCCTGCCCATTGCTTCGTGATCTGGGCTTTCCAGGTCTAAAAGTCTGTGTCCAGTGTTGCGGCTTTGCATGTGTGGACTGTGGCGGCTGGTTGCATTCGGTCTAGTACAAAACCCCACAAGCCCAACCCGAACCCTCCCTGGCAAAGTGAAGCTCGCCTCGTGGGCGCGTTGCTGGGCGGCCGCGGGGGTGGGGGCAGCTGATCCAACGCCTGCCGCCACGAGGGGGTTTAGGGTGTGGGGCTTAGACTGCTTGAATCTAGGATATAGGTCGCAGTGGGAACTTCCTTAACGCTTGAACAAGCTTGAGCTCTACAACCATAAGGCCCCCTGAAGCCCTTCTTGAGTTTGAACATAACCCTAAACCCTAAGGGTTTAGGGCTTACAGGGGTTTAGGACCCTAAGCCCTAAGCCCAGGGTTTCGTTGCTTTCGGCTTTAGGGCGAGATCTGCTCAGAGCTTCCATGAGTCTATGAATCTCCTAGATGAGGTTCCTCCACCTGGTAGCTCATGGGTACTTCGAACCCCAACTGTCACTGTACATGTAAGCCTGGCGAGTCCTCTAAGTAGGCCACAAGGAGACTTAGAATTGGGGTTATAAGTACCCATGCACCTAGGGTTTAGGGAGCAAGATGTGCGGTGAGAGGTCGCGACTCGGGGGTAGATCTTGCGATTCACTGCAAAAATTGGTCATTTCTTTCATTTGTGATTTTTGTAATGCTTGGAGTGCTCGTAGGCTAAGGCTTCCAGAGAGGGGCTCAGCTTTTGAAAAAGAGAGAGAGAGAGAGAGAAAAAAGAAACTCCGCTTGATCTGGTGTTTGGGGGTTTCGGGGCGGCTGGCTGTAGTGGCCATTGGAAGAGACAGCACAGCGCCTGCACCCCAAAACGGCCTAAATGGTAGGGTTTAGGGTTTAGGTGTTATGTGAAAACACATCCAGAACACCATGGCACTCGCCCGTTTTTTGTCCACTGCTCGAACTTCCACACACCTCGCGCCAGCTCCCTACGTACTCAGCGAGAGAAGACCGACTGCTTATGAACCACTACAAGCCTTACTTCTACAATTCCTACAAAATAAGGAAACCCAACAGTTTAAAGTTCAACTATTGGCTGAGCAAGAAGCCCTACAAACCCTGCAAACCATATAAACCCAGTAAACCCTACCAACTACTGGCTCGGAAGCCCTATAAGCCCTACAAACTCTTAACCCTAGGCCCTGGCAAAGAGGCACTCAGGCGGTCAGCTCGAACATGGCAGGGCCCTCTTCCTCAGTCGGTCTCTTGGGGGATCGCGGCGCCGGGACGGTTTCTTTCTTTCTTGCTTTCTTTATTTCTTTGTTTCTTTCTTTTCTTGATGTGTTTGTTTATTTCTTTCTTTTTGTTCTTTCTTTCTTTCCGCTTATTTGCTTTTTTTTTTTTTTTGGGGGGGGGGGGAGGCTCAGGGTGCAAATAGGTGTTGGCGAGGCTAGGGGGCCCGCTCCCATGCGAAGCCCTGCGCTTTGAAGCTACACATGCTCCTACCTTTGGAGTAGGGAAAAAAAGTATATACTTTTTTAGGTATAAGTAGCTATAATAGGAACCCAGAGCCAAAAAAAGTATTAAAGTACAGTACTCCAAAACCCAGCTAAACGGTGAAAGTGAAGTTCTTTCAGGAGCCTGGGGATTTCGGGCTTAGGCCCGGGACCCTGTAAAGCAGTGAACAACCTAAACCCTAAAAACTAAACCCCTAAACCCTGGACCCTAACCCTAGCCCTAAACCCCTGAATCTTGAAGCAAAGCTATCAAAACTCCAATCAACGCGAAGCCCTAAACCCTCGCGAATCACGTAGGCATGCTCCTTTCCTTAGCTGAGGGTGTAGTCGTCTCTATCCCCTCCTTTCTGGAAAACTCTAAACCCCCTGAACCAACCCTCTTACCTCAGGAGTTGTTGAACCCTAAGATTGAACACGCCTTCAGCTATAAACCCCACAAGCTAAATTTGCAAGCCCTAAAACCTACACCCCAGGCCCCGGGGGCCAAACCTGCAAGCCCTTAACTGCCTCAACCCTAAACTCCCAAAGCTCTAAATCCTAACCCTAAAACTCAAACCTGTAGCTGTGAGCCCTGTAGATTAGAACCTACCACTACACCCTGTCAAGCACAAGCTTGCACCTCATCCAGGCTGCTGGGGCCAAAAGGTTAGTCCTTGAGTTTTCAGAGCTGGCTGGAGTGCCTGAAAGAGCTTCAACCCTAAACCCTAAACCCTGAACGCTGAACCCTGAACCCTAGCCTTAAACCCACCCTACACTCTAACCCTAAACCCGAAACCCGAAACCCTAAACCCTAAACCATAAACCCTAACCCTAACCCTATACCCTAAACCCTAAACCCTAAACCCTAAACCCAAAACCCAAAACCCAAAACCCAAAACCCTAAACCCTAACCATAAACCCCGATGCCGGGCTTCGCGATACTTGAACGCCACCTTGAAAGGCAGCATCCGGCTGCCGGCCTTCAACGCCATCCGCGCCAGCTCCTGCAAGGGTTTAGGGTTTAGGGTTTGGGGTTTGGGGTTTAGGGTTTAGGGTTTAGGGTTTAGGGGTTGCTGGTTTGGTTTAGGGTTTATGGTGTTGAGGTCTCTGGGTTTTCGGGTTGGTGTTTTAGGGTTTTTTGGTTTAGGGCTTTGAAGTTTTAGGGTTGGTGGCTTAGGGTTTGTTTAAGGGCTTGGAAGGTTGCAATGTTAGGGTTTTCGGGCTTGGGCTTCGCCAACCCCAAGTGCGATACCCCTAACTTGCCCTAAGCCCAAACCCTGTAATCCCTAAAAACCCATGACCCTATCCACCCTATAAACCCTAATTTTATTCTTACCCGAAGCTCCAAAAACCCTGATAACCCCAAACCGTCCACTCCTCCGACTCCACATCTAACTCGAAGATGACCACACCAGGCTTCCTGGGTTTTCAGGCACGTGCTTTGGGGCCATCGCGGTTTGGGTTCAGGGTTTAGGGTTTGGGGTTTAGGGTTTGGGATTTAAGGTTTAGGTTTTGGGTTAGAGTTAAGGGTTTGGGGTTTCTCGTGGATTCCTCATTGCGTAGGGCAACAAACCGGACCCATTGCCCAGATCAACCCACCCACCCCTGCCATGTGACCACAGACAGTCCGCCTTGCAGCGATGCCCTACTTGGAGGTTCGTGGGTACTTATAACCCCAGGGTTTAGGGTTTAGAGTTTCGGGTTATTACCCCAACTACAAGTCTACTTGTAACCTACTTAGAGGACTTCGGGGGCTTATAAGTACAGTTCTAATGGGGGGTATAAATACCCTGAACCTCCAAGTAGACTATGGAACCAAAACATTCCCAACCCCAAAACTCTGCTGTAGGGTTCTTAAGGGAGGGGAGTTCACGGGGGGTAGGTACCTGGAAAACTTAGGGAAGCTTCGGGAGCCTTAGTGAGTAGTGGGGGAGTGTACCAGGGATCCTCCCGGTTGAGCGATCCGCGCAGTTCAGGGCCCACAGGGCCCAGGGATCCTCCCGGCTTGCGGAAGACCGGACCGGCTGCAGATCAAAATTTTGGTACGTACGAAAGATACCAAGCAACCTTGCCACCCAACCACCCCAAACCCAAAACCTCAATTCTACGTCCTAAACCCTACCCTAATTAAAACCCTCAACCCTCAACCCTCAACCCTCAACCCTCAACCCTACACCCAAACCCCAAACCCCAAACCCCAAACCCTAAACCCTAAACCCTAAACCCTAAACCCTAAACCCTAAACCCTAAACCCTAAACCCTAAACCCTAAACCCTAAACCCTAAACCCCTACCCAACAGTGATCCCCACACAGCTTCACAGGATGTCGGCCACGCTTAGACCTCCCCCCCAAAGGCCTCAAGGCTCCAAACCCTGGAGCCCAAAGGACTTGGGGCTTAAGGCTTATAGGGTTTAATCCCTGAAACCCGAAACCCCCATAGGGTTTAGGGTCTAGGGTCAAAGGGATCCTAGGCCTAACCCCACCTCCCCCCCTGGATCTGCACAAGATACTTCGAGAACAAGAGAGAAGCCTGAAGCCCCGAAAATCCCCTAAACCTTCATCCCCCACCGCTTAGGGTTTAGGGTTTAGGTTTAGGGTTTAGGGTTTAGGGTTTAGGGTTTAGGGTTTAGGGTTTAGGGTTTAGGGTTTAGGGTTTAGGGTTTAGGGATGCCTGCCGGGCGTCAGAGCAGCAACCCAGTACTCGAACCGCCCCTTGCTGGCGCCCGTGCGGCTGTCGGCAATCCTGGAGTGTGCTTCACCCAAAGAGGCCAAAGATCCCAATACCCTAAACCCTAAACCCTAAACCCTAAACCCTAAACCCTAAACCCTAAACCCTAAACCCTAAACCCTAAACGGTTTAGGGTTTAAAAACAGGGAACATACATATTAAGGAGCCATTATAAAGGTAAGGTATATTCGTTAGTTCAAAGTATTGGGCTTCATGTGTTTGTGAGCCATATGAGTGTACTTGGAGGTTCTTGGGTACTTATAACCCCTGTTATTTAGGGTTGAGGGTTAGGGTTTCATGGGTAGCTATAACCCAAATTCTACGTCTACTCCACCGAGTATACTACTATTTGCTTAAGAAACCCCGCAAAAGCGAAACAACATAAATCTGCTTTAAGCAATTAGTAAATACTAGACCCCACAGACAGCTATGAACAAAATGGTTACCCTTTTTGGTCTAAAAGGACTTACAAGGGAACCCTAAACCCTAAAAAAGGGAAAAGGGCCTACTCTGGGTCCTAGTACAAGTGTAGTGATATTCCTACAGCGCTTTGCATATTTAACGTGCAACAATTCCAGTTGTTCTGTGTGTATATTCCGACGTTCAGATACTTTCTGTTTATGTAGGTAAATGAGGTGGTAGTACATCCGGTTCCTGGGTTATATGTATAGGGCTACAAGCACCCTAATATCTCCCTAGAACTTAGGATATCCCAGCTATAGCCGTTGTGTAGTATAGCAAGCCAAGTTCGCTGACCCTCAGATGTAGCTCCTCGTTTGCGTTGGTCGGCGGGGTCATTTTCAAATGTTACTCGCAGGAAATTCTGTGTATAGTATAAGCTAAACATACAATCTAGGAATCTGGGTAGCCAAAAAGAGGGGTGGGTGGGTAATGTTGACCTTGTAAATTAATAACCCCCCCGTCGTAACTGCACAATCCAAATCCCAGAATGTAATTATAACACCCCCCCCCCCGTAGTTGCACAATCCTTCCGGGCCAAAGCCGGTTGAAAAGCTGCCTTTTCCTTTGTTGCTGAAAACAATTGGGCAAACTGCATTTCAAAAGGCATGAAGAACGCAAACAAGCCAGGAGGCCTGGCAAACGCAGCCCCCCGCCCCGCTCCCCAACTCCCGCCTGCAAGATCCTGCAAGCAAAGTGCGTTTTGGAAGCCCTGGAGAACGCAGTCCCTCTCTTCCCCATGCATCCTCCTTCCCACTCGCCCGCAAAATGCATTCCGCCTTTCCCTGCCTTCAAGCCAACTGCTGCCAGCAAAATGCGTTGAAAAGGCCTGGAAAATGCACCCCCCCCCCCCCCCCCCCCCCCTCCTTCCCACCTGACAGCAACATGCGTTTTGGAAGGCCTGGAAAACGCATTCCCCCCTCACTCCCGCCTGCAAGCAAAGTGCGTTTTGCCCTCTCTTAAAATGCATTCCGCCTGCCCCCCCCCCCCCATCTCGCCTGCCAGCAAAATGCGTGTTCTAGGAGGCCTGGAAAACGCAGCCCTGCCTCTACCTTCCCCTCCAAGTCTTGAGGACGTGCGGTTTGGGGACGTAAGGTTTGAACGTCGGGACGCGCAGTCTGGGACCGCTAAGGTCCAAAGACTTAATGTTAATTACGGAACCAACGGCCTGTGACCATACCTTGAAAGGGGGGGCGGGGGGTAAGTAATATGAAGCGAACACACGGTTTAGGGTTTAGGGTTTAGGGGGTAGGGGTTGTTAATATGAAGTGAACATTTTGGACTCTGCGGAACCAAAACTTTGTCTCTGTTCAGTCCTCTGCGTGATGGCATTGTGCGGGTAGACGCGCAGATAAACCTGTCAGCCCAGCAACCCCGAACAAGGGTTTAGGGCTTAGGGATACTGGCGCTTCGTGTAGGTTACAGGGTCCCGCTGCAGGCGGCAGAAAAGTGGCAGAGGGATCTGCCTACAAGGCCAACAATTTCTACAGCCGGACACCATCAACATGAAACCGACACTGCGATTACATGCCTCTTGGAACCGACAAAGATTTCCGTCTTCATTCCCAAGCCATGAAACCGTATGATGTCTTGAAAAATTGGGAGGAACTGATCTCAAACATGGTTCAGGGTGTAGCGCATGGGGACATAGGGTTTAGGGCATTGGGATCCCTGTGACCTAAAGCCGCAAACCCTTGCCAACCCAACCCGATACCCCTAAACCCCTTCAGCCCTATAGACCCTTATTTTTTTTGCCTAAACCCAAGCCTTGTAAACCCCTTAACCCGCTTAAGCCCCCAACCCTCAGCAGAACTCCCCAAACCCATAAAACCACATTAGGCCCCTTCATCCTGAAAACCCTAAACACCCTAAACCCGTTAAACTTTCCCAACAAACTCCCTAAACCCCCTAAGCCCCTAACCCTAAACCCTAAACCCTAAACCCTAAACCCTAAACCCTAAACCCTAAACCCTAAACCCCCTTGTGCCTAATCAGCCCCTCCCCACCTTGGCCGTGCGGCCTGTGGCCTTGACGATCTCGCGCCGCGCATCCTCCAGCTGCTTGCTGGTCACCCAGCAAAGCTCCTGGAGCTTTCTCGTAGAGGGCCTTTAAAAGGGTCAACCTAGGTAGGGTTTAGGGTTGAGGGTTGAGGGTTGAGGGTTGAGGGTTGAGGGTTGAGGGTTGAGGGTTGAGGGTTGAGGGTCTACAGGGTTGAGGGTTTTTTCGCAATGGGGATGTAGGGATTTTCGGGGGGAGGGCTTCAGGCTCAGGGGCTTAGACCTCCATCCCCAGGCCCAAAAACCCTACGACATTAGGGTTCAGGGGTTTTGGGGCTGGGGTTCAGCCCCTATCTACCTGAACAGGGACTGGAGTCGTGTTGGGTCGAGGATCCCATTTTCAGGGTTCATTGAGTCCCTGAGGATGGGTTTGGGAGTGACTTTCGATCAGCTCCTCATCCTTCCCAAAGCCCCAACAGTGCCTTATAAGCCCTTATCACAAATCTTCTTATTCCAAGTCCAGACATGAGTTTGCCCTTCTGAAGCCTTGCTAAGACTTGCGCGCAAGATCACAAAAGCCCTGAAAAACCCTAAACCCTAAGCCCTAAACCCTAAACCCTAAAGCTTAACCCTTAACCCAAAGAAGCCAGCCTTGGCCATGAGCGCAAACTTGGCGAACTGCGGCCGGGACTTCATGGGCTCGTCAGCCGGGAACCTGCCCCCCGCCCCCCCAACACCACGCAAACTTTAGGGTTTAGGGTTTAGGGTTTAGGGTTTAGGGTTTAGGGACCAATTCTCCCCCCCCCCCCCCCCCCCCCCCACCGCCGCCCCCCCCCCCCCCGCGCCCCCCCCCCCCCGGCCCCCCGCATACAAACCAAAACGCCCCACTTGTGGAGGTTCAAAGGATTCACTTACAGGCCCCCTGAGTTCTCCAAGCAGGCTCAAAGTATACCCATGAACCTCCAAGCACTAAGCAAAATAACATTCATGCATGCATGGAGGCATACAGACACGAATGCATCCCTCCACTGCCCCCCTGCCCCCATGGTCTAGGGTTTAGGGTTTAGGGTTTAGGGTTTAGGGTCCCCGTCATGCCGTGCTGTGTGTTTGGTTTCGAGCTGGGAGCCTCTCGGACTCAGGGTTGAAGTTCGACAAGGTTCGGGTTTGTTCGTGGGAGGGCATCATGTTCGTATACCGGAAAGGTAAGGTATCTAGAACTCATAAGGGTGCCCATGCTTGCACTACTCCACCTCCCCACCCTGGTACAATCATCTAGGTTAGAGGGGCTCCGGCACTTCAAACCCGAAACCTTAGCCCCGCAACCCTAAACCCTCTAAACCCTAAACCCCAAACCCGAAACCCTAAACCCTAAACCCTAAACCCTAAACCCTAAACCCTAGCCCTAAACCCTAAACCCAAAACCCTTTGGCGCCTCTTGTGGTCGGGCCGAACCGGCTTGATACGGGGCTTGAAAGGCTTTCGCCAGTCGGAGAGCTGAGGCACCAAGACACGCCTAGTGACCTTGGCGCAGGGGGTTTAGGGTTTAGGGTTTAGGGTTTAGGGTTTAGGGTTTAGGGTTTGGGGTTTAGGGTTTCGGGTTTAGGGTTGAGAGCTTAGAGCTTAGGGTTAAAGAGCTTGTGAGGTTTTCAGCACCCTTAACCCAAATAGCCGCTACTTAGGGGTTTAGAGTTTATAGGGTTAAAGATTTCAGGTTTTAGCAAACTGAGCTCGAATACGCCGTTTTCCCACGCGCTACAATCTAAGGCCTGATCCCTGGCGTCCGGTGTTTCCCGGCAAAGTTGCTTGCGGTTTCTCTAAACTCTAAGCCCTGGACCCTTAACTCTAAACCCTTACCCCAGGGAGCGACAAGGGAACCGTCCCTTGCGCAACGGAGAATATGAGGTGAACGAAGCAAACACTCGAACCAACAACTTGAGGGTTTAGGGTTTAGGCTTTAGGGTTTACGGTTTAGGGTTCAGGGTCTGGGGCTTTTGATTCTGGGTTACAACCTGCCTCTTCTCCAAGTGCAGAGCAGCAACTTTGCCCCTGTGCAAAAATGCTGTTCAGACCTCAAACCATCCCTCTATATATGCACATGTATATGCACATGAAGTTCCCAACGACCCCAGAACCAACCCTGCAAACAGAGTGCCATTCACTACACTCCGGATTTGCAGGCTCTAACTAGGATGGCCTGGAACCCTCTGAAACATATTTCTGAAAATGACCCTCTCAAAACCAATAAGAGAATATAATAAATGTCCCAAGGTCTACCTAGTGTGTAAGCCCCTGCAATGCCTAAACCCTAACCCGAAACCCTAAACCCGAAACCCCAAACCCTAAACCCTGTATACAGTAGTTACGTAAGACAAGGCACCGTGGGAGCCCTGGCGCTTGGCTCCCGAGTGGCGCCCGCAACTGAGCGGCTCGCGAGGCTCAGGGAACCGGGCTGAGAGTTTTGGGTCTTCAGGGTCTGTAGGGTTTAGGGTTTAGGGTTTAGGGTTTAGGGTCTAGGGTTTAGGGTTTAGGGTTTAGGTTAGGATTTACGGCCCTGGAATGACCCACCAAGCCAAGGGGGCTGCAGTGTTTGAGATACAGGTTTGAGGTTCGGACATCTCACTGAGGAGTGCAAAAAAAAACGCACACGGCTCATATGCCTTGAATGTAGTAGCAAGATGTATGCCCAAAGAGCCCAAGCCCCCTTAATTCGAGAATATACCTTAAGACATGTCTAGAGCCCTCAACGCCCTAAAGATACCCTGTTTCACTGCCAAACCCTAAAACAGCCCTAAACCCTAAGCCCCAAACCCCAAAACAGCCCTAAAACCCTAAGCCCCAAACTCTAAGCAGCCCTGAAACCTAAAGCCCCAAAATCAGCCCTACCCCCAAACCCCCAACCGTAAAAAAACCCAAAACCCTCAAACAGCCCTAAACCCCAAAACCTAAAAACGGAGCCTGAATGATTAGAAGAGGGTTTTGGGGGGGTGCTTCTGCTAGTATACTTCTAAAGGGACCATCAGGGAAGATTACTAGTATTTAGTTATTCCGACCCCTCTCGTAATAATAACCCCCCTCCCCCCCCCCCCTCCACCCTAAACCCTAAACCCTAAACCCTAAACCCTAAAGCCGAAAAAAAAAAAACGAATCAAGGCGCAGTCAGGAGAGAGGCGGCTCAGACCCAGGGCTCCTTGGCAAGTGCAAGCGCGTGGAGAGCACCCGAGTTCGAGCCTCCCTCTCAACCCTCTAGGGTTTAGGGTTTAGGGTTTAGGGTTTAGGGTTTAGGGTTTAGGGTTAACCCTGTAGGCCCTAAACCCTAAACCTGAGACCCTACGCCCTAACCCCTAAGCGCTAAACCCTAAACCCTAAACCCTGAATAAGACAGGGACTTAAGGAATTGGGTGCCTTATGTCCTCTTAAAGGGCAATATCCGAGGGGGACAGGGGGTACCTAGTTCCCTAAATTTACATACCTTATGTCCCTACAAGGAGTATTCGGGTAGGAGGTACCTCATAGTCCCTAAGCGTGGAGTCCCTAAGCAGGGAGGGTACCTAATTCCCTAAATCCCGAAGTAGAGCTCTATCCCCGTAACCCTAAAGCTCTAAACCTTGGCGCCCCACTTGGAGGTTCATGGGCACTTATAACCCCAGTTCTATGTCTGCTTATAACCTACTTTAGAGGACTTAGGGGGCTGATATGTACAGTTGTAAGTGGGGTTCTAAGTACCCTGAGCCTCCAAGTGTGGTATAACATTGCTCAAACTCTGTCACCCAGAAGTCGGAAGACGTCTTCACGTGCAGTGGGGCGAAGAAGGATTCCCCAACGTAGGGTTGTTGAGTTTTTGGTTTAGGGGTTAAACCGTGCACATGGCTAGGCACTCTCTGATAAGTCATGGGACCTGTCAAGACGTGGGGCTTATGATTTTTTCTGCAAGGTACACCTACACTCCAATTAGAACCCTTATAAACATGATATGTTCAAGACCCTCTTGGGTTTACAGCCCCGAAGTCCTAAGCCCCAAACCCTCAACCCCAAACCCCAAACCCTAAACCCTACGGCCCTCCATCGCGTACGAAGGCTCCAAGGAAGAGCGCCGCGCAGGCGACGCTCCCGCGGCTCGGCGCGGCCTGCGGCGCGCCAGGGCGGTTTGGCATCCTCGGCTTGTAGGAAGCTTCATGTTGGTCTGGGGGTTAAGGTTTAGGGTTTAGGGAGTTTAGGGTTAGGTTTGGGGTTTTAGGGTTTAGGGTTTAGGGTTAAGGCTTCAGGGTTTTGGGTTTTGGGTTTTGGGTTTGGGGTTGGGGGGGGGGTGGTTAGGGTATAGGGTTTGTGGTTTAGGGCTGAAGGCTTAGGCTTTGTGGCCTGCCTGCAGATCTCAAGGTTGAAGTGGAGCATGACCTGCCTAGCTTGAGTTGTCCTGCACCTGGAGTACAACCTAAACCCTAAACCCTAAACCCTAAACCCTAAACCCTAAACCCTAAACCCTAAACCCTAAACCCTAAACCCTAAACCCTAAACCCTAAACCCTAAACCCTAAACCCTAAACCCGTGCCCTGAGCTCTTAACCATGAACCCGGTGACCCTGCCTCTCCTGCGTAGCACCCCTCGCTGAAGTCCATACGAGTCATCACCCTCTAGGAACCCCAATCTCTGAATTCTGTCAACCCTAATATCATGGGTTCCCTACTACCCCCCTCTATACTACCCCCCCTGGGTTCCCCCCATAATTAAGCCTAGTTAGGGATAATTAAGCTGAATTAAGGTCATTTAAGGGAGGATCCTAGGGGGGGTAGTATAGATTTGTAGTAGCGAAACCCATGATACTAACCTTAAACCCGATCTCTGAAAGCCTTCTAAGCCTTCTAAGCCCCCAAGCCCTCCATTGCCTTGGGGGGGGCGCGATCTACCTTATGAACTTGGGGGATCATCTACCCCATGCTATCAAAGTCCCGCACAATCGTCGCATGGTGCACAGGAGGGTATGAGGTATATGGGGGTTTCCCAGAATCAGGGTACCCTCCCAGGGGTCCTTTTCAGAGGGGATTCTACTATATTTGGGGATACAAAGCAGCACCCCTATTATCCGAACCCCCATATGGACCATACACCCTTGCCCTAAACCCTAAACCCTAAACCCTATACCCTAAACCCTAAACCCTAAACCCTAAACACCAATTCTTGGATTCATTTCGAGCTCGGGTGCTGGGCTGCTGGCGCCCGAAAGGCCCAAAAAGCGCCAGCGCTGGCGACCGGCGGCCCGACCCACGCGTCAGCCATCGCTCCAGACAGTTGCAGAATCCCCCTGAACCCTAAACCCTAAACCCTAAATTTAAACCCTAAACCCCGAAGCCGGAGCCGTAACTTGTTGGTGGGGGGCAGAGGGAGCCCCAAGATTGGGATCTTCTTGCCCCCTGAACCCTCCTTCAGTTCCAAGCAAAACCCCTGACCGTGGCCAGCTCACTGGTTGAGGCACCTGTGTCGCATCCGTCGCAAACAAACAGTGCAAGAAGCGATTTAGGGTTTAGGGCTTAGGGTAGCTGTTTCTCTGTCTGAGCGGAACTGAATGAAGTTCTGATGTGCGCCTGACTTGTGTCAACTTCCGTGCCGGGAGCACTGTTTGGGCCAAACAGTCGGTCGTGAAGCAACGTGTTCACATGTTCCTCCAGCGGCGAAATCTACATCCCAAATCCTGAGCACAGCGCGACGAACCTCCAGAAAGCCCCTTAAATGCTGGGCTGGGCTTGCGTCGCAAGCAAGCCCTGCAAGCCAAAGGGAAGCGAAGCAGAGGCACGCATATAAGGAGGCCACCCTGTATATACTTCATGTTTGACATATGCATATATACCCTATATATATACACATACATACATATACATATACATAGATATAGATATAGATATAGATATAGATATAGATATAAATATAAATATAGATATAGATATATCCATATACACATGTATATACCCCTTATACATATACAACCCTTACATGTTACCCATATATAATAATTAGAAGAAGAAGAAGAATATACATATATATATATATATTATAGAAGAGGAAGAAAAAGAAGAAGAAGAAGAATAATAATAAGAAGAACTTATGTGAGGCGAGGTTCCCCTTGCACAGGGGAACTGTGGGAGACAGCCTTAGTTCCCTTGGCTTTCCATTCTGAGGACACAGGGAGACTGCGAGCAGATACCTCGAAGGCCTGAGAACGCTTAGGGGTATGGGCCCTTAAAGGGGTTCAGGGTTCAGGGTTTGGGGTTTAGGGGTAGCTACATGGTCCCTTAGTGGGGAACCTTAAAAGGGGACCCCTCGTATACCCCTTATATACCCTATACAACCCAAGGCCCTCAGAGCCCTTTAAAGAAGGAAGGGCCATGTTAAGGGACTCGTGTAGTTACCCTTAGAAGAGCACCCGACCCTGACGCCCTAAAGGCCCTAGGCCCTAAACGGATTCCTGGAGCCAAGAAAAAAATCCCACAGCAGGCGTTGAGTGATTGCTTAATACTGTAAGGTTTGGGGGGGGGGGGGGGGATGTTGAACAGTTGTGTTTCAAGCCTGTAGGACCCCGACTTTGGGGGTGGATGTGGTCCTCAAGGCTAGGGCCACAATGGGCGCCGACTTGACAGATAAGAGTATAGCAGTTCGTAGGGTTTTAAATTGTTCTTGGCGTTGCGGTTTGGCATCATGAGGGTTAAGCGACTCCGGAACTGAAATGGATAAACCTTGTGCTTCGGGGCGCCAAGACTTTGGATTTTGGGCTACTGGGTCCATTTGGATGCCCTTAGGCTGCTAACTGCGACATGCAGAACCCGGATGGCGCACTGCAAGAAAAAACTCTAAACCCCAAATTTGTTCCTGAATCCTAAGACCCTAGTTAAGTCCTAGAAGACTAAACCCTAACCCTAAACCCTAACCCCTAAACCCCCAAGAAGAAAACCGTGAGGCGCGCCTGGATCAGAGTCGGGCCACTCCACCAGGAGAGTTTGGGCTCCTTCCGCTCAAGCATGTTCTCACCTGGCCATGCCCTAAACCCTAAACCCTAAACCCTAAACCCTACACCCTAAACAACCATGGAGGTGAGGGTTTTTTGAAGGTTCTGGCAGTTCCCTCGGACGAGATGCAAGAGTGACCTGGGAAGCAAAAACAAAGGTTTAGGGTTTAGGGTTTAGGGTTTAGGGTTTAGGGTTTAGGGTTTTGGAGTTTTGGGTTTAGGGTTTAGGGTTTAGTTTTCTTGTTGTTTTGGTTTAAGGGTTTTGGGTTTGGCTTAGAAGGGCTTAGAAGGGAACCTAAGCCCTAAAAAAACGGATCCGATACATAACAATACCCTCTCTTTCTTGAATAGGGTACCGAATTTACAAGTTCCCCATTGGGATGTTCCCCCTTCTACAAACAGTCCTTAATAGGAATTCTATAGTACCCTCTACGATAATCCCGAGTATAGGGGGGAACATCCCAAGTTCCCTACGATGAGGGTTTAGGGCTGAGGTCCAAGGCTGCGGATTTGGTTTGGAGTAAGGGATTTAAAGGATTTAGGGTTTGGGGTTTAGGGTTTGGGGTTTCGGGTGTATAGGGCTTAGTCTGGGGCGTGATTTGCTAGTAGGTACTTAGGGCAGGACAGTTGGGGCGTTCTAGGCGGTTTGATGCTTGAGCTCCGGGGGTTCAGATGTTGGGTGACCCATGCGATTCTTAGACCCTATGTAACCCTAAGGGTCCATGTACCAAAATAGGGAATACTTGGGCCTTCACGTACCTCCGCCTCCTATATAGGGACTTTGGGCCCCAAGTATACATCAATCAGGTACATGGACGATTGGTTTAGTCGCTTCGGGTCTAGAGGGTTTAGGGTTTAGGGCCTGGCTCGCAGATCCCGTAGGCGCGTTCGATGCCAATCGCTCCCGCAGTGTCGCACCTTGCGTGTTCTGCTTCCTGGATCTCACGCAAATCCTCGATGTCATCGCAGCCATGCGCCACAAGCTTGGCAGTGTGTCGCTCGAGGCCTGTTCGCCCCAGAAAAACTGTAACCTCTGTCTTGCGGCAGATGTCATGGGTTCCCCTACTACGCCACTCTATACCACCCCACTAGGTTCCATCCATAATTAAGTTAAGCCTAGTTAAGGTTCGTTAAGGGGAACCTACAGGGGGGGGGGGGGGGATAGTATAGAGGGGGTAGTATTATCGGGGAACCCATAAGCATGTTGGGACAGAGGCGATTGCACAGGCGTGCGAGGAAAGGCTGGCCGATGTTCTCCACTGGTTGCTGCACGGGCGCTGCCTCCGGGACTGCTTGAAGAAGCGGGACCTCCTCATTCGCAGAAGATCATTCTTATAAAATAATCATATGATTAGAAAACAAACATAATAATAATATACGAAAAAGAATAATATTTATACAATCAACAAACATAATAATCATGATAGTAGTAGTAATAATAATCATCATGATAGTAATGATAATATTAATAATAATAGTAATGCTGATGTGAATGATGATAAGAACATGGGCAGTGTAGGGACTATTAATCTGTTCTATTTGATTGTTCCCATTTTGAGGATTCTTAATCAAATAGTAGCAAGCCACGAACCCTGGGGGCACGATGAAAATTCACGCGTGAAAAAGAAGTAGGGGGTAGGAGTCAGAGTTTAGAGTTTAGGGCCTAGGGTTTAAGGGTTGTTTTAGGGTTTTGGGTTAATGTCTGCCGCCAGCGCGCCCGCCTGAGAAGCCACTGAGCGGCACATACTGCACACCTCGGGGGCCGGAATGAAGGGTTTAGGGTTTAGGGTTTAAGGTTTAAGGTTTAGGGTTTCGGGTTTAGGGTTGAGGCCTTCGGGAAGATGGCAGAAGTATCGCCTGCACCGTGTAAAGCGCGTCTTCCCTGATCTGGTGAGCATAATACCTGGATCCAAGAATTGTTGTGATTCCTTTTGTGGGGTGCATTAAACTAATCCCAAAACCCCTAAACCCTAAAATCTAAACAACCAAGACAACCCACGGGCCTTGCCGAACCAAGAGCAGCAATCACGTTGGAGGCACGAAGCCCTAAACGAGCATTTGCGACCGAACAGTATAAAGGGAACGACAGTATCACTGAGGGCGGGGGGGGGGGGGGGGGGCCAGGGGGGGGGGCGGGCCAGGGGGGGGGGGGGCGGGGGGCCGAGGGGGCGAGGGGGGGAGGGAGGGGGGGGGGAGGGGGGGGGGGGGGGGCAGGGGGGGGGGAGGGGGGGGGGGGGGGGGGCAGGGGGGGGGGGGGGGTGGGGGGGGGGGGGAGGGGGGGGCAGGGGGGGGGGGGGGGCGAGGGGGGGGGGGCCCTAGCTACATGCCTGAAATGCTGAGCCACCTCAACTCCCCAAAAGAAAATCCCTCAAACCCAGAACCCTAAACCCTGAACCCTGAACCCTGAGCCCCAAACCCTAAACCCTAAACCCTAAACCCTAAACCCCCCAACGACCGAGTCCCCCGACTGCCCTCCTTGTACCCCACTTCCGGGCCGACCTTCGCTCTCAAGAGCCCACCCTCCCCCGGTTTAGGGTTTAGGGTTTAGGGTTTAGGGTTTAGGGTTTAGGGTTTAGGGTTTAGGGTTTAGGGTTTAGGGTTTGAGGCTAAGGTTTAGGGTTTGGGGTTTGGATTTAGGGTTTAGGGTTCCGGTCCCCCAGGTGTTTACGGCTTCAGAGGGGCTTTCTAGGGCGATGAAAACTGGGCTGTAGACCTTTTGGGGCATTGTTCGTACATGAACCCTAAAAGATGTCTTGGTGAACACACCTTAAATTGGGCACTTGGGGAATGAAGTATAGATATTATTGCGAGACTCCCCAAAAGAACAATAATCACGTACACTCACCAATGTTTGTATAGGGAATTAATACACTCGGAACCAATACACTCACCAATACCAGCAATGAATACAAACCTTGTTTCATACGGCACAGGCATCGGCGTGGGGGCAAAGGCATTCTCGACAGGGGCCGCAACCAGGGCTAAACCCTAAACCCTAAACCCTAAAGGGCAAAGGCACTTGGTTGCAACGAGGAGCCTAAGTTTACGGTAGGCCTGCCCCCCTTCTGCCTCCCTCAGCCGCCCTTCAAGAATTCCGGGCCTGGGGGTTTGGGCTTGGGGTTTGGGGAGGGTTCAATCTTGCCAACTGAAAAACAACTGAGCCCAAACCCTAAACCCTAAACCCTAAACCCTAAACCCTAAACCCTAAACCCTAAACCCTAAACCCTAAACCCTAAACCCTAAACCCTAAACCCTAAACCCTAAACCCTGAAGTGAAAAGCACGGGAACTCTGAACAACGCCCCCCAAGGCACAATGTAGTCGTGGACCCTCCGCTTGATCTCCTCAAAGACCTGCGTCTGTCTCTGCGCCCCCCCCCCCCCCCCCCCCGAAGTCCAAACCGTTTAGGGTTTAGGGTTTAGGGTTCAGGGTTCAAGGTTCAGGGTTCAGGGTTCAGGGTTTAGGGTTTAGGGTTTAGGCTTTAGGGTTTAGGGTTTAGGGGGGTTTACGACATTGGTACCTTATTGGGGTCCTCATTATAAGGGGATCCCACTATTTGGGGTCTATTTTAGAGGTCCCCTATGTTGGTAAACCCCCTTTTATACCCTGATGTTAAAGCAGGCTCGTGAGCTCGTGTGCGCAATGTGACCTTGCCAGCCACTTCGTGAGTTTCCTGAAACCCTGAGCCCTGAACCTACTAAGCTCTTCCTCAAACCGTAAACAACCCTAAGCCCTACACCCTATAAACCCTAAAACCTAAATCCAAACCTGAACACCAAAACAACCTGCGCAACTTACCCTAAACCCTAAACCCTAAACCCTAAACCCTAAACCCTAAACCCTAAACCCGGTGGTTTTCAGGGCGCCGGCCTTCTGATCCCAACCGCACCTCCGCCGCGGTTCGGGGTTTTGGGGTGGTTTGGGAACCAGGGCTTGGGGTTCTTAGGGCTTACTTGGAGGTTCAGGGTTTAGGGTTTAGGGTTTAGGGTCTGACTTGGAGTTTCAGGGTACTTCTAACTCCAAGAATATCTGCACTTTTCAGAGCCCTACATCCTCTAAAGCAGGTTGCAAGTAGACTGACAATTCAGGACCCATGAACCTCCAAGTGGGCTACGCAAGCCCTAAACGCTAAACCCGATAAACCCTAGAAACCCTATAAACCCGAAAAAACCCTACAGACCCTCTAAGCCCTACAAACCCCATAAACACCATAAACCCTATACACCCTCTAAACCCTCTAAACCCGATAAACCCGATAAACGCTATAAACAAAACACTCTAAACACTATGAACCCTAAACTTGTTTGGAAGTAAGGTTTAAGGCGGCATGAGCTGAGGGCATGCCCTCGACCATTCAAGGCATAGGCCATACTTTGGGGAGTACATGAACCCTACCCTTTTTTTGATTGGTATCGTACTCCTCAACCCTGAACCCCACACCCTAAACCCTAGAAGTGGCTCTTTCATGGCTTTCTGTTCGTTTATAACTCCCAAGGCAGGACTTGAAGGAGATACCCCAGGAGAGCTGCTAGCGCTTCTGAGGAGTTTAGGCGAGGCTCATGATTTTGAAACGAAGAAAGGGTTTAGGGTTTAAGATTTAAGATTTGTGTACGGCCTGAAGCCTGAAGCCTGAAGGACACCCCCCCCCCCTCTCCCAAACCTCGAAGAACAATTAAAAGCCCGTAAACCCCAGAGCCGAGAACACGCCCCAAACAAACCTGAGCAGCAGCTCTTTAAAATTTGCAAGTATCTTCTTTTTTGGGGTTGGTTATTTATAAGGGAACCCATATAAACAAAAAAGAAACCTAAACCCTAAACCATAAACCCTAAACCCTTAAGCCGCCGCCGGGGTGCGTGTCCAGCTTGTTAACCGCGACGACGACGTTGGAGATCCCCAGGGCACGGATCTCGGCGGTGGCCGGTTTAGGGTTTAGGGGTTATAATTTAGGGTTAGGGTTTAGGGTTTAGGGTTTAGGGTTTAGGGTTTAGGGTTTAGGTGGCTCATGCTTGCGGGCTCGTTATGAGGTGTTCATCATGAGTTTGGGGTAGGTTTAAGGGGTGTATACACTATCAACAACAAGTTATGATTGGGATAGCCCAGCTCCTACCCCCAAGCATCTAAGGAATCCAAATCTAAACAATAGGAGAACCTCCAATTCGGGGCGTAGTGTTTCCCTTGGCCTGGCGGATCTGAACCTCAGTTAAAGCCTACCAGGAACCCCAAGGTGTGTTTTGCAGGTTTTTGGGTTTAGGGCTATGATGTTCTGGGTATAGGTTCGTTGTTTAGGGTCCAGGATTGCTTGTTAAGGAAACAAAAGCCCGAAAGCCTTAAACAACCCCGCCCCGAACCCTTAACCCTAAACCCCAAACCCCAAACCCCAAACCCTAAACACTAAACCCTAAACCCGGTGGTTTTCACGTTTGGGCGGGCTCTGCGGCCCCTGGCCAGCTGCATGTGCTCCTTCGTCTGCCCGCCCCTCTCAAATCCAGCCTGATGGTCTGGGGTCAACTTGGAGGTTCATGGGTACTAGGATGGTCCTTAAAACCCTCTGAAAAATATTCCTGAAGGGGAAATTTAAAATGTCCCCAGGGCCTGCCAGGTAATGTAGAGGACAGCACCCATGAAGCTCCAAGTGGGGTCTAGGATTCAGGATTCTGGATTTAAGGGATTGGGGTTTGTGAATGTGCGCAAGCGCAACCCCTTCCATACCCTTGAAACCCTAAGCCCTACAGACTCAGCACCGGAGATGTTGAAGAACTGCCTTTGAATACGCCTTGTTATGGGCTTGGACCTTGATAGGTACATGGATTCTTCGGGTGTCGTTTCCTTCACTGGTGGCGCTGGCAAGCGACTCATACAAACTCCAAAACCGTTGAACCCTACAAGCTACCAGAAACCTTATTCCTAGTCCCCAAAAACCCACACGCACAAACGAGAACTTGTTGGCCCTGAACCCTAAACCCTAAACCCTAAACCCTAAGCCTAAACCCTCAACCCTCAACCCTCAACCCTCAACCCTCAACCCTCAACCCTCAACCCTCAACCCTCAACCCTCAACCCTAAACCCTAAACCCTAAACCCTAAACCCTAAACCCTAAACCCTAAACCCTAAACCCTAACCCTTCCTGCCTCAAAGTGGCTGACGTCCACAACGAGGATGGCGACATCGGCCTCTCAAGGAGAGCAGTTCTTGGAGGCCCTTTGCGGGTAAGCCCAAACCAAAAAAACTCAAAACGCTAAACCCTAAACCCTAAACCCTAAAGCCCAAACCCTATGCCAAGCTCCAAAACCCTAATCCCCAAGCCCAAGCCTCACGAGCGCCCACCAACTGATATAGACGATGTAAGGTCCAAATCAGCACCCTGCCAAGTCGAAGAATCGAAGTATCAAGCCAATGCAGCGACTCTTCAGCTAGACCAAGGAGTCACTTAGGAATAGCAAAGGCTACCCTTTTTGGTTTGAAAGCTGCTTAGAGCGGAGCCTAACCCCCCCAAGAAAGGCAACAAGGCCCTACTCTGGGTTCTGACTGATAACCTACTTAGAAGGCTTAGGGGGCAGTTCTAATCGGGGCTATACGTACCCTGAACCTCCAAGTAGGCTGAGATGTCAAAGTTTACAGTAGGGCCTCGCCTCAGAGTGTAGGGCTTAGGTTTAGGGTTTAGGGTTTCGGGTTTAGGGTTTAGGGTTTAGGGTTTAGGGTTTAGGGTTTAGGGTTTAGGGTTTAGGGACCCTAGAGGCCCTCAACGCGCTCAGAAGGCCTGCACCGCGCCGTGCACCATGTTGGGCACGAAGTCTCGGTGGCCGGGGGCGTCCAGGATCGTGAACTGCCTGCCGCCATGGTTTAGGGTTTAGGGTTTGGGGTTTAGGGTTTGGGGTTCAGGGCTTAGGGTTTTGGGGTTTAGGGTTTAGGGTTATATAAGGGTTGAGGGTTGAGGGTTTAGGGTTATATAAGGGTTTAGGGCTTAGGGGTTATATAAGGGTTGCGGGTTGAGGGTTTAGGGTTTCGGGTGGTCACTTCTCTACAAAATGTAGCCCCTTCTTGGGGTTATGTTATGAGGTGGCCCCTGACATTTAGGGCACCAAAAAAGGACCAAAAAGGCTCCTTGGTATGCGGGTGTAGGTTTCACCCTCAAAGAACCCAATACCCGCAATTAAGGAATGTACCTTAATTGATAAAGGGGTCCTTAGTATGATTGAAGGCATATTCCTCACTTAAGGGGTACTGGGCTCTTTGGGCCTGTAACTCGATCTACCTATTTCAACCTAGGGTTTAGGGTTTAGGGTTTAGGGTTTAGAGTTTAGGGTTTAGGGTTAAGGGTTTAGGGTACAGTTTAGTAGCTGCGCCTCAACCCTTGCAGGGTATGCCCCACAAAGCTGCAGGCGAAGACTCACCTGTACCTCTCTTTGCCGATTTACCTGACTAGTAATGACCCTAAACCCTAAACCCTAAACCCTAAACCCTAAACCCTAAACCCTAAACCCTAAACCCTAAACCCTAAACCCTAAACCCTAAACCATAGCCACAAAACCGCAGGTGAAGAGAGTTGGGACGAGAGGGCGTAGGGTGGGCGCGTGAATCAAGGCAGAGGTTCGCCCCTTCTTCGCCCCTACTGCCCTGGGTGCGCCGTTGAGGGGTTTAGGGTTTAGGGTTTAGGGTTTCGGGTTTAGGGTTTAGGGTTTAGGGTTTAGGGTTTAGGGTGCCAGAGGCTTCAAAATGTTCCAAAGATGTAGATTAGGGTGGAGGGTCTGTGGACTCCAGGTGCTCTTGGAGGCTATCAACAGACACGCCGACTCCGATAGCCGTAAAGACGGCTTCCTCCAGCGCCTGGGGCGTCGCCTCCACCTCGTCTTCTTCGCCGTCGGGCTGGCCGGAAAGGAGCCGCTCCTGTAGCACGGCCTCTTTGCCTCCCGTTGGCAGGCCCATTAGGCTCAACGCCTCTCGAAGCTGCTGGACCTGCAGCTCAGCCCTTAGTGCACGAAATGGCTTACAGAAGCCCAAAAACAGGTTCAGGGCCCACGCTAGCGACCCTATGTTCCAACCTCAGATAAGCCCCTAAGGCCCTCTTAAGCCTCTAGGCAACGAGCCTGGCACTTGTCTTGAAGTGTTTCACGCAAACATCGATGGTGACGCCTCGCCTGGGCACAAGCGCTGAAGGGGGCAGGGCTTGAGGCTTCAGGCTCGCACAGCCCTTGAACCCAACAACCCCCTTTATCCCTTACAAACCTTCGCCTTGTACCCCTGAAGCCCTATGACTACAACGTTTACAAAACCCTATAACTCGGCGAAACCCTACAAGCCCTTGACCCTTGCGACGTCTTTGGCCCCTTTACCCAAAGAACCCGCTAACCCGTATAAACCCTGAAAACCATTCAGCTACATGGTCGCTTGATATGAGTGCTTCATTCTTCATTGGGGAGCCTGCATACTTCAGAACCCTTCAAAGAAGGTAAGGCACCATACTAAGGGACTCTAAACCCTAAACCCTAAACCCTAAACCCTAAACCCCAAACCCTAAACCCTAAACCCTAAACCCTAAACCCTAAACCCTAAACCCTAAACCCTAAACCCTAAACCCTAACCCTAAACCCTAAACCCTAAACCCTAAACCCTAAACCCTAAACCCTGGCTTCGGGCATCGCCCCGCGCAGTGGACATGGGTCTCGAAATGAGGAGGTCGGGGGCCTGAACCCTAAACCCTAAACCCTGGCTTTGGGCATCGCCCCGCACAGTGGACATGGGTCTCGAAATGAGGAGGTCGGGGGCCTGAACCCTAAACCCTAAACCTAAACCCTAAACCCTAAACCCTGGAACCCAAACCTCGAGGGCCTGAACCCAGACCTCCCGAATGCCCTTATTCAAGGAATAAGGTTGCCCGACGTTTGATCTGAGGTATCGAAAAACACCCACCCTAAAGATTTTGAACTTGGGGGCCGTCTTAGTCGGAGCTTGGGCACTCCAGGCATTCTTTCAGGATACTCTTGGTTTTTTTCGCATTCCAAAAGTGCTCTGAGGATACTCTGGGGTCGGGCACTCCAGAAATTCTTTTGTGAGGATACTCTGGGGTCGGGGATTCGGGAGGTGCGAGGAGTAGACTGGGAGCTGAGATGAGCTTAGGTTAACGTCTAACAACCCCACAGGGAGCAAGGAATATGCCTGAAAAAGAGGTATTGGGCTTCCTGGAAACTTCCAGGAAACCCCCGAAACCGGAAGACCTCTTATCCATCCGCCTACCCTGCAAAGTACCCCCAAAAAAACCCAAAAACCTGAAAGCAAACTAGCACCATAAACCCGTAACTAAACCCCCTACCCTAAAACCCTAAAACCCCTAAACCCCTAAACCCTAAACCCTAAAACCCTAAACCCCTAAACCCGAAATTCGATTCATCCCAAGCTGCGACCGCTCGTCGTCGCCCTCGTCGAGGACCCAGGCATAGAAGAACGAGGCCTGCGACTCAAGGCAGCAGGAGGGTTTACTGCCTGGGGCTGCAATCGTTTAGGGTTTAGGTTTTAAGAGTCTTTTTCATACAAGGGTCTCCATGTAGAAGCGTGTTCTGTAGGGGCCCGAATATAGAACACCCCCCCTCCCCCCCTCCCCGCCCAATATTGACCGCGACTCGGGCACAGGGCTCAAGGCTTCCGTATCAAGCTATGGCTTTCGGATACCTGCGTTTCTATTAGCACCATTGGGGTCTAGGCAAAAACCCTATACCCTAAACCCCTAAACCCCTAAACCCCTAAACCCCAAAACCCCAAAACCCCTAAACCCCTAAACCCCTAAACCCCTAACCTAAACCCTAAACCTTAAACCCTAAACTCCAACCCCCTCCCCCCCCCAGATCATAAACCCTAAACCCTGCCAGAGCCCAGGCCGCAAAGCCTAAACCCCAACCGAAAACATGGATCAAAAGGCCAAAGGCCTAGGGTTTAGGGTTTAGGGTTTAGGGTTTAGGGTTTAGTAACCCATAACCCTGCTCTGCCTTGCCCATCTCCTTCGACTCCTTCTCGAACTTATGGAGCTGTTTGGACCTGGTTTGGGGGGTCCTTACGGTTCAGGGTTTGGAGTTTAGGGTTTAGGGTTTAGGGTTTAGGGTTTACAGTTGAGGGTTTGGAGGTGTTTGGACCTGCTCTAGGGTCCTTCAGGGAGAGGGAGTTCGTGGCGGGTAGGTACCTTGGGAACCTTGGGGAAGCTTAGCGGGGGGGGTTTTTCAGGGAGGAGTGAGGAGTATTAGGGGACCCTTGGGTTGCCCTAAACCCTAAACCCTAAACCCTAAACCCTAAACCCCACTTGAAACCCCCTCCCTTGAGAGCCCTGCAAGCCTTGTCTGACAGGGTTTAGGGTTCAGAAGGCCCCCCCGGGCTCCTCTCAACTCTGTTAAGCTCCGCATTAAACTCCAAAAAGTTGGAACATCCTTATCCCTAAACCCTAAACCCTAAACCCTAAAAACCCTAAACCCTAAACCACAAAAGGTATACTAAAGGGACTCCCAGCTCGAATCATCCTTAAACCATGTTCCAACTTTCTGGAGTTTACTGTAACCCTAAACCCTAAACCCTAAACCCTAAACCCCAAACCCCAGACCCCAAACCCTAAACCCTAAACCCTAAACCCTAAACCCTAAACCCTAAACCCTAAACCCTAAACCCTAAACCCTAACCCTAAACCCATGCCTTGGGGCCCTGGCGACACCTCGCCTACCAGGCACAGCAGGTGCCCCATGAGGGTCGACTTCCTGGCACCGAGCCGCAGGGTTAGGGTTTAGGGTTTAGGGTTTAGGGTTTAGGGTTTAGGGTTTAGGGTTTAGGGTTTAGGGTTTAGGGTTTAGGGTTTAGGGTTTAGGGTTTAGGGTTTAGGGTTTAGGGTCCTCTTCATCTTAGGGTAGTTGCATGGTTCCTCTATGTACCCCTTGTATACCCTATAGAACCCAAGGGCCCATGCTTTAGAAGGAGGCAAGGGACCAAATTAAGGGCCCATGAAACTGCCCTAAGACTGAAGGTCCACGAGGGGTAGGAAACCTAGTAGTCCCTGCTTCCCCGAGGTTCCCTTGAACTACGACCCCTTTTAAGCACCTGTTATAGCCAGGTGTGTTCGCAGAGTGCATTGGCGTGCCAGTGCTTGGGTAGATGCCAACACCCCTTCGTTTCAATTGTTGGGAGTACCTTGCGAACCCGATACCTACTTTGTTGTAGGTTACCTAAGACTCCGAGAATCTCTAAAATGAGAGCCTACAAAAGTAGGTTTGGGCTTCTGAAGATATACCTGGAGCTATAAAGGGTTCCTTTTTGTTAATATATTTCCTTAAAAGTATACAAAACCCTCATTCAGAACACGACTCGAATTATCTCTAGGGTTATGTTGGCATAATTGTGCATTTGAGCTGGCCGGGTTTGGCACAATGGGATTGATTGCTTATGCGTACGGGGTGCTATGCGGTTGATTCTGCCCCTGATGCACTCCAGTCTTTGCTTTTGCAACTTTGGCCGACGTTAGCAAATCATGCATTTAAGACATAGCGGCCGTCGCGCTCAGAATGGCCTGACTGTCTCGCGCATTCGCACTCCAAGTCCCCTCATAAAGAATGCCTCTGCTTAGGAGAATCTCAGATCACTACTTCAAGACATGATGGGAGCATTGACCAAAAAACTTCGGGGGGAGCGTCGGGAAGCGATCCCCCCGCAGCAACGAATTCGCGCTGTACATGGCGACAGGATGGACGAGACAAAAGTGCAGCGCCGCACTTCTATCCGAGCATCTGCTCATCGTACACCAAAGTCTGGACATAACATCAAAACCCTAAGCCCTCAACCCCAGACCCTGAGCCCGAAGCATTTCTAACCGCATACCCCAACGTGTGTAGACCCGATAGCTAGCACCCTAGCCCCCAAGACCCATGACCCTAGACCCTCAAGAACCCTATCTGCCCTAAACCCTACATGATTAGGACTTAGGGCTTAGGGGTTTAGTGTTTTAGGGTTGGTTTCCTAGACTCCCAGCGTCGACAAGGATACGACGAGGTGCTCTGCACCAGGCAAGACGAAGCCCCGAGAACTCACGCGCAGCCATTGTGAAGAGCTAATTGCCGAAGGGGCAGTTCGGTACATCTTGACCTCAGGTTCGGGACGGATACTCAGAGTTGAATAGGTCGAGACTGCTCGGAACCTTTAAACTTAGGACCCTAAGCCCTGCAACGTTGAGGTGGCGGAGCGGAGATAAGCATGAGATAAACCCTAAGCCCTAAACCCTAAACCCTAAGCCCTAAACCCTAAACCCTAAACCCCAAGCCCTAAGCCCGAAGCCCTAAACCCCAAGCCCTAAGCCGTAAGCCCTAAACCCTGAACCCTAAACCCTAAACCCTAAACCCTAAGCCCTAAACCCTAAACCCTAAACCCTAGCTTCCGCTTATCAACCCTCTTGAGCTCAACATCTTAAGGCTCCTGAGGTTGGTGGACATGTAGGGTAGAAGCCACTTCCTTTGCTTTGGGGGTTTAGGGTTTAGGGTTTAGGGTTTAGGGTTTAGGGTTTAGGGTTTAGGGTTTAGGGTTTAGGGTTCGGGGCTTCGGGGCTTCGGGGGTTTAGGGTTTGTAGGGCATGTGGGGCTCATGTGGCTTCTAGGGCTTATAGGGCTTAGGGTCTATAGGGTCAATCTAGACACGTACTTTCCCCAAGGGATGGAGCCAGGGCTCATTGGGTGCTAGGGTTTAGGGTTTAGGGCTTCTAGGGTTAGGGCTTAGGGCTTGTGGGGTTCAGGGTTTCGGGTTTGGGGTGCTATGAGATTTCGTCAGCCCCAACGACTAGCTCAGCACTCATCCCCAGACAGGTGACATGGTAGGCTCACCTCAACGACGGTCGGGCTTCAGGATTTTGGGGTTTTAGAGTTTGGGGTTTAGGGTTTGGGGTTTAGGGTTTAGGATTTGGGGTGTAGGGTTTGGGGGTTCAGAGCTGTAGGGTATTTTAGGTAAGTGGCTCGGGCTTGCGCGGAATTAAAAAGGTTTAGGTGTTCGGGGTTTAAGCTTCAGGGTTTGGGGCGTAGGGTGTCAGGTTTAAGGCTTAGGCTTTAGCCGGTCCACAACAAAAAAGCAACAACAAATATGTCGGTTGGTCTAGGTTCTGGGTCCGTATTTCGTACCTGCAATAAGGTCGATAAGGCCTCTGGCTGGGGCCCTCCTGATATAAGGCCTAGGGTTCTAGGTTGTCCAGTAACCTAGGATTAAAACGGACCCCCTTCTTTGCTTAAAGGGGCTGGGACCCCAAAAAGGGGAATATGGGTACTACCTGGCATCCTAGGGTTTAGGGTCTACGGGATTGGGTTGAGAACAAAGGCGTGCTCTAGAACAAGAGGTCATTCACGGACGACACTGACTCAGAAGAAAGAAACCCTAAACCCAAACGACCTCAAGTGTCCTCGCGCCGACTGCAGCGAACTTACTGAGGTCATAGGTAGGGTTGTGGAAATAACAATCCTGACTCCTACAGCTTCTGAGTAATTCCCTGAGCCATTGAGTACCTAAACCCTCAACCCTAAACCCTGAACCCTACACCCTAAACCCTAAGCCCTAAACCCAAGCCAAGCGGCCAAGGAATTGCTCCAGGGACACAAGGGGGACCCGGCGCTCGCGGCGCTGGTTGCCTGCAAGGCCAGGAACGACTTCACTCAGGGACTAGGGTTTAGGGTTTAAGGTGTATAGGGTTTAGGGTTTAGGGTTTCTAGGGTTTCGGGCTCCAAGTTAGCAGAAAACTCCAAAAGAAAAACCCGAAGCCCCGGACCCTGAACCCTGAACCACTGCAGGCTCGGTTAAGGCCACAGCCTCCATCCCAAGCCCTCCAAACACCCTTACTTTAAACCACGGGCAACGAATAAGGCAAGGGTTGGGGCTTAGGGTTTAGGGTTTCAGGGTTTAGGGTTTAGGGTTCCTGCTGTAAGGGTTTGTAAGGTTACTCCTTGTAAGCCCCTCGAAACCCTGAAGCCCTGAGTCCTACACAGGGCTCCCCCCCCCCAACCCGCGTGCCCTCAACCGACGAACCGAGCTTAACAACTCAACCTCATAGGGTTTAGGATTTAGGGTTTAGGGTGTGTAGTCACTACTTAGGGTTTAGGGTTTAGGGTTTAGAGCTTCGGGTGGTGACTACTAAACCGCATTCTGGCAGATCCCTCACAGAGGATCCAAAACTTGCTTCCGGAACCCCAAGAAGTAGTCCCCTTGGTAGCCCAGTGACCATATTATAACAAGGGCACCCTTTTTTGGGTTGGCTACTTTATAAGGGAACCCAGAACCAAAAAAGGGAAAAGGGTACCACTGGGCTACCAAGTAAGGCATCTGCAAATAACATCGCAACTGGAGTTCTGATGTCTGTTCCTGGGTACGCTTTGAGTGCTCTCAGGCTCCTCCTGGGGATCAGGCTTTGGTTTCAAAGGGGCCTTGGCTGAAGCAGAAAGTGAAACGCATTCTGCTACAGATGAATTGTCAGGAGAGGCGACTTCCCGCAAGTAGGGCATAGTAAGTACTTAGGGCTTCGTGGTGGTTTAGGGTTCTGGACGGCTGCCTCTCAAAAAAAACGCAGCCAGTCCGAGCTCGGATGCCAGACCACTCTGTGCGAGCTCGCTCTCGGGCTCGCCGGCGTAGTACCGCACTGTCTCTTGAGCATTTTCCCAGACGTCCTCCTGATCTGCTTCTTCCTTGCCCTAAACCCAAACCCTATAACCCTATAGCCCTATAGCCCTATAACCCTATAACCCTATAACCCTATAACCCTATAACCCTATGACCCTATAACCCTATAGCCCTATAGCCCTATAGCCCTATAACCCTATAACCCTATAACCCTATAACCCTATAACCCGAAACCGAAACCCGAAACCCTACACCCTAAACCCTAAAAGACCCTAAACCCTAAAAACCCCTCCTTTGCGCCTCCGGTGTCCCAGGAGACGGCTCGAAGCCGCACTTCGGGATCCCTGATGGATTAGGGTTTAGGGTTTAGGGTTTAGGGTTGATGGTTGAGGGTTGAGGGTTTAGGGTTAGGGGTTTAGGGTTTAGGGTGCTAGACTTAAGGCTTCTGGAGAGACTCAGAACTTGATAGCAGGATTGAGTGTCGTGGTTTAGAATCAAGCAATGGGCAGGAGCACTCTAGACCCCCTACTAGGCTGCCCAGTAACCAAGGCTTAAAGCGGGTGCCCTTTTTTGCTTAAAGGGGTTTATAAGGGAACCGAAACCCCCCAAAAAGGGAATAAGGGTACTACTGGGCATCCTAGCCTACTAAGAGCTAACAAGAAAGCCATCTCATCTCGCAATCATGTTGCAGCCACACCCAAGCCCCAAACACAGCCATCCCAAAACAACGCAGCCCGAAACCCCAAAACCTGTACCCCTCAACCCAAACCCGAACAGAAACCACCGTTTCAAAACCCCTAAACCCTAAACCCTAAACCCCAAACCCTATAAACCCTAAACCTAAACCTCCTTTAAAACGACGATGTTCAACAGGGTCCTTGAAAACAAAAAGGCCAACCAGACTTGGCTGCATGGGCCTTTCGACTTGGGATGTTCCCCCTTATACTAACAGTCCATCATGGGGAGTATAAAAGGAGGTACTGTAATCCCTGCTAAGGACTGCTAGTCTAAGGGGGGACATCCCAACCCTAAACCCTAAACCCTAAACCCTAAACCCTAAACCCTAAACCCTAAACCCTAAACCCTAAACCTGCTAATATAAGGGGGAACATCCCAACTTCAAACCCTTAGACCGGCGGCGGGACCTCGCTGGAGCCTCCTGTGGCCTGCACGCAGGGGCGGGTTGGTGCATGTTGGGGGGGTTGCCCTAAACCCTAAACCCTAGACCCTAAACCCTAAGCCCTAAACCCTAAACCCTAAACCCTAAACCCTAAATCCTAAACCCTAAACCCTAAAACCCTGAACCCTAACCAACCCTAAAAAACCCAAACCCAGAACTTGTTTGGGTTTTAGGGTTTAGGGCTCGGGGCTCAGGCTTCGGGCATCCCTATAAGAAAATCCAGGGAACAACAAGAACTTCCAGGTTTCGAGATCCCGACTCGGAGGTTCAGGGTACGTACACCCCCTTTTGGGTTTAGGGTTTAGGGTTAGGGTTTAGGGTTGAGGGTTGAGGGTTTAGGGTTTAGGGTTTAGGGTTTAGGGTTTAGGGTTCACATGATCACTGCACTTCTAAGCCCCCCAAGTCACCAGACTGATAAATGGGGTTCTCAGTATTCCTGAACCTGCAGACTGATAGTTGGGGTCATAAGCACCCGAAACCCTAAACCCTAAACCCTAAACCCTAAGTAGATTTATTTATGATTGGGGTTTCTTAGGGGGTCTTTAGCAGCCCTGAACCTCCGTGTACTTGCAGCTGTGGCCTCCAGGGTTCAGCCGCAACGGCTCCGTTCGCCGCAGCGGGCTCTGCGTGCGCGCTCCTTAGTATAAGGAGGGACGGGTTTAGGTTTTAGGGTTGAGGGTGTAGGGTTTAGGGTTCAGGGTCTCCTAGAAGGTACCCTTATTCTTATTCCCCTAGATCACCCCTAAATGTACCTTTTCGAGCCCCTATATACCTAAGTAGCTCCTAAATAACCCCCAAATCACCCCTAAGGTCCCATTTTTAGGTCCCTCCTTTAGTCCCTTGAGATCCTGCAGGGCGAGCCTTTATAGGTCTTATACGGTTCACGGAGGCCTTCTGACGGCGTTGACCTCTAAATTCCCTAAACCCTAAACCCTAAACCCTAAACCCTAAACCCTAAACCCTAAACCCTAAACCCTAAACCCTAAACCCTAAACCCTAAACCCTAAACCCTAAACCCTATCCCTAAACCCTAAACCCTAAACCCCGCAAGTCCCCAAAGGCTCAGCAACCAGATGCCTTTTGCCTAGAGGGTTTCAAGGTTACGGTGCCATGGTGGATCTGGTCATGTCGAGGCTTTTAGGGTTTAGGGTTTAGGGTTTAGGGTTTGCTCGGTGAAGGGCTTGGAGGTTGCCAACTTGGGTTCTATCAAAATCAGAGTTGCAGGCCCTTTCTTGCGCCCTACACTCCGTATACCTACAAACTCTATAGCCCCATCAACCCTAAACCTACCTTTTTTGTAGGTTCTCATTCTAAAAAACCCCCTTTTTTTGAGTCTTAGGAAATCTACAAAACTAGGGTTTGGATTCTTGAGGTAGCCCTAAACTCTAAACCCTGCACCCTAACCC